>JASVEL010003708.1:0-231693 GCA_032618575.1 Nicotiana noctiflora | reverse complement strand
AGCTTGTTCATGATTAGTGAGACCTATGTAACCTAGAGCTCTGATACCAACTTGTCACGACTCGGATTTTCCCCCAACATCGGGATCGTGATATCGCCTACTCGTGATAGCTAGGCAAGCCACTTTACACACACTATCCTATTTTTAGAAATACTTCATACTCAATTTAACAATCAAAATCATAATCTTAATTAAACAAGTGCTAAAGACTTTAAAAAAATAGAAATAAGTAGTTTCAAGGTAACTGATACTGAAATCCTCTACCCAAGACATGGAGTCACCAACTCACGGACTACTACATGAATACTACACATAAAGGTCTGAAAGAAATATAACATAATCTGTTTGTCTCGGAACAAAGAGACTACAGCTAATGACATAAATAAAAGGAAGAGACGCCGGGCCTGCGGACGCCTGCAAGCTACCTCGGCCTCAAATATGACCAACTTCCACGCAAAAGATCTACTACTGCTGCTCCTGATCGAAACCTGGACCTGTGCAAAAATGCACAGAAGTGCAATATCAGCACAACCGACCCCATGTGCTGGTAAGTGCCTGGCCTATCCTGGCGAAGTAGTGACAAGCCTAGGACCAGACACCCACATAAACCTGTGCAGTTCTATATATATGTATACCACAAGATAACGAGAAATAACCAAGAAATAACGCAATAAGGAATATCTCAAAAGAACTCAACAATTAACAACAGTTAATAAGTCCACAAGGAAAACAAAGTATAATGGAAAAACAAGTAATATCAAGTCAAGGAATGGCAAGTAGTTGCACGGCATCACCCTTCGTGCTTTTACTCTCATCCTCACCAAATAAGCAAATAAAGTGCACGGCGTCAGCCTTCGTGCTTTTACTCTCATCCTCACATCCATGGTACGGCATGATCCTTCGTACATGGTTCAATAACAAGGCACGGTATGATCCTTCGTGCATAATCAATAAAACATGGCACGACATTAAACTTCGTGCATAAACTATAAATCAAGGCACGATATTAACCTTCGTGCATAATCAATAACAAGGCACGGCATTAACCTTCATGCATAAACAATAAATCAAGGCACGACATCACCCTTCATGCATTATCACTCTTCCTCACCCAAATAACAATCACAGTTAAGGGCATGGAATGAAAACAACAAATCATGAACCATCCCTGCAAGGGACACAATAATCATTTCAACAAAGTCCCGGCAAGCGCAATCAATAGCAAATCTACAACCCGGCAAGGGTTCAACAATTTATCTTAAAACATGTCTCACAACAAGTATTAACAACGACTCACGGTCATGCTAGATGCCAGTGTATGGATGCTCGTCACCACAGCCCATACACCGCACTCGATCACATAGCACATAGCACATAATCCTATTCCCCCAATCTAGGATAGAACAAACACTTACCTCGAGTGTTTACGAACAATTCAATCCGTGAAAATGCCTTTTCCTTTCAAATTTGGCTCCAATCCAATCGTATCTATACACAATTGATTTAATATCATCAATACTACTAAACAAACTAATTCTTAAGGCCAATTGTAATTTTTACAACATTCTGTCCGGAATAGTGAATATCAACCACGGGCCCACAAGGTCGGAACTCGGAGTTCGGACCAAAATCCGGTTACCCATTCCCCCACGAGTTCAAGTATATGATTTGTTTCAAAATCGGACCTCAATTCGAGGTCCAATTGCTCAATTCATGAAAAAACCTATATTCTACCAAAAACAAGAATTTCTACTATGAAACCTTTGATTTCTATTGAAAAACATGATAGATGATGTTAAAGTTTGATGAAATTTAGTAAACGTTGACTTACCAATGATTTGGAGAAGAGGGAGTTCATGAAAAATCGCCAATGGATGTTTTTGGGTTGTGAAATGTGAAAAATGAAGCTGGAAATCGTAATTTACAGGTCTCTGTGTTCCCATTTGCGAACAGGGGTTCGTAATTGCGAACCCCGACCAAATTCTGGAGTTTGAAAAATAAGCTAAGGATGGGAAGTTCGCATTTGCGAACTTTTGTTCGCATTTGCGAAGCCAAGGCATAACTGGGAGGTTCGCATTTACGAAATAATGTTCGCATTTGCGAACAAGGCTGGATTCAAGGGCCTTCGCATTTGCGACAAATGCTTCGCATTTGCGAAGCCAAGCTTAACACTGAAGGCCTCGCATTTGCGAGGTGGACTTCGCATTTGCGAGGTGGACTTCGCATTTGCGAAGTAGTGTTCAATCCCGTCAACTTCGCATTTGCGAAGTATGGTTCTCATTTTCGAACCAAGGCTAGCCTGGGACCTCTCGCAATTGCGAGAAAAGCTTCGCAATTGCGAAGACAATAGCTGGGTGAAAAATCAGCAGTGTTAAAATTCAGAAATTGATCCAACGGCCTACCAAATCTTTACCCGAGCCCTCCGGGCTCCAAACCAAACATGTACACAACATCAAAAACACATTACAAAGTTGTTCGTGCGATCACATCGCCAATATCACATCGTTTTCATCAAATCAAGACTCAAGTTCATGATTTTCATACTTTTGGTTTTCAAAACTTTTCAAACTTGGAACTCAAGGTCCAAAACATATCAAATGACATCCAAATGTCACCAAACTTTGCAGAAAGCACATATATAATATTTAAGACTTGTACCGGGCGTCGGAACCAAAATACGAGCCCGATACCAAGGTCAATTAATTCATTTCCTTTAATAATCACATCAAAAACAATTTCACAGAAAAATTCATAACTTGGGCTCTAGGCCTCAGAATTCGACTCCGGACGCATGTCCAAGTCCCATATTTTTCTACAGACCTTCCGGGACCGTCCAATCTCTAGTCCGGGTCCGTTTACCAAAAATGTTGACCGAAGTCAACTATATCAATATTAATATCTTTTTTCTCCAAATTTCTCATAGAATTCATATTTTCTATCACAAAATCTTTCCGGCTACATGCCCGGATCATGCACGTAAATCGAGACAACATAGAATGAGGTTTTCAAGACCTCAAAAGCTCGAAATAATTAATAAAATAAGTGATGACCCCTTTGGGTCGTCACAGATCTCAACATAGCAATGTAAAGTGCAAGTACGGGGTTTCAAATCCTCAGTACATTATTTACTACCACCACTCACCTCGATCCGGTAGAAGCCTTAGTTCGCCTTGCGCTTGCCTCGCAATTCAATCACCTCGGATGCCGAATCTGCTCAATATTAATAAGAATACATTAATATAGGCTAATTAGACACAACCCATTCGAAATAACTCAATTTGCACCAAAACCCACAAAGTTGTCAAAACCCGACTTTTGGTACGCTTCTCAAAAAATTACGAAAGTCACATATTCGGAATCCTTGTCTCAACGCGAGTCTATGCATATAAAATTTACCAAAATCGGACTCCGTTTGCCTATTCAAATCATTGATTTTCCATAATTTAGGCGTAGGGCTAAAATCCCCCATTAATTCTTCCAATTTCTGTGAAATAGAGATGGATTCTAAGATAAAAACACATATTTGAACCATAAAACTTACCTCCGATGATAACCCGATGAAATCCCAGCAATTTCCCTTCGCTTTTGCTCTCCAAGACTCAACAATGGAGGTTTTCAATTAATGAGTCGTGGATGAAATGCCAATTATAAACCTTCTGTCCAGATTTTTTAACATAATACTGTTCACCCGTGTCACTATTCACAAGGTACTGTTCACTGTGTTACTGTTCATGGGTACTGTTCATTGCAGCAACGTTTTTCTCTAAATTGCAGCACAACCATTTGTTTACTAAAATGGCTCTAACTCTCTCATACGAACTCGAAATTAGACGATTCTTTTTCCTATGGCTCCGTAATTTTGATACTGATCTAGTGGTTCAAGCAAAACTGAGTTTGGAGCTCATTTGCTCAGCTCAATACCAATTTTGCTCGTTAAACAATTAACTCACATATTGCATCAAAAACCCAATCGTGACTTGATGAAATTAAACCAAAATTTCCAGATCAGTCCTATAATTCATGATTTAAATTGTCGAAGTCTCGAAGTTAAATTTGGATCTCTAGAATTAAAAATCGACCTTTGGATCATTATATTTATGCTCAAAATGGTAAAATCTTCCAAAAATAACCCGTTGGACATCCGAAACACACCCGAGACCCCCGAGACCTCAACCATATATACAAACATGATCTATTTCCTCATTCCAACTTGCTCGAATCATAAAATCACTATCGTTAACATCAAAATCATCCGTTTTCAGCAAATTCAATCTTAAGTTTAACTATAACTTTCAAAATTCTTATTCGATCAAAAACCTGACCAAACAATGTCCGAATGACCTGAAATTTTGCAAACATATCCAAATTCACCTAACGGAGCTACTGCAACTTTTGGAATTCCATTCCGACTCCCGGATCGAAATCTCACCTAACGTTCGGATTTCACCAAAATTCAACTTTAGCCAATTCAAGCCTATTTTTACACCGGAACTCCAAATTCCATTCTGATCGCTCTCCTAAGCCACAAATTACCTCCCGGAGCTGATCGAATCATCAAAATTGGATTCCGAGCTCTCTAACTCACAAGTCAACATCCAGTTGACTTTTCCCTTATATTCCTTCTTCTAAGATACTATTGGTCTCAAATCCAACCAAACTCAATCCGAATTCACTCAAACTCACCAAACATACATATTGAAACATGAACAAGCATATAACGGGAAAAACGGGGTGATAACTCGCATGATGACGGGCCGGGTCATCACAAGTTTGTGTTAGCTGGTGGTAATTCGAAATTAGAAACTAAAAAGTAGGAATTTAGTTTGGAACTAGAAATCAGTGTGATCTTATTTGTGCTTTAAATATTAGAGATCATTTGAAGAAATTTAGCCTGCTTAGACTTAACTACATGAAATCCACTCATTTAGCATCACTTTCTATTTAGTGTATTGGCCGAATTTAGCATATGTAAACAACCATTCGTTTGATATCACTATCTACAGTATTGTTTGATTGACTCTTCGCCATTAAAAATAAGATTTCAGAACAATTGGTTAATTGATTTGATATTTTACCACTTAGTAGATAAGTGAATTAGATCTTCTAGATTTTAGTTTGCGTTTCATCCTTTGAATTGAATTACTAATGCAATTGAAAATGACTCAATTAGTAAAATGAATTTCAAATTAACTAATAATAATGTCTGGGCTGCCAAAGCCACAAATCTGGACACACATTTGGCCTAGTTACATGCCTAGAACGAAACAGACATGCCCAGAATGAAACAAACCCATTGCAAGTCATTTGATATCATTAGAACAAAGGCTGACACATGCGTGGGCCTCAAGCCTAGTTTATTTGTTCTCTCTGGCATTGGGCTCATTTTGAGGCCCAAAGCTCATTTTAAATACAATTGGAACTGCCTTTAAAATACTTGAGAGATAAATAAATAGAAAATGCAGTACTCTAGGATTGACCTTTAAATAAAATAATGAGACGAGCCTCGCCAAATAAAATTATACAATTGCGGGGCCCTCAAATAAATAGTTATAAAAATCTTAGACTTGGAAGGACCGTTTAGTAAATTTCACAGTCTTTCCCAAAGTTAACAACACGATAAACTCTTTAGGCCTGACTTTAATAAAATTACTTTCCTAAATACGAGTGCACATTTATGTGACCCAAATCTTACTCTCGGCAAAACTAAAACGCATTAAAGTCACAGGCGTACTGGTTGCGATGTGACTCGAAATGTGTTTTCATGACATCGCAATTCTTCTAAAATTAAAAAGCGGAACATAAAAGCACATAATTGAAATATATAAAGAAATCAGATAAAAGCAAAAATCGTAGTTGAGCGACCGTGCTAAAACCACGGAATCAGGGAGTGCCTAACACCTTCTCCCGGGTTAATAGAATTCCTTATCCAGGTTTCTAGTTCGCAGACTGTAATACGGAGTCATAAATTTCCTCGGTTCGGGATTAAACCGGTGACTTGGGACACCATTATTTTTCCAAGTGGCAACTCTAAAAAATTAAATAAATTGATCCCGTTTCGATTGTCCTTTAACTGGAAAAACTCCTTCCCTGATTATCATTATATCCCTTCCCGGGGTGTAGTACTGAACAACGGCACATTATGCGTGTGAAAAAAGAGGTGTGATAGCTCTGGTGACTCTACTGGGGAAAAGCAACCCAGAACTTCGGTTCAGGGTTTAAAAATTCGAGCTTGATAGAATTGCCGTTCTTGATGTTATTTGACTTCATTATATGCTTTGATCAATGTACTACGTGTTTACCGCTTTGATGTTACGTGGATTGCATATATCGAATTGTGCTGAAAACCCTTCTGTTCTTCACCTCCAGGGATATGCTTACTGGTTGAGACTCCCCTTTCTGTTAAGTTATACCAAAAATAAGAAATAGAGGCCATATAAGTTACAAAGCCGAACGACCCCGCGGGTCCTCGGTACATAGCCCCCTCCTCGATCCGAGTTGTCCACACGGGTACATGGTCTAGCACCATATGAAACAATAGGATATTGAACATAGGTCTAGGATGATTATTTGCATCATAACTGACTTAGGGGACTCAACACAAGGGTTGGGTCCATCTAGGACAGGTGACCCAGACATTAAAAATCGAGCATATTATATGTTGCATTTATTTGTCCTGGATCATTATGCGGACCGGTAAAATTATTGAAAACAAAAGAAAAAGAAATTCTAGAATAGAAATACTGAAATATTGGCAAAACACTGTTGAAAATTTGAAAAGAAAAAATCTGAAAAAATAGGAGGAACAATGTTGTTGATATAATTGGTCACATAACAATCTGACCGAACTACGCAGGTTTGATTCTCGCCATTAGGTGGGATACGTAGGCAACCCTTGACGGGTCCAACCACCCTTTTAGAAAATGACAAAAAAATATTGAGTTTTAGTTTCAAATAATCGAAGTGATTGCTATTTTTGGAAATAGCCGAATGTTCCGAAAGGACACCGGAAGGCTGTTTTGGCAAAAATGGCCACTTTGAAGTTATGTCTTTTTCTTTCAAGATAAATATCCTGAAAAGGCTAATTTTTTCAAAAATAAAAATTGTCTTTGAAAAATATTTTTCCTTTTCTGAATAAAATCGCCTTTAATAAATGTGCAGGATGAGCACAGTACAAAATGAACCCTTCACCTTAATAAATAAAATTCCTTTGGAGTTGAGTATGGTGGAATGATATGGGTCAAGAAGGACAAGCTTGGGTTAAACGCTATCTAAAGGATCTTACTGGGTTGATGGACATAATACCTCGTGCTGATATTATTCGGGCACTCGTCACTTTTTGAGATCTCGCGCATAATTTTCTACACTTCTCAGACTTCGAGCTCACTCCTACCTTAGAGGAAATTGCTTATTATATCGAGAAAGATGAGGTCCCCCTGAAGGATAAATACCTGGTGGCTCCGAGGGCAATAACTGTGCATAGATTCCTCGATTCTCTGAAAATTGCCAGGAACGTCCATAGTGAAGACTTGGCTAATAGAGTTTGTTCTTTAAGTTTCATCTACCACAGATATGGTCATATTGGGGGATTCAACGACCCTACGAACAAGCTCCGCAGTAAATCTAACTGAGTCAAGTGGGAAGAGCATAAGCAATTTGCCCTTATAGTGGCGTTCCTCGGATTAGTCATATTCCCGAGGAAAGATGGAAACATTGATATAAGGGTCTCCGGGGTGGCCAGTACTCTTTTTGTGCAAGATAATAGCACACTGGCGCCGATGATTATAGCTGATATCTTCCATGCACTCACATCCTGTAAAGCAGGGCATGACTTCTTTGAGGGTTGCGATTTGATTCTCCAGATATGGTTGATAGAACATTTGTGTCGTCACCCTCCGTTCTCGAGTTATGGGTCATCTGAGAAAACATGCATTGAAGAGTATTATATGAGAACAAAAGAAGTTAAGTTGCCGGAAGGAGCAAAAGATTGGATTTCATACTTGCGATCGTTGACTGCCAGCCAAATTGATTGGGCATACAGATGATTTCCCCTCGATGAGGTGATATACATGCCAACGGAGGGGTCCATTTCTTGATAATGGGTCTTAAAAGCATTCAACCTTATGCACCGTACAGAGTACTACGGCAGCTAGATATCAGGTTATACCAAAAGACGGGGACCTCAGCCTACAGGCTGTAAAAATCAGTCCAGATGGACAATTCCCGGAAGTATATATTCGACAGATTTGGAATGAATGCCAATGCTTGAAGGTAGACACTTGTGTGGGAAACCGAGCTCAAGGAGAAGTATCGCTAGGGTATGCTGCATGGTATCGCAGGGATGTCGAGCATGATAGACCAATGAAAAGGCCTCACATTCAAGATTTGGCCGAGCAGTCTAAGGAACACAAAGATTTGGTGGCCAGAGAAAATGAGTACAGAGCCAGGATCAGCTTGCTAGAGAAACAGTTCCAAGACCTCAAATTCGAGAGCGGCTTATAAGCGGCATCCGATAAGGGAGAAAAGAAGCAGCTAAGAAAAGAGAATGAAATCTTAAAGGCTCAAATTGCAAAAATGAAAACCATAGCCGAAACCCCAGTTCGCCTAGCCAGAGATGGGAAATTAATTGAAAATCTTCGGTGCAAAGTGAATTACTACAACTTTGATCTTGATAAAGCAGCAAAAGAGTTAGTCGGGATTTGGAGACAACTGACCAGAAATGCCTAGGAAAGAGATAGAATGGTTCAGCAATTACAAGATGAACACAAGGTTGAGGTAGCTCGATTGAGAAAGAAAGTCATTACAGCCGAAGTCAAAAGTAGCAAGCAAAACAAAGAGATTGAAGTAGAGGTAGAACATTGTTAAATGGCTATGGCTCAGTTAGAATTGGAGCTGCAACAACTACAAAAAGAGAACCAACAAACCTTAGACGCTCGTGCTAAACAGATTGGTAGGCTGCTTCAGGAAAAAGGGGGTCATCCGAGAAAGAATCGTCAACATTGCTCAGTATATCACAAAGAAAAGCCAATTGTGTGAAGATATGTCCCAGTCAATATTACATCAGCGGTAAAGTTATTTGTAAAGCAAGTAATGTCTCACCTGGATAAACTCCAAAGTGGATTAGCATATAGGTCCGCGGCAAGACAGAACGACGTCTCGCGGGCACTAGGAGCTTTAATGTATTCGTAGGGCATGAATTTTGTATTTCTTCTGCATTTGTAGTACAACATCATTTGTAACCGATGTTTTGAGTATCAATGAAAATTCAAAATTGTTGTTATCTTCCTTCCGTTTTTATGCAAATTGTCTGGGCGATAGGCAAACATGTAGGAATGGAAAACAAAACGAAAATGAAAAAAAATGGAAAAGAAGAAAACAAGAAAGAAAAATGAATAGAAAAGCAATGAAAAACAGAGGTGGTTCAAGGAAGAATAAATTTCGGGATGATGCATAATGATCAAGGCAAAAGTTGTGATTCTAATTATTACATTTTACCCCTTATGAGCTAACTATTAACGGGTTTTGTTGTTGATGAGTATCAGATTTTCAGCTGGCAACTGGCATTCTGGCATATCACAGCTACAATACACGTTCAAAAGCTATGTCTAAAGCAGTGAATCAGGAGATTGAACCCACCATTATGGATCCGGTACAAGAAAAAGAAGTTGTAGACGTTACGGGTATGAAAGAGGAGATGTATAAGCTAAGGCAGCAAATGTCGGAGATGTACCAGGCGTGGTCTAGAGGTCAACCTTTGCCTTCCTATCTGGCCAACCCAGTATACGTCCCTCCCACAAATCAAAATCCTGAGCCACCTACCATGAACTCATCCTTCACATACCTGTAAGGAACCGACCGGTCGTTTTTAGAATTTATGCCCAATCCCCCGTTAACTGCTTCCCATAAGTTCATTTCTGCTATTTTGGTTTGCCAGGATGTTTGGTGTTAGGATTCAGAGTGTTTTGAGACACTTAGTCCCTAGATGGGAGCTTAAGAGTTAAAAGATGGTCAGTGTTTGGAACAGTGTGAAAAGGACCTCAGAATGGAAATCTGTTGGTTCTATTAGCTCCGTTAGGTGATTTTGGGGTTGGGAGCGCGTTTGGAATGAATTTTGGGGGTTCGTAGCTTATTTAGGCTTGAAATGCCGAAGTTTGAATTTTTGAAGTTTATGGTCCGATAGTGAGATTTTGATTTCGATGGTGGGAATTTAATTCCCGAAGTTTCTGTAGCTCCATTATGTCATTTTGGACTTGTCTACAAAATTTAGCATTATTCCGAGTTGAAATGATAAGGTTTCGGCATGAGGTTCATTATTTGAATAGTTGGAAGTTCATAAGCTTGATTTTGATTCAGTTCGTCATTTTGATATTTTGTTATATGATTTGAAGCTTTTAGAGAGTCCGTGCTAGGTTATATAACTTGTGTGTGTGATTATACGGGGTCCCGGGAGTCTCGGGTGAGTTTCGGATAGGTTTAGGCTATGTTGCGCTTGTTTTGGATACTTTGTCGTCGTTTCTTCAAGCAAAAATGGTATCATATTAAGCAAATGATATCCAAATTTAGTTTTGTTTGAAACCATTAGATCTGTATCAAAATTTTGGAGCCATAGCAAAATGAATCATCGAATTTGGACATCGTATGAGGAAGTTATGCTCATTTTCGTGTCAGGAAAAATTGCTGGTTTCTGCTATGTTCGCAAATGCGAACTTTCATCGCATTTGCGATGACCAGATCACAAATGCAAACTTTTTGTCGCAAATGCGACCTCTGCCAGCCTTTTTTTGTTCGCAATATCTAAGGGTTCGCAATTGCGAACCCTGGGTCGCAAATGCGACATCTGAGACCTGTTAAGTGAGGTTTTTGACGGGATTTTCACCCACTTTTTAATTTTCTCAAACCTTAAACCTCCATAGGCGATTTTCCAAAGATCCAAATTTCTCCAAATCATTGGGTAAGTGTCTCTAATCCTTTTCCAACTATATTTTGTGATTATATCTTAGATTTAACATTAAATTCATGAGAATCTAAAAGAAAATTTGGAAAAAATTATGAAATCTTTCAAAAATATAAAATAATGATTTGAATGACCAAATGGTATCAGAATTAGATAATTTTTGTATGGGTGAACTCGTAACGGAATGGGTGTTGAGTTTTTGTAATTTTTTTTGGGGTTCCGAGCTGCGGGCCCGAGGAGTTGACTTTTTACAAATTGTGTAAGAATCATAGTTTTGTCAATTGAAGTTGTTTTCTCTTACATTGTTTGATGTATTCAAGTTATTTTTGGCTAGATTGAGCCAAACATTGATGAGTTAGTAAAGGAAAAGCTAAAATGAGTATTGAATTGGCTGGATTGAGGTAAGTATCTTGTCTAACCTTGTGTGGGGGACCTGCCTTTTAGGATTTGAGTCTTCTCTGTTGATTGTAGTCCGTGTATGCGAGGTGACGAGTGCGTGCTCGGATTTAATTGTGGTAAATTGTCCCCTTTAGGTTCTTAGACTTGTGAAATTCACCGAGTAGGAAAATAATATTAATACGATTAAGTCCCATGTTATTAGTTTCACCTCTACATGTCTTGATTTATATTTGTTGCTCTTCTTGATTTATTTCTGCTGTTAAGTGGGATTTTATGTGTTTAACCTTATGACAAGTACCCTTCTATATTCATAATGCCCACCCTAACTACTCGCCTTTAATTAGAAATTTATAAATGTTATATCTCATATAATTAATCGATTTTAATTGGAAGAAAGATAGATATATCATAATTAATTGACATTTCTTAAATGGTAATTATTTGATCCATGTTAACTACCTTACTGTTGAATACTCCTTGATTATAAGTTTACCTGTAACCTTGTGCAATTATATTATATGTCCAATTGTTGAGGTATTAGTGTAGTTGTTATACCTCGATTGTCATTGAGGTTATTGTATTTTTCCTTGGTGTTCTGCGACTTTATTAGTTATTGTTGAATCCCTTGCCGGGACGGTATTATTTCTGCTATAGATTTTCCCTTGCTGGGATGCTATTGTTACTGTGTGGTTGTTGGTACCATGATGCACGAGGTCTCTGTCGTGCGGTTGTTGTTGGGGAATTACACGAGGTCTTTGCCCTGTTGTTGTTCCTATTGATGTCCTTGCACATGCGGTATAATAAGGCGGGATATGTTATATATTTATATGTGGGTTGCACATATGGCGAAATAAGGTGGGAATATTGTGATGCACGTGTGGCGAAATAAGGCGGTGTTGCTATGTTGTTGTTGATTGCACACGTGGCAAAATAAGGATGGCTATGTCAGGGCTGATTATGAAGGACTACGGGTTCAATTCCCGGGAGTACCTCTGTTGTTATTATGAAGGACTACGAGTTCAATTCCTGGTAGTTCCTCTGTTGTTATTATAAAGGACTACGGGTTCAATTCCTGGCAGATCCTTTGTTATTGGTATGCCGGGCTACAGGTTCAATTCCCAGAAGTTTCCTATAAACTCAATGTGATATGACTGATATTTTTATTATTTCTATCCGGGGTGAATGACCCGGGTGCTAATTGTTCCCATTTCTTATACTTACTAGTTGGCAGGATTCCTGTTAGATACACTTGCACAAGCATACACGTAGCCGGACCCTTCTATTTGAGATGAATCCCTTCTAATTTGACTAAGGGTAGAGATGTGACATCGTTTATCCATTGTATATGTGAAAGTGACTCTAGTTGACTAGATAATTGCCAGCATTGTCGTGTTATTGATGGGGCACGAGATGGCAAGTGTTAGATTTCATATTCTGGGTATTTCCATGAGTTGTGGCTAATTTGAGAGTTGTGGTAGGATTGAGGAAAAAGTTGGAAAGGCATTATGTAGGGATCATTTCAGAATAGCGACTTAGAGATTTGTTTGGTCTCGTTATGTTGTGATTTCAGGACTTGGGTTGTGATTTCTACTGTCATTTTTGTATTATCATTTATTGTATCATGATTTTTCTTATTGTCCGTTATCCTTGTTGCAAATTTTTGTGTTCTTATTTATCCCGATAGTCCTTACATATTTACATAGCATCTCTATCTTTTCTGTTATATTGTTTATTGACTGGTAGGTGTCATGACTGTTCCTCGTCACTACCCCATGGAGGTTAGTCTTGATACTTACTGGGCACCGCCGTGGTGTGCTCATACTACTCTCCTGCACATTTTTGTTGTGCAGATACAGGTACTTTCGTTCAGTTCTGTCAGCCTTGAAATGAGGCATACCGGTAGAGACTTCAAGGTATATCTGCTACGTCCGCAGACCGAGGAGTCCCTTTTCTAGTTTTCTATAAAAAAAGTGTAGTGTTTCATTATTTCATCTTATATAGATATTCTTGAGTTAGAGCCTCTTATGTATCCTCTTAGCTTGTGATTTGTGAGTTTCTGGGTTTTGGGAATTGTCGTCAGTTTTGAGTTTGTTATGCTATGTGCCAAGCGGCACCTTAAGCACTATTTTATTTCTCTAATTTAGTTTGTTTTGTTTGCTTTCGCAAATTATGGTTATCTTCCGCGTTGTTAGGCTTACCTAGTCGTAGAGACTAGGTGCCATCACGACATGTTCATGGAGGGTGAACTAGGGTCGTGACAAGTTGGTATCAGAGCTCTAGGTTCATAGGAGTCACAGATCACAAGCCGGTTTACTAGTGTCTCGTGGATCGGTACAGAGACGTCTGTACTTATCTGAGAGAGGCTATGTAACTGTTAGAAAAAATTTCACTTTATTTGATTTCTCTGTCGTGCGAGATTTTGACATCCACAATCCTAAACCCCTATCTTCTACTCTCTCACAGATGGTGAGGATACATACTATTCGAGGTGATCAGGCACCCGTGCCCCCTGCTGCAGCCACCGGAGGTTGGGGTCGAGGTAGAGTTCGAGGACGCACACATGGTGCAACGAGGGCACCTGCGTGAGCTGCCGCAAATACACTACCAGCAGATCCAGCTAGAGTCCATGCACCTGACACGCCTACTGTTACTACTACCCCACCCGTTCAGGAGACTTTGGCACAGTTCATGAGTATGTACACTGCTTTGGCTCAGGCCGGATTACTTCCCCTTGTTGCAGCCACACTCAAGGCCGAGGTAGGAGCATAGACTCCCGCCGCCCGCACTCCTGAGCTGCGAGCGCATGTTGAGCATGTTCCCGAGATTATTCCTGCGCCGCCTGTGGCACCAGTTCAGCTCGAGAGCATGGTAGCGATTTCCGAGCAGGAGCAGGTGAGACTAAAGAGGTTCAAGAACTATGGCCCTCCAGTATTCAGTGGATTAGCATCAGATGATGCATTGGGGTTCCTTGATAAGTGTTACCGTATTCTTCATACTATGGGTATCTCGGGATCGAGCGGGGTTTCTTTCACTACTTTCCAGCTTCGAGGGGCCGCCTATGATTGGTGGCACACCTATGAGTTAGACAGTCCAGACGAGGCAGCTTCATTGACCTGGACTCAGTTTTCAAATATGTTTCTAAGAGAGTTTGTCCCTCAAAGCCTTAGAGATGCATGGCGCGTGGAATTTGAGCATTTGCGCCAGGGTGCCATGACCGTTTCAGAGTATGCTGTCCATTACACCTGTTTGGCTAGACATGCCTCAGCCTTGGTTTCCCCTATTTGCGAGAAAGTTCGCCGGTTCATCGAGGGGCTTATTCCTAGCATTAGGTCCAGCATGGCCCGTGAGCTGGAAATGGACATTCCATATCAGCAGGTGGTGAACATTGCTAGGAGGATAGAGACTATGTATGCTAGAGAGAGAGAGAGAGGGCAGGCAGAGTCATGAGAGAGAGTAGATGAGATCAGGAGGGAGAGTTGGAGGAGACGAGGAGGCCTCATAGGTCGGTAAGATATACTGGTTGTTATTATGGAGGTAGGGTACGTCATGGTAGAGGTTTTGCGGGTCAGCCAGTCCTATTCGCGCTTCAGGCTTCGCATGGTGACTCAGGTGTTCATGGGTGTCGAAGGACCTGTACCGCACAGTTCCCTCTGCCTTGTCAGCAGAGAGGATGCTTTGAGTGTGGAGATACTAGCCATACGGTGAGAGATTGTCCCAGACTTCGGACTGATGTGATGCAACGAGTTATTCAGACAGGGAGAGGGCGCCCAAGATGGGGAGGCCCAGCTCGTTGATGTGTTTCATATAGTGGGCTTGAGGCTGGTGTGCCAGCTAATGTCACCCAGGTACGAATTCAGTTGTTATAGAAAGGCACTATCTGTAGCTCGTCACAATTCTACTTATTAGGATGAGTTCCTTATTTGTTGTTTCATTTTTGGGAGTGCTTCATGATTTTCACTCTGTCTATGTGGTTATCCCATTGGGAGATTTAGTGAGTGATAACTGTGTCTATCATCTGTTCTAGCCATTGTTGAGACTTATTGGGCTAGTTGTATTTTTTTCTAGTTGTCTGATTCTGGTAGGCTTGATGTAATTTTCGAGCATTCTTGGCTACGAGATGTGATTCTTATGCTCCACCGGTGTGGGGGTAGTCTATGTGTAAATCGTAGATGGAAGTGATCTAGTAAGAGTTTCTAGATGGGTTGATGTGTACCCTACTTGTGATCCAATATTGAGGACGAGACCCTCGTGATTTCACATGATTTGATATGTTGAGACCGGGCTGTGTACCGTGGTGAAAGTTATACCAGTATAAGATTTTGTGATGCCATTATATTTTTTTATTCCTTATAGTTAGATGTCTTATAGAATTGTGTTTTAGAAGAATTTTGTGCTAGTTTAACTGTTTGTTAGTTCTCTTATGTGTTCCGTTTCTCATATTCATTCATCTTCATTCTATGCTTCTTGAGTTTCAGTTTTTGGGGTGTACTCATTGGTATGGGTTGAGATTTGGTTAATCGGGTGTTTTGCCATATGATTCTCGTGGTTGTTATATCGTCACCAGTGGTATGAGTGATTGAAAAGAGTTCCTATTGAATATGAGGCTTATGGCATGTACAGATTTGATCTTAGGCATTTTATTGCTATTAGAGATGTTATTGCGGGACTATATATGGTGTGTCATGTTGCGTGGCTGTACCCTGTGTTTGTTGGCTTGTGTTGAATTAGCTAGGTGAGACCGGTACCGGGTATGTACTTGGAAGTCTTTTGGAAATGGATGAAGGATGATGAATCTGGTTTGAAGGCTTAATGGTATTGCTAGAAAAGTTCAATTTCAATTGAGATGGTGTCATCAGGCTTGAGTAGATTGGGGTGACGTGGGATCACCCGCGGGTGTACGTTGGAAGTGTCCATTCAGTGATTAAAGACTTCAGGTTTGTTCTTTATGCTCGTTCGAGGACGAACGAATATTTAAGTGTAGGAGGATGTAACGACCCGACCGGTCATTTTAGAATTTACGCCCGATCTCCCGTTAACTGCTTCCCATAAGCTCATTTCTGCTATTTTGGTTTGCCGGGATGTTCGGTGTTAGGATTCAGAGTGTTTTGGGACACTTAGTTCCTAGATGGGAGCTTAAGAGTTGAAAGATAGTCCGCGTTTGAACAGTGTGAAAACGATCTCGGAATGGAAATCTGATGGTTCCGTTAGCTCCGTTAGGTGATTTTGGGGTTGGGAGCGTGTTTGGAATGACCTTTGGGGGTTCGTAGCTTATTTAGGCTTGAAATGCCGAAGTTTGAATTTTTGAAGTTTCTGGTCCGATAGTGAGATTTTGATTCCGAGAGTTGGAATTTTATTCCGGAAGTTTCTGTAGCTCCGTTATGTCATTTTGGACTTGTCTACAAAATTTAGCATTATTCCGAGTTGAAATGATAAGGTTTCGGCATGAGATTCATTATTTGAAGATTTGGAAGTTCATAAGCTTGATTTTGATTCAATTTGTCGTTTCGATATTATGTTATATGATTTGAAGCTTTGAACGAGTCCTTGTTAGGTTATATGACTTGTGTGTGTGATTAGACGGGGTCCCGGGAGTCTCGGGTGAGTTTCAGATAGGTTTAGGCTATGTTGCGCTTGTTTTGGATACTTTGTTGTCATTTCTTCAAGCAAAAATGCTATTATATTAAGCAAATGATATCAAAATTTTGTTTTGTTTGAACCATTAGATCCGTATAAATATTTTGGAGCCATAGGAAAAAGAATCATCGAATTTGGACATCGTATGAGGAAGTTATGCTCATTTTCGTGTCAGGAAATATTGCTGGTTTCTGCTATGTTCGCAAATGCGAACTTTTCATCGCATTTGCGATGACCAGTTTGCAAATGCGAACATTTTGTCGCAAATGCATTTCTGCCAGCCTTTTTTTGTTCGCAATATCAAAGGGTTCGCAATTGCGAACCCTGGGTTGCAAATGCGACATTTGAGGCCTGTTAAGTGAGGTTTTTGACGGGATTTTCACCCACTTTTTAATTTTCTCAAACCTTAAAGCTCCATAGGCGATTTTCCAAAGATCCAAATTTCTCCAAATCATTGGGTAGGTGTCTGTAATCCTTTTCTAACTATATTTTGTGATTATATCTTAGATTTAACATCAAATTCATGAGAATCCAAAAGAAAATTTGGAAAAAATTATGAAATCTTTCAAAAATGTAAAATGATGATTTGAATGACCAAATGGTATCGAAATTAGATAATTTTTGTATGGATGAACTTGTAGCGGAATGGGTGTTCAGTTTTTGTAATTTTTTTAGGGTTCCGAGGTGCGGGCCCGAGGAGTTGACTTTTGTTGACTTTTTGGAAATTGTGTAAGAATCATAGTTTTGTCAATTGAAATTGTTTTCTCTCGCATTGTTTGATGTATTCAAGATATTTTTGGCTAGATTGAAACATTGATGAGTTAGTAAAGGAAAAGCTAAAATGAGTATTGAATTGGCCGGATTGAGGTAAATATCCTGTCTAACCTTGTGTGGGGGACCTCCCCTTAGGATTTGAGTCTTCTCTGTTGATTGTAGTCCGTGTACGCGAGGTGACGAGTGCGTGCTCGGATTTAATTGTGGTAAATTGTCCCCTTTAGGTTCTTAGACTTGTGAAATTCACCGAGTAGGAAGATAATATTAATACGATTAAGTCCCCTGTTATTAGTTTCACCTCTACATGTCTTGATTGATATTTGTTGCTCTTCTTGATTTATTTCTGCTGTTAAGTGGGCTTTTACATATTTAAACATAAGACAAGTACCCTTCTATATTCATAATTGTGACGACCCGGCCCGTCGTCATGGTAATTACCACCCCGTTATGTTGTAATTACATAACTCATGCTTTTATATCAGTGTTAGAGTCTATCGGGGAAGTTAGGAGTGAATTGGATTGAAAATGAGGCATATAGCCTTTCTGAAGGAATTGAAGGAGCAGCTCCAGGAACTCCTAGATAAGAGCTTCATTCGGCCGAGTGTGTCGCCGTGGGGTGCACCGGTCCTATTTGTTAAGAAGAAGGACGGATCCATGAGGATGTGTATTGACTACAGGCAGCTAAACAAAGTAACAGTGAAGAATAAGTATCCTCTGCCTCGTATTGATGATTTATTTGATCAGCTCCAGGGAGCTAGGGTGTTCTCGAAGATTGATCTTCGTTCAGGCTACCATCAGCTGAAGATTAGAGAGTCCGACATTATGAAGACTGCATTCCGGACCAGATATGGTCACTATGAGTTCCTTGTGATGTCTTTTGGGCTGACCAACGCCCCAGCAGCATTTATGCATCTGATGAACAGTGTGTTCAGGCCCTATCTTGATTCATTTGTGATCGTATTCATTGATGACATACTAGTCTACTCTCGTAGCCGGGAGGAGCATGCTCGGCACTTGAGTATTGTGTTGCGGAGATTGAGAGAGGAGAAACTGTATGCCAAGTTCTCCAAATGTGAGTTCTGGCTTGAGGCCCAACGAATGGTTGGGAAGGGATGTCTCTCTTATTTAGCATTTGTGCGGGAGGTCGAGGCCCAGACTCCCGATATTGATTCTGTTCCCATTGTGTGAGACTTTCCTGATGTGTTTCCCTCAGACCTGTCGGGCATGCCGCCGGACAGGGATATTGATTTTGGGATCGATTTAGTGCCAGGCACTCAGCCTATTTCTATTCCTTCATATCGGATGGCACCAGCTGAGTTGAAATATACTCACCCCACTCCCCTGCACTTTCTGTGCAGATCCACAGGTGCCCGAGAGCAGTTGAGACATTGTAGCTGCTTATCCTTGTCTACTTTTGCGGAGATTACGAGGTAGCTGCCAGCGTCCGCAGAGCTTGTTTTCTCCTTCTTTATCATCTTGTTGATTTCCTATTTGCCTAGACTTGGTTGTATTAGGATGCTATTCTGTAGAGGCTCGGTCTCGTGACACCACGATATGGTTGGGACCATATTTTGTATGTTTTACATTTCGTTTATCACATGATATGATCATTTACTGTTTAAGTTTAATTTGATTAATAACTGGCTGTTTTAAGGGAAGATATGGTCGGGCTTGCCTAGCATTGTGTTGGGCGCTATCACGACCAGGGTTTGGGTCGTGAAAAGTTGGTATCAGAGCCTAGGTTAACAGGTCTCGCGAGTCATGAGCCGATTGGTAGAGTCTCGTGGATCGGTGCGGGGACGCCTGTACTTATCCTCGGGAGGCTGCAAACCTTTTTAGGAAATTTTCAATTCTTGGAATTCTTGTCGTGCGATTACTTTTGACTTGATCTGAACTTTGACATTCTATTCTCTCGCAGATGGCGAGAACTCGATCATCCGGACGTGGAGGACGACCACCACTACCACCTGCTAGAGGCCATCTGAATACTCGACTGGTAGCTGTTGTTGTAGGCAAACTCGGCAAGTGGCAAAAACTCATCCCATGAACCACCAAAGTCAATCACACATGCCCGCAACATATCCTCTAGGATCTGAATAGTGCGCTCAGACTGTCCGTCTGTTTAGGGGTCAAATGCGGTGCTCAACTCAACCCGCGTACCCATCTCTCGCTGAAATGCTCTCCAAAACTGAGAAGTGAACTGAGTGCCTCTGTCGGATATAATAGACACTGGGACCCCATGCAACCTGACAATCTCCCGAATAAAGATCACTGCCAACTGCTCCGATGAGTAAGTAGTGCTAACTGGGATGAAATGTGCGGACTTAGTCAGCCGATCAACAATCACCCATACAGAATCAAACTTCCTTGCTGTCCGAGGGAGTCCAATAACAAAATTCATGGTGATCCTCTCCCATTTCCACTCGAGAATGACCATACGCTGAAGAACACCGCCCGGTCTCTGATGCTCATATTTGACCTGCTGGCAATTGAGGCACTTAGCTACATGCCTAACAATATCCATCTTCATTCTCCTCCACCGGTAGTGTTGTCTCAAGTCTTGGTACATCTTTGCGGCACCTGGGTGAATAGAGTACCGCGAACTGTGTGCCTCCTCAAGTATCAACTCCCGCAAACCATCAACATTGGGCACGCATATACGGCTCCGCATCCTCAAAATACCATCACTGTCGATAGTCACATCTCTAACATCATTATGCTGCACTCTGTCCTTAAGGACAAGCAAATGTGGGTCATCATACTGTCGCTCCCCGATGCGATCATATAAGGAAGATCGAGAAACAACACAAGCCAACACCCGACTCGGCTCCGAAATATCTAATCTCACTAGCCGATTAGCTAGAGCCTGAACATCATAAGCAAATGGCTTCTCCCCAACTGGGATGAAAGCTAGGCTGCCCATGCTAACCGCCTTCCGACTCAAGGCATCGGCCACCACATTGGCCTTCCCCGGATGATACAAAATAGTGATATCATAGTCCTTAAGCAACTCCAACCACCTCCGCTGTCTCAAATTAAGGTCCTTCTGTCTGAATAAGTGCTGAAGGCTGCGATGATCCGTGAACACCTCACATGAGACACCATACAGGTAATGCCTCCAAATCTTCAAAGCATGAACTATGGCTGCTAGCTCCAAATCATGAACAGGGTAGTTCTTCTCGTGGGGCTTCAATCGACGAGAAGCATAAGCAATGACCCTACCCTCCTGCATCAACACACAACCAATGCCCACTCCTGAGGCATCACAATAGACAGTATAAGAATCTGAAGCTGTCAGTAGAATCAAGACTGGTGCTGTGGTCAATGCTGTCTTGAGCTTCTGAAAGCTCTCCTCGCACTCCTCGGACCATAAGAAAGGAACACCCTTCTGAGTCAATCTAGTCAAGGGTGAAGCAATAGAAGAGAATCCCTGAACGAATCGGCGATAATACCCTGCCAATCCCAGAAAGCTACGGATCTCAATAACTGAGGTCGGTCTGGGCCAACTCTGCACTGCCTCGACCTTCCTCGGATCTACCTGAATACCATCACGGGACACCACGTGCCCTAAGAATGCCACAGACTCAAGCCAGAACTCACATTTGGAGAACTTGGCATACAGCTTCTCCTCTCTCAATCTCTGCAACACAATACTCAAGTGCCGAGCATGCTCCTCCTGGCTACGAGAGTAGATTAGTATGCCATCAATGAATACGATCACAAATAAAACGGCCTGAATACACTGTTCATTAGATGCATAAATGCTGCTGGGGCGTTGGTCAGCCCAAAATACATCACAAGGAACTCATAGTGACCATATCTGGTCCGGAATGCAGTCTTCACAATGTCAGACTCTCTAATCTTCAGCTGATGGTAGCCGGAACAAAGCTTAATCTTCGAGAACACCCTAGCTCCCTGGGGCTGATCAAATAAATCATCAATACAAGGCAGAGGATACTTATTCTTCACTGTTACTTTGTTTAGCTGCCTGTAGTCAATACACATCCTCATGGATCCGTCCTTCTTCTTAACAAACAGGACCGGTGCACCCCACGGCGACACACTCGGCCGAATGAACCCCTTATCTAGGAGTTCCTGGAGCTGCTCCTTCAATTCCTTCAAAAGGGCTATATGCCTCATTTTCAATCCAATTCACTCCTAACTTCCCCGATGGACTCTAACACTGATATAAAAGCATGAATTATGTAATTACAACATAACGGGGTGGTAATTACTGTGACGACGGGCCGGGTCGTCACATTCTCCCCAACTTGAACAAACGCTCGTCCTCGAGCGGGTCAAGAAACATACCCGAAGTCTCGAATAGCTGAGGGTATCTGCTCCGCATCTCCTGTTCAACCTCCCAAGTAACCTCCTCTACGGGTCGACCTCTCCACTGAACCTTAACTGATGCAATCCTTCGACCTCAACGTCCTTACTTGGCGACCCAAAATAGCAATAGGCTCCACATCATAGGATAGATCACCATCAACCTGAATGGTACTGCAGTCTAATACATGAGACGGATCCCCAATGTACTTCCGGAGCATAGACACATGGAATACTGGATGAACGCTGGATAAGCCGGGTGGCAAGGCTAACTCATATGCCACATCTCCAACTCTCCTGAGTATCTCAAAAGGACCAATGTACCTGGGACTCAACTTCCCTTTCCTCCCGAATCTCATGACACCCTTCATGGGTGAAACCTTCAGCAATACTCTATCACCAACCATGAAAGACAACTCTCGAACCCTACGGTCCGCATAACTCTTCTGGCGAGACTGTGCTGTGCGAAGCCTCTCCTGGATCAACTTTGCTCTATCCAGAGCATCCTGAACTAACTCAGTCCCTATCAATCTATCCTCACCAGGCTCAAACCATCCGACGGGAGATCTACACCGTCTGCCATACAATGCCTCGTACGGGGCCATCTGAATACTCGACCTAGTTCACAGCTGGCCACTCCAGTGCCAGAGGTCCTTATCAGTCTCAGTCCCCAGCACCGGGGAGTTGCTACGAGTGCGGAGAGTTTGGGCACCACCGTAGGGAGTGTCCCCGTCTTGTTTCCAGATCTTATCAGCAGAGGGGGCAGCCCTCGTCATCTGGTCCTTCTACTTCAGCACCCGCCACGCCAGCTAGGGGTGAGGGTCAGACAGTTAGGGGTCGCTCTCGAGGAGGAGGCCGATCAGGCGGACAGGCTAGATGCTATGCTTTTCAGGGCCGATCTGAAGCCGTTGCTTCTGATGCTGTCATTACAGGTATTATCTCAGTCTGCCACAGAGATGCCTTAGTATTGTTTGATCCCGGTTCTACTTATTCTTATGTGTCTACATATTTTGCTCCTCATTTGGGCACGGCCCGAGGGAGTCTTGAGCTGCCAGTGCATGTATCTACCCCGGTAGGGATACTATTGTTGTGGACCACGTATACCGGTCCTGTTTGGTCACTATTAGAGGTTTGGAGACCCGAGTAGACCTGTTGCTTCTGAGCATGATGATTTTGATGTTATATTGGGCATGGACTGGCTATCTCCATGTCATGCTATTCTGGACTCTCATGCTAAGACAGTCACCTTGGCTATGCCGGGCATTCAGAGGATCGAGTGGCGAGGCATGACTAAGTATGTACCTAGCAGGGTAATATCTTTCCTCAAGGCCCAATGAATGGTTGGGAAGGGATGTCTCTCTTATTTAGCATTTGTACGGGAGGTCGAGACCCAGACTCCCAATATTGATTCTGTTCCCATTGTGCGAGACTTTCCTGATGTGTTTCCCTCGGACCTGCCGGGCATGCCGCCGGACAGGGATATTGATTTTGGTATCGATTTGGTGCCAGGCACTCAGCCTATTTCTATTCCTCCATATCGGATGGCACCAGCTGAGTTGAAGGAATTCACCCCACTCCCCTGCACTTTCTGTGCAGATCCACAGGTGTCCGAGAGCAGTAGAGACATTGTAGCTGCTGATCCTTGTCTACTTTTGCGGAGATTACGAGGTAGCTGCCAGCGTCCGCAGAGCTTGTTTTCTCCTTCTTTATCATCTTGTTGATTTCTTATTTACCTAGACTTGGTTGTATTAGTATGCTATTCTGTAGAGGCTCAGTCTCGTGACACCACGATATGGTTAGGACCGTATTTTGTATGTTTTACATTTCGTTTATCACCTGATATGATCATTTACTGTTTAAGTTTAATTTGATTAATAACTAGGTGTTTTAAGGGATGATATGGTCGGGCTTGCCTAGCATTGTGTTGGGCGCCATCACGACCAGGGTTTGGGTCGTGACAACAATGCCCACCCTAACTAATCGCCTTTAATTAGAAATTTGTAAATGTTATATCTCATATAATTAATCAATTTTAATTGGAAGAAAGATAGATATCTCATAATTAATTGATATTTCTTAAATGGTAATTATTTGATCCATGTTAACTTCCTTACTGTTGAATACTCCTTGATTGTAAGTTTACATGTAACCTTGTGCAATTATATTATATGTCCAACTGTTGAGGTATTAGTGTAGTTGTTATGCCTCGATTGTCATTGAGGTTATTGTGTTTTTCCTTGGTGTTCTGCGACTTTATTAGTTATTGTTGAATCCCTTGCCGGGAAGGTATTATTTTTGCTATAGATTTTCCCTTGCTGGGATGCTATTGTTACTGTGTGGTTGTTGGTACCATGATGCACGAGGTCTCTGTCGTGCGGTTGTTGTTGGGGATTTACACGAGGTCTTTGCCCTGTTGTTATTCCTATTGATGTCCTTGCACATGCGGCATAATAAGGCGGGATATGTTATATATTTATATCTGGGTTGCACGTGTGACGAAATAAGGTAAGAATATTGTGATGCACGTGTGGCGAAATAAGGCGGTGTTGCTATGTTGCTATTGATTGCACACGTGGCAAAATAAGGATGGCTATGTCAGGGGCTGATTTTGAAGGACTACGGGTTCAATTCCCGGGAGTACCTCTGTTGTTTTACGAAGGACTACGGGTTCAATTCCCGGTAGTTCCTCTGTTGTTACTATGAAGGACTACGGGTTCAATTCCCGGCAGATCCTCTGTTATTTTTATGCCGGGCTACAGGTTCGATTCCCGGAAGTTCCCTATAAACTCAATGTGATATGACTGATTTTTTTATTATTTCTATCTGGGGTGAATGAGCCGGGTGCTAATTGTTCCCATTTCTTATACTTACTAGTTGGCAGGATTCCTGTTAGATACACTTGCACAAGCATACACGTAGCCGGACCCTTCTATTTGAGATGAATCCCTTCTGATTTGACTAAGGGTAGAGATGTGACGTCGTTTATTCATTGTATATGTGAAAGTGAGTCTAGTTGACTAGATAGTTGCCAGCATTGTCGTGTTATTGATGGGGCACGAGATGCCAAGTGTTAGATTTCATATTCTGGGTATTTCCATGAGTTGTGGCTAATCTGAGAGTTGTGGTAGGATTAAGGAAAAAGTTGGAAAGGCTTTATGTAAGGATCATTTCAAAATAGCGACTTAGAGATTTGTTTGGTCTCGTTATGTTGTGATTTCAGGACTTGGGTTGTGATTTCTACTGTCATTTTTGTATTATCATTTATTGTATCTTGATTTTTCTTATTGTCCGTTATCCTTGTTGCAAATTTTTATGTTCTTATTTATCCGGACAGTCCTTACATATTTACATAGCATCTCTATATTTTCTGTTATATTGTTTATTGGCTGGTAGGTGTCATGACTGTTCCTCGTCACTACCCCATCGAGGTTAGTCTTGATACTTACTGGGCACCGCCGTGGTGTGCTCATACTACTCTTCTGCATATTTTCGTTGTGTAGATACATGTACTTTCATTCAGTTCTGTCAGCCTTGAAAGGAGGCATACCGATAGAGACTTCAAGGTATATCTGCTACGTCCGCAGACAAATGAGTTCCTTTCCTAGTTTTCTATAAAAATGTTTAGTGTTTCATTATTTCTTCTTATATAGATATTCTTGAGTTAGAGCATCTTATGTATCCTCTTAGCTTGTGATTTGTGAGTTTTCGGGTTTTGGGAATTATCGTCAGTTTTGAGTTTGTTATGCTACGTGCCAAGCGGCACCTTAAGCACTATTTTATTTCTCTAATTCAGTTTGTTTTGCTTGCTTCCGCAAATTTTGGTTATCTTACGCATTGTTAGGCTTACCTAGTCGTCGCGACTATGTGCCATCACGACATATTCATGGAGGGTGAACTAGGGTCGTGACAATACCCAAACTACCAACATTACTATGCCACTACTTCACAAGCATCACCACCACTATCCAAACAAGTTCTATCACAACCACCTCAGGTCACCCCGGTATAACCACCACCTGCCACTCTACATAAATTATCTAGTGAACCATTGTTCCATGTTCGGGACACTCATTATTATCTACCGGAGCCAACGTTCAGGCAACATGACTCCTACACGCCGCTTATAGATATGACAGAAGAAAAGCCTATCAGAAATTTGGAACAAGAAGAGATGGCACGAAAGATGAGAAGTCATGAACAATCCTTCTGTAACATACAAGGACTAGGAGGCCAAGTGAGCATCGCATATAAAGATTTATGCTTGTTTCCGGAGGTGCAGCTCCTGATCGGATTTAAGCTACCTAAGTTTGGTATGTACGACGGACACGGGGATCCAGTAGCCCATATAAGGGGTTACTGTAGCAAGATGCGTGGAGCAGGGGGAAGAAACGAGTTATTGATGGCTTATTTTAGTCAGAGATTGAGCGGTTCAACACTAGAGTGGTATACCCGACAGGATCACACCAGATGGTTCATCTGGGATGACCTAGCTCAGTCATTCGCCAACCACTTCCAGTACAATCTAGAGATAATTCCGGACACTCTGTCATTAACAAAAATGGAGAAGAAACTCGGGGAAAGTTTCCAGGTGTACGGGTTCAGATGGAGGGAGCAAGCTGCGTGAATAGACCCTCCCATGAAGGAAACAGAAATGATGGACTGCTTTCTATAGGCTTTAGAGACAACTTACTATGGTCACATGGTTTGTGCAATTGGAAAAACTTTCAATGAGGTGGTGAAAATGGGAAGCTTCGTAGAAGAGGGATTAAAAACAAATAAGATCATGAGTTATTCGGCTATTAAGGCCACGAACCAGGCGATACAAACCAGAACTGGGGGATCAATTGGCAAAAAGAAGAAGGAGGAAGTCGTAGTTGTCGAAAGTAGATCATGGTCTCGTGGCCACAATACATATCATCATTCACCTCGTCCATACCAACCATATCCACCAGCACCCTACAATCCACCTACACCATATTATCCTCCCACCACTCCACATTTTTCCGTCCCACATTCTCAACATTACCCACTGCCTCCACATGTATGACGAGCCCCAACTCCACAAAATGTCTACCACGCACAAAACACCTACCCGCCTTCCATAATATACAAAAGTCCTAATAGACCCAGCTTTTGTCCAGATCTGTAAGTAAGAGGAAACAGAGCCCAATGAAAGAAAACATTCACTCTTAGGGGAGTCATATACCAGTATTTTTCACCGCCTGAGGGAGCTAGGGATGCTAAGTCCTATTGAGCCAAAAATTCCAAACCCACCACCCAGAAACCTTGATCAATCAGTCCAATATGAATATTGTTCTGGGGCACCAGGACATGATACAGAAAAGTACTGGCACTTTAAGTCCGCCATACAGGAGCTTATTGATACCAGAAGGATCAAGGTGCAGGCTCCAGAAACTCCCAATATCATATAGAACCCATCGCCAGACCATCATGAGACGCACATGATAGAGTTGGAACAGGGAGAGAGCAGTAAGAAACCTTCTCAATCAGTGATGATGATTAAAGCTAATAGCAAAGTGGAAGGAGAGGTTGAAAAGGAGAAAGCATCAACTGAGTTACCAATAAAGAAGCCATCAGTGGTCGAGCCCGTGAAAATAGTAGTGCCGGGAGACAAGCCTTTGTTGACCGTGAAGGGAGCTTATGTGGAACCTATGGTTATCAAACCGGTGGTGCAGATGCCAGTCGTGAACACCAGGGTCATACCGTGGAACTATAATAAAGTTACAGTTATGTACAAGGGGAAAGAGGTTAAAGGAGAAGTCAATGAAACACATGGCCTAACTCTCTCCGGGCGATGCTTTGCCCCGGAAGAGTTAAGAAAGACAAAAGTGGTAAAGGAGAACCCGAATCATGTGAAGAAGGCAGTTACTGAAGAAGAAATGGAAGAGCTCTTGAAAAAGATGAAGGCTCAAGACTATTCAATAGTGGAGCAATTGAGAAAATTGCCTGCACAGATTTCATTATTATCATTTCTAATTCATTCTGAAGAACATAGGAAGGCGTTGATGAAAATTCTGAAAGAAGCACATGTGCCTGAGAAAATTTCAGTATGCCATCTTGACAAAATCACGAATAAGATCTTTGAGACAAACAAGATAACATTTTCAGATAATAAATTGCCACTTGAAGGAATGGAGCATAACAAAGCACTATATCTCACAGCCAAGTGTCAAGAATATGTGGTTACCCGTGTTCTGGTGGACAACGGGTCAAGTGCAAATATTTGCCCAGTCTCAACCTTGGGAAAGCTGAAGGTCAATCCTGATAGAATTCATCGAAACAGTGTGTGTGTACGGGGCTTTGATGGAGGAGGCAAGAATACTGTAGGGGACATTGTGTTGGAAATTACTATCGGATCGGTGGACTTCACTATGGAGTTCCAAGTGCTAGATGTTGTTGTTTCTTACAATCTGTTGTTGGGACGTCTGTGGATTCACACGGCGAAAGCTGTACCATCCTCTCTCCATCAGATGGTGAAATTTGAATGGGAACAATAGGAGATCATAGTGCATGGAGATGATGATGTCTGCAACACTATAACCCCGTTTGAAGAAACTGAAGGGGACAAGGGCCCGTGGGTATATCAAGTCATAGATGCCGTGGTGGTTAATAAAATATCCGAAGGGGAGAACATGTTGATTCCCACTCCTACAGCAGTGATGGTAGCTAAGGAAATGATAAGGAATGGGTTTGCACCGGGGAAAGGCTTGGGGGTAACTCTACAAGGTATAACACAACCAATCCACTTGCCGGGAAGTAATGACACTTTTGGCCTAGGTTTTAAGCCTACTGTTGCCAATATCCAAAGAGCCAACAAAATGAAGAAGAAACGTTGGTCCCTCCCAAAGCCAATCCCAAAACTATCTGATTCCTTTACTAGGCATGGTACACAAAGACATTTGGCGACTGTTATGCCAAGTCGTGCTGAAATAAGATCGGATGCGGAACTCCTAGCAAGTTTCAAGATGCTATTTGAAGATGTGAATATGTTGGAGATGGGTGAGGGAATGAGTAAAATGGATGTTCAGTTCGTGGGACCCAGCATTGCGCTTAATAACTGGGAAGCTACTCATCTTCCGATCAGGAGGGAGCTGTGGTAGTTAGCTTTAAATATTTTATTTCCCCAAAGTTGTCTTGTTTTGTAATCCCACACCCCATCAAAAACAAATGTATCCAATGTCTGCTATCTTTTTGAAAAATCAATGAAACGCAATTTCTTTCTTTCTTCCATTTTTGCCTTATTTTATTTTTCTTCTTTTGTACAGTTCAATATTTGCTGATTCCAATGATATGTCATACATGAAGGATTCCCGGTCCAGTCTTGGTAATCGAATAGTTATACAGGAAATTGAAAGTGAACATGAAGTAGAATATGAGGATGAGGAAATACTGAAGGAAATCAGTAAAGATTTGAATCAATGTGAGGAAAAACCCAAACCAAACTTAAATGAGACAGAATATATTAATCTGGGGAGTGAGGATAATGTCCGAGAAACAAAAATCAGTGTACATTTAGAGGCTTCCCTCAGAGAAGATCTAATCAAGTTGTTACATGAGTACAAGGACATATTTGCTTGGTCCTATGATGACATGCCCGGACTCAGCACTGATCTGGTGGTACATAAATTGCCCATTTATCCAGAATGCCGGCCGGTAAAACAGAAGCTAAGAAAGTTTAAAATGGACATCAGTATGAAAATAAAAGAAGAAGTTAACAAGCAGTTCGAGGCGAAGGCCATATGGGTCACTAAATATCCCACCTGGTTAGGTAATATTGTGCCAGTTCCGAACAAGGATGGAAAAACCAGGGTGTGTGTTGACTATATGGACCTTAATAAGGCTAGTCTAAAGGATAATGTTCCATTACCAAATATCCATATACTGATTGACAATTACGCCAAGCATGAGATTAGCTCTTTTGTGGACTGTTATACGGGTTATCATCAAATCCTGATGGACGAAGAAGATGTAGAAAAGATAGCCTTTATCACGCCTTGGGGAACATATTGTTACATGGTGATGCCGTTTGGGTTGAAAAATGCTGGAGCTACATATATGAGGGCGATGACCACTATGTTTCAAGACATGATGCACTGAGAGATAGAAGTATATGTGGACGATGTCATCGTTAAGTCCAAAAAGCAATATGACCATGTCAAAGATTTGAGGAAGTTTTTCCAGAGGCTCCGAAAATATAATCTCATGCTCAATCCAGCAAAGTGTGCTTCGGGGTGCCTTCAGGAAAGTTACTGGGGTTTATAGTAAGCCGGCGTGGCATCGAATTGGATCTGTCAAAGGGAAAAGCAATCCATAATTTGCCTCCGCTGAAGAATAAGAAAGAAGTGATGAGTCTATTAAGCAGGTTGAACTATATCAGCAGGTTCATTGCTCAGCTGACGAAAACATGTGAGCCTATTTTCAAATTGTTAAAGCATGATGTTGCGGTAAATTGGACTAATGAATGCCAAGAGGTCTTTGATAAGATTAAATAATATTTGGCTAATCCTCCAGTATTGGTTCCTCCAGAAGCGGGAAGACCTCTGATCATGTATTTGATTGTGCTAGACAATTCTTTTGGCTGCGTACTGAGGCAACATGATGAAACGGGAAAGAAAGAGAAAGCAATATATTACCTCAGTAAAAAGTTCACATCTTACGAGGTAAAATACACTCAGTTGGAAAGAACATGTTGTGCACTAACCTGGGTTGCTCAGAAATTGAAACACTACCTGTCAGCTTATACCACATATTTGATATCACGGTTGGATCCATTGAAGTATATATTTCAGAAGCCTATGCCTACAGGAAGACTTGCTAAATGGGAGATTCTGCTCACAAAATCTGACATCATCTATGTAACACGTACGGCAATGAAGGCGCAAGCAGTTGCAGATCATCTAGCAGAGAACCCAGTGGATGATGAATATGAGCCGCTAAAAACATATTTTTCGGATGAGGAGGCAATGAATGTTGAAGAAGTAGAGCAAGATGATAAGCTAGGTTGGAGAATGTACTTCGATGGAGCCGTCAACAGTAAGAGAGTTGGAATTGGAGCAGTACTTATTTCAGAAACGCGTCAGCATTATCCCGTTACTGCTCAGCTTCGATTTTTCTGCACCAACAATATGGCTAAATATGAAGCATGCATATTGGGATTAAAGATGGAAATAGATATGGGTGTTCAAGAGATTTTGGTCATGGGTAACTCGGACATCTTGATACATCAGATTCAAGGAGAATGGGAGACAAGAGATTTAAAGTTGATACCTTATCGACAATGTCTATATGAACTATCCTAGAGATTTCAATCTATAGAGTTCAAACACATACCAAGAATGCACAATAAAGTAGCAAATGCTTTGGCCACATTATCCTCCATGTTGCATCATCTAGATAAAGCTTATGTAGATCCACTACAGATATAGGTGCGTGATCAAAATGCTTATTGTTTTGCTGCAGAAGAAAAAATTGATGGAGAGCCGTGGTATCATGATATCAAAGAATAATTCAAGATAGGAAAGTACCTAGAACAAGCCACTGGAGATCAAAAGAGGGCTATAAGACGATTGGCAAATGGATTTTTCCTTAGTGGAGGAGTTGTATATAAAAGAACACCAGATTTGGGGCTATTGAGATGCGTAGATGCGCAAAAAACTGACATAATATGACTGAGATACATGCGGGAGCTTGCGGATCTCATATGAGTGGATACATTCTAGCAAAGAAAATACTGAGAGCAGGATATTATTGGCTCACTATGGAGCGTGATTGTATCAGATATGTGAGGAAATGCCATCAATGTCAAGTACATGGAGATTTGATTCACTCTCCACTCTATGAATTGCATACAATGTCTGCACCTTGGCCATTCGTTGCCTGGGGCATGGATGTCATCGGACCAATAGAGCCTACAACATCTAATGGGCACAAATTTATCTTGGTCGCGATTGATTATTTCACCAAATGGGTGGAGGCGAAGACATTTAAGGCAGTGACAAAGAATGTGGTGATGGATTTTATGCATGAAAATATCATATGTCTCTTTGGAGTTCCTAAAGTAATTATCACAGACAATGGTGCAAATCTGAATAGTCACCTCATGATAGAAGCATGTCAAAGATTCAAAATCTTGCATCGTAAGTCTACACCTTACATGCCTAAAACGAATGGAGCGGTAGAAGCTGCGAATAAAAATATAAAGAAGATTCTCAGAAAAATAGTGGAAGAGTCATGGCAATGGCATGAAAAGTTACCTTTCGCTCTTATGGGTTATCGTACAACCATACGTACTTCAATTGGTGCCACACCCTATTCATTGGTGTATGGAACAGAGGCTGTTATACCCGCAGAAATCGAGATACCATCTCTTCGAATCATAGCTGAAGCTGAAATCGATGATGATGAATGGGTAAAAGCCTGGTTGGAATAATTGAATTTGATTGACGAAAAGAGGTTAGAAGCAGTTTGCCATGGGCAATTATATCAGCGGAGAATGGCTAGTGCATACAATAAGAAGGTACGTCCTCAGAAATTTGAAGTGGGACAATTGGTATTGAGGTGTATTTTGCCGCATTGGGTTGAAGCGAAAGGAAAGTATGCACCGAACTGGCAAGGACCGTTCATGATATCACGGGTATTGTCCAATGGAGCCCTATATCTCACAGATATTGAAGGAAAGTATGTAGACACTGCTATCAATTCAGATGCACTCAAGAGATATTATGTATGATTCCTTTTCATTTATATAGTTGTATTTGTCATGATTTTGGAATGGAAATGATGAAGGCATTTTATTCTCTATCCAAACACTTTATCCGTTGACATCCCCGTTGAGCCTTATTTGTTCTATTCTTTCACATCCGTCTCTCGAAATTTTTCACGATGCAAGAGAAAAATGGAAAAATGAGTTGATTTAAAAAAAAAAAGAGAAAAGCAAAATTCAAACAAAAGAAAATGCATACAAAAGACAAAAGAAAGTCGGGAAAAGTCAAGATGTAAAAATGAATTCACACGTAGTTCGAACTACGTTTTAACTTGATCCCGAAAGGGTACGTAGGCAGCCTCATTGAGGTTCAGTCACAATAAAGGAAAAATCCAAAATTCCCCCACATATTGAAACTGGGGCAGAAGTTATGTTTATGATTCCGAGAGCTGTAAATATTTTTGAACCATTTTAAAATTTTGAGCCTTTTATACCCTTCTTTCTGAACCCATCCAAAAGCCACATTACGGTCCAAAGAAAGACCTTCTAATCAATTTCAAAAAAATGACAATAAGGAAAAACAAGGCATGGACAGTACCTGTGGTTCCAAAAACAAGAGGGCAAAAAGAAAAGGAAAAAAATGAGAGAGTCTTATCAGTGAAAACCTTAACCGGCACTGTAAGGTGATTGTGAGATTGAGAGAAATAAATGAGAGAGTATTATCGGTGAAAACCTTAACCGGCACCGTAAGGCAACTGTGAGGACTATTTTGAGGAAAAAGAAAAACAACAAAAAACAAGATTAGGTTGGGTTAAAAGAAAGTTGGAGTTGAGATAATGACAATTCGATTGGACAGACAGGGTCGGAGTTTAAATACATGGCATGGTCAGAGGAATCATCCGTCATACCCAGATCAGTTCTGTCACTACTCCAAATTACCCTTACCCCTTTTTGATATTCATATTTTCTTGCATTTCATTGATTAAAAAACAATCTGCCCATTGAAGGCTAACTACCAGCTTCTCTTGTTAAGAGGTGCAATAACGCTGGGTCGAAAAAAGAAGAAGAAAATAGCAGAAAAACAAAGGAAATCAATAAGCAAAATACCTTAATGCTAACATGGTGGTTTTTTTTTTGTTAATTCAGAAAGTTGAGGTGGTTGGTTTTGGTAAATTGGAAAGCGAGATCCAAGGAAAATGATAACTGACATCGGAGTTATTACGAGTGCTCAAGAGACTCAGGGTTAGAGTGTTCAACAAGGATCTACTGTGGTTGAGGAAAATAGAACACTAAAACAACAAATGCGTCAAGCATGGACCAATGGCCAGGGACATCCTTCTCATGAGCCGCAAGAGCAAGACCACTTTCCCGAATACCAATCATACTCATTTGATCATCATGGGAACATTGAGAAGCCTACACGAAAGAAGGTACAGGAATAAATATCCCAAAGAATGAAAATATTAGAACAATAACTGAAAACACGCAGGAAATGGCAGGTCAAAAGAGTGTTGCCTTCAGAGATCTATGTATGTTCCCCAATGCCCACTTGCCTCCTGGTTTCAAGATTCCCAAATTGGAAAAGTATATTGGACATGGAAACCCCATAGCCCACCTGAAAAGGTATTGCAACCAATTGAGAGGTGTGAGAAAAAATGAAGAATTGCTTATGGCTTATTTTGGGGAAAGCCTCTCGGGAGTAGCATCTAAATGGTTTTGGGATCAAGACGCATCTGGTTGGCATGTCTGGGATGACATGGCACGGGCTTTTATCAAACAGTTTCAATACAATATCAATGTCACCCCAAACTGAATTTCCCTTTCTAAACTGAAAAAGAAACCAACTGAAAGTTTCAGGGAATATGCTATCAAATGGAGAGAGCAGGCAGCTAGAGCTAAGCCACCCATGGATGATCACGAGTTGGCCACTGTTTTCCTTCAGGCTCAAGAGCCGGATCACTTTCAAAACATGATATCTGCAGTTGGTCAATCCTTTGAAGAAATAATCAAAATGGGAGAAATGGTGGAAGACAGTCTTAAGACAGGCAAAATTATAAGTCAGGCAGCTCTAAAAAATGCAGCTCAGGATATCCAAAGTGAATTTAGTGATGTGAATGGGAGGGATGAAGAAATCATGACGATATCAGGGCCGAGAAGAGGTCATATAAGAACATCTCAAAGGTATATGCAATCTCATCAGGTTTTCTATGACCCCCTTAAGCATTACTACCCGCCTCAGAACCCTCCATACTCTGTTAATCCAGTCTAATATGTTGCTCAACCCTTAAAACACCCAAGAAAGCGAGCACGAACATCAAAAAATCTCCACCAATATCTGCAAAATTTCCAAGTACCTTATAACCCACATCCAAACCAGGGGTATGGAAGGGAACAAAAGTTGAAGGATAATTTTACACCAATAGGAGAGTCCTATGCAAGCTTGTTTGAGAAGTTAAAACAACATGACATGATTGAACCCATTCCTCCAAAACGGGTGGACCGACGTGCGAGAAGCTTTGACTCATCTAAAAGTTATGAATAACACTCCAATGCTTTGGGGCACGATGTTGAAATTTTTCGGGATCTGAAAAGGAAGATAGAAAGAATGATTCAGGAAGGAATGATTGCGGTCCAAGACATTGGCATCCAGAACATTGCACATAATCCTTTACCTGCATATGACGGAGCACATTTTGTGGGAATGATGCCCGGTGACATGAGGGATGAGAATCCTCTTGGGAAATTGTCAACCGAAGTTGAATATATTGAAACATATAGTAGTTTTGGCAATATTAATGCAGAACTCAATGGCTATAATGCCATGCTTGGCAATTGGGAAGACGCTCCACCTCTTGGAGTTTTTGGTGGTTTATTTTGGTGTCATTTCTGTTGTCCGGGTTATTTCAAGGTTGTAATCCGGACGTTGTCTTGAAAGTCAAAACCTTCTATTTTTCCACTTTGCTTTGTTTACTAATAAAAATTATTTAGTGCCATCTAGAATTGTAATTCTAGTCCAGTCTATTCATTTTGTTGTTCATCTTGTTGTTTCAACCCATCAGTTTAATACAACTCTCTGTTTCCCGTCATTCCTAGTCATTCCATTTCTAATCACTTTACAATTCTTCTCATACTGATTTTAGCAACATGACATGCATATAATTCTTGGCCTGATTTTAAGAATCAATTTAGCAATGAAACCATGCTGAAGATGTAATGATACTCGGAAGAAACAAAACTTATCGAAATACTATGAAGCTTGAACCAAGTGAAACTGGAAAATAAAACGTAAAGAAATGCCTTGAAAATGCATCATGCTTCATCGGTTTAAAGCCAAAGGCAAGAGTACCTCAAGACTAAAGGAATCATTCGTGGTATCGAGATTATTGCCCAATGGCACTAACAACCAGAAAATACAGAAGACAAATATGTGAATCGGTCGAAAGGTGTTTAACTGATGAGTTGGTACTTGGTAGATTTTGAAGATTGGAATGACGAAGGCATTTTATTCGGCTATCCAAACACTTTATCCATTGTTATCCCTTTGAGCCTTATTATATATTTTCTTTCATATACCTCTTTCGGAATCAACAAAAAATTGAGGATTGAGCGGGCAAAATCAAGTGAAGAAATAAAAGAAAGGAGAAAAGAGGAGAAAAAGAAAGAAGAAAGGAAGAAAGAAAGAAAAAAAAGAAGAGAAAAGAAAAATAAAAGAAAAGAAAAGAAAATGAAAAGAAAAGAATGCAAAGAAAAGAATAAGAATTGGGATAAGTCAAATCACAACAAGGAAGCGATCCTATGGTCCGAACTACGTTTGACTTGATCCCGAAAGGGTACGTAGGCAGCCTCACTGAGGTTCAGTCACAACAGAAGAAAAATCCAAGAATCCCCAAAGAATGAAACTGGGGCATGAGTTATGGTTATTGAAGAAATACGATTCCGAAAGTTGTAATCTTTAACCCACGTTGAAATATTTTGAGCCTTTATATCAGTTTTTCTAAATCCGATCGAAAAGCCTACATTACGGTCCAAAGAAAGACCTTCCGATAAATCTTCAAGAAATGCCGAGTCAAACAAGCAAAGGTGAATCGCATCAGGGGCAACACTCGAGTCTGAACAAAGGAAAAATGAAGAATTCAAGAAATCATGAGAACCACCTTGGAACTCCAAAATGAGAGAAATCAAAATGAGAGAGTCTTATCGGTGAAAACCCTCACGGGCATCGTAAGGCGACGCTGAGTTGAGAGCAAGAAAAAATCGAAAAATGAGAGAGGCTTGATGGTGAAAACTCTATGGGCGCTACAAGTCGAGTAAGGAGTTGAATCTGATCAAGGAAATGGAGTGCTGAAGACCAGTTTCATGGCAGAACTTGCATAAAGAGTTGAACATCAACTTTGCTATACAGAAAAGGCTAAAAGTGCATGTCAAGGTCGCTAGAGTCGGTATTCACATCTGATAGGTCATTCTTCTGTAGGTTTCTTGTTAGGAATTGTATTTTCTTTTCTCTCCATTCTTCATAACTTGTTTTACCCTCACTCTTATTGAGTCTGTCGGGTCATAACAAATAAAGAAATGATTTCAAAATTTGCCACCAAGCTTTCCAATTGCATAGATGGGATTTGTCCAACACAATAATTGTCGTAAGTCAGGAAAAGACAAGGCCAATGATTTAAACCAAAAGAGCAATATGTGCAATGAAGTGGGTAACAATTAAAAATGTTTTGGGGTTCATCTAAGACACAAAGGTCCGCAAAGTGCCAACTCGGGAACAATATAACAAATGGAAATACGAGGTTCGAACGGAGAAGAGGAATATATTCTGACAAAAGAAAGAGTTAGTCAAGAAACACCCAAGGTTGTCAAAGGAATCATAGACTTCAAGATCGGATTTTGTGGGATCCGTCAAGAAAGGAACAACAAACATGACGTAAGGGAGACAAAAAGAAATTGAAAATGGATAGTCGGTGAACAGGCAAGGCATTCAAGTGGAGAGCAGTCGCCATCAAAGTTCAAGGCCACAACAAACCACCGTATTTTTAAACTAACAGATTTTTCTTTGCTTTGAAACAGGGGCAAAATATATCCTACGAAAGAATTATCAAACTGGGGCAAAATAAAATTTTCTGTCATTTTTTCTTGAAATAGGATAGTCATCCGAAGAGCATGAAGGTGAATAAAATTGTTTTTGAAGATGGACAATTCAAGTTGAAAGGTGAATGAAACAAGTTTCGGAAAATGATAAGATGTTAAAATCTTAGTCTGTTGAAACTTTCTCCTAAGACAAAGATCTTAGTTTGATGAATTTTTCACCTAAGATAAAGGTCAAATACTATTCTATTGAAACTTTCTCCTGAGATGAAAATATTAGTCCGATGAATTTTTCACCTAAGATAAAAGGAAAGAATCTTAGTCCGTTGAAACTTTCTCCTAAGATGAAATCTTAGTCTGATGAATTTTTCACCAAAGATAAAGGGATAATGTAAGTTGAAAACAAAGGAAAGGCAGAAACCAATTTGAAAATGAAAGCAGAAGTTGGGAAAAGAAACGAAGGCGTAATTTGAAAAGAAAAGGAAGGCATAAGCGGAAGTTGGAAAAAGAAAGAAAGGCAAGAGTCGTAAAAGAAAGGAAAGATTGTTGAATTTGAAAGACTTAAGAAAGTCTGAATTTAAAATGGACCCAGTCTGATGAATTATCTCCTGGAGTCATAATCTCAGTCCGATGGATATTCCTCCTGAGACAACACAGAAAATAGACCCAGTCTGAAGAATTATCTCCTGGAGTCATAATTTCAGTCCGATGGATATTCCTTCTGAGATCACACAGAAATGGACAGAGTCCAATGAGAAACAAAATCTTAGTCTGTTGAAACTTTCTCCTAAGATTAAAGGTCTTAGTCTGATGAATTTTTCACCTAAGATAAATTTTAGTCACAAAGCAACACATTTTTAATTTCTGTTCAGACGCCCACCTGTATAACGAGGGAATACTTTTCAGCGTTTTTAATTTCTGTTCAGGCGCCCGCCTGTATAATAAGGGAATACATTTATGAATTTTTTAATTTCTGTTCAGGCACCCACCTGTATAACAAGGGAATACTTTTCTGCATTTTTAATTTCTGTTCAGGCGCCCACCTGGAAAACAAGGGAATACATTTTTGCATTTTTTTTATTTTCTGTTCAAGCGCCCACCTGGAAAACAAGAGAATACATTTCTGCATTTTTTAAATTTTCTGTTCAGGCGCCCACCTGGAAAACAAGGGAATACATTTCTGCATTTTTATTTTAATTTTCTGTTCAGGCGCCCACTTGAAAAATAAAGGAATACTTTTTAAAAAAAATGAAATTTTTCTTTAAATTCTGACATTCAATAACATGATGTGCCCAGTCACCAAGATGGGGCAGAAAAAAATCTTTCTTTGGTTGTTTATTTTGTCATAAGCAAGGGTCCACCTGGAAAATGGACGCATATTTCAAGTTGAACAAGTTCAAGGCAATAACAAGAATGTCGTTGGAAGAAAAAACACAAGTTCAAGGCAATAACAAGAATGTCGTTGGAAGAGAAAACACAAGTTCAAGGCAATAACAAGAATGCTGTTGGAAGGAATACAAGATACAAGATCAAGAAAATACAAAAACAAGTTGGAAGACATAGATATGATTTTTTGTAAATTCATAGACCGTAGCTTATGCTAGCTTCTTTTATTTTTACCATGGTGTAATAAGGGGTTAGTCAGCAGTAACAACAGTAACAACAACAACAACAGTGAGATCATAGTCCTTGGTAGTATCAAACTACTAGACCTTCCTGGACTACACTGACCTGATTCCTGTTTAGCCCAGGATATGTAGGCAACCTCTGAAGCAGGGTGCGGTCAAAACTTTTCAAAATGCTTCACAACGGAATACTCGAACGGGTAAAAATCGTTCATAATTGCTCACTTATCTTTGCACGGAAACTCTTCGTGTTCCCAAGCAAAGAGGGGCAGCTGTGAGCACGTGATTTTTACCTTACATATGAGTTGTTCCCATAAAATTCAAATAAATGATTTTTCCTTATTTTTATAATTTGCGTGAATTTTGTGTTAATTATTTGCATGTTATTTGTGTTTGATAAATAAAAAATACAAAAACATACATTCAGAAATTAATTTCTCATGTAGTAGGTATTAATTCATTTTAACAAAATAAAGAAAATCAAAAATAACATTAGTTTGCTTTTAAATTGAAAAATTGCCAAAAAAAAGAAGGTAATTAGTTTAATAATTTTAATAAATTCCAAATAATTACAAAATAGGAAAAATACAGAAATATACAAAGAAATTGAAATACAACAAAATACCAAAAAATACAAAGAGAATAAAATACAAAATACAAAAATCAAGGAAAAACAAAGAATAAAAAGAATTGGGCCAATAACCCAAATTCCCAAGCCCAAACGCCCATGCTGCCCCAGGCCCAAATCGAATCCCAGCAATGCCCACCCGGTCCAAAAGGAATTACAAAAATGATGCCGTTTTGGCGTCGTTCAATCTCAAAAAATAAATTAGTAAATCCAACGGTCCATTTTATTTCAAGGATTAAAAGAATATATGTTACATATTACACTAAAAAATCAGTATTACACGCCTATCTCTAACACACGAACAACCTTCTCCTCTTTCTTCAACAGTCGTCGCCGCATAGGGTTCCGCCACCTACGGCGGCGGCCGACTTCTTTTCCGGCCAAAATTAACATCAAAATACTCTCCTCATCCTCCTCATTAGAGTCCTCCAAGTAGTTTTCTTCAAAACCCACCGTAACCTCTCAAAATATCAAACCCTAGTTGCACCGCCGCCACCACCCACGGCGGAGCCGCCACTCTTAAACCCAAAAAATTCACATCATCTCTTTCTTTTAACATCCCCACGCTGTGAACGAAAGCATTAAGTCCAAAAGCCGCCGGATTTTCAAGACTCAGATTCCGTTTCGAGAAAAATTCATGAAAAGGCTTGCCTGAAGAAGAAGTAAGATAAGATTCAAGAAAATGAAGAAAATTTCAAGAAAAAGCGAGAAGAAAAATAGAAGGAAAAGAAAACAAGAAAAAACAGAATAAATAACAAAAAAAAGGCTAAGTCTTCTTCTTCTCTATGATTTTGTTTAATTTCTTAGATAATATGAGCATAAATTGATTGAATCTCTGTTTGGTTCATATCTATAGTTCGAGGTGATATACCTGTATCAATATAAGTTTTGTTTTAAGTCGGAGGTTTGTAATCGAAAGAATTGCTCTGTTTGTCATTTTGCTCGATTGTTGATTCAGATAACTGTTAGTATAATTTTTGTTAGTATGATTCTAAAATTAGTTAATTGGTATTAATTTTTGTTTTCTTTTTAATTTCTGATTTTTTCTATTCATTCTGAATTCTGTTGACTTACTTCTTAGTTTCCGATACTTGTATGACTTGATATTCATAGTTTACTGATGGTTCGTGAGGATAATTGAATTCTAGAATCTGTTTATGAATCTGTTTGATCTGTTTAAAATCCTTATGCTAAAATTAGTTAATTGCTATTGTTTAATTGTGATTAGTGGATTCAATATTGATTAACACTTAGGAAGTATTGGTTATAGCTGAAATTAGTGATTAGTTCGATTATAAGATTCGCCCTTAGACAATTTTAGATTCAAGTAGGTCGATAGTTAAAATCACGTGATTTGTATCCACCTAAGATGTTTACTTGATATATTCAATTGCGATTAGTTATTTCGATTTATAAGACTCAACCATCTATCAATTTGTTCCCCGAGTCTTGTTAATTGAATAATTGATCAAAAGTAATTATGTTTGTAAGACTGCCTAGGGTTGGCTATGAATGTAATGTGAATTTGATTAATTGAACTAATTCTGAATTTTAATTAGTTAAAAGGGCTAATTGGTTAATCGAACTATAATTACTTAATTATGGCTATTTGATAAATACAAATCTGAAAATTGGTTAAAATAAGAAGAAATACATAATTTAGAAAGGTAATAAACCTTAAGAAGTAAGGGTAGATTGGGAAGAGAAAATTGGTATAATTGTAATAAGACTAAAAGGAAAAGGGGTACAATTGGGAAAGGAAATGGTAAAACTGTTATAAATATAGAGGATTAAGGGCAGTTTGGGTATAAAAAGGGTAGATTTAGTAGTTTTCTTAAGCAAGTAGGGGAGCAATAGGTATTACAATGAATTGGAACATAGTAGAACCTTCTAGATGGGGTTTTAGTGTAACTTTTAATAGAATAAGTGCAGTAATCTGCCTAAATAATTAGAAATTAGAGGGTTTTCAATGAAATAATTCAAATTTGAATTTACCTCCTATTTGGGTCTATAAATAAGCAGAAATTCTGCAGAAATGGCAAATTTTGGAAACCTTCTTTTTTATATTTGAGACCTTCTTTTTAAACCTTAGACCTTTTTTTGGAACCTTCAGACTTGTTTTGAACCTTGAAACCTTCTTTTTGATTTTTAGACCTGATTTTTGAACCTTAGAGAGATTTTTTAGACTTTAGAAATCTGAAAATAAGAAGCTTAGAAAACCCAGAAAAATTCCACAAAAAAACAGTCTGTTAAATTTCAGATCTGAAACTAATACTTTCAGATCATTTTCTTCTCTTTTATCTTCAAATACATATCAAAAATCCAAAAACAATAATAGAATCAGTCACAAATCAGTGAAGAACTGCTATTATAATAATTTGAATGTGAAATTTGGTTTTGAAGCAACTTGAAGTTCTAGAAATTGTCTCCTGGGATTAGCTGTTGATTTCGTTGCTACTGTTGATTCCATTGATGCTGTTGATCTCATTGAACTGTTGTTGCTATGAATTTACTGCTAAAAAATCTTATTTGCTGAATCACCTATGTGCTATTATTTATTAGATCTAATGGAACTATACTGATTCAGGTACACATCTCTATCAATGTAGCTCAATAAAGTTGAAATAAAATGCTCATGGATCTATTTAAGCCAAAGGATGTCTATTGTATTAGTTATGTAGTTGTATATTCTCTTATCACATGAATGATTGATGCCTATTTGTATAAGTAAAACTTCCGAACTGTGGACTGTTATAATTTTTTGTATTTAGTTTATGTTAGCTGGTGGTAATTCGAAATTAGAAATTAAAAAGTAGGAATTTAGTTTGGAACTAGAAATTAGTGTGATCTTATTTGTGCTTTAAGACAAGAGGGGTTGCTCTGATGGTAAGCAACCCCCACTTCCAACCGAGAGGTTGTGAGTTCGAGTCTCCCCAAGAGCAAGGTGGGTAGTTCTTGGAGGAAAGGATGCCGGGGGTCTATTTGGAAACAGCCTCTCTACCTCAAAGTAGGGGTAAGGTCTGCGTACATACTACCCTCCCCAGACCCCACTAAGTGGGATTATACTGGGTTGTTGTTGTTGTTGTTGTTATTTGTGCTTTAAATATTAGAGATCATTTGAAGAAATTGAGCCTCCTTAGACTTAAGTACAGGAAATTCACTCATTTAGCATCACTGTTTATTTAGTGTATTGGGCCGAATTTAGCCTATGTAAACAACCATTCGTTTGATATCACTGTCTACAGTATTGTTTGATTGACTCTTTGCCATTAAAAATAAGATTTCAGAACAATTAGTTAATTGATTTTTTATTTTACCACCTACTAGATAAGTGAATTAGATCTTCTAGATTTTAGTTTGCATTTCATCCTTTGAATTGAATTACTAATACAATTGAAAATGACTCAATTAGTAAAATGAATTTCAAATTAACTAATAATAATGTCTGGGCTGCCAAAGCCACAAAATCTGGACACACATTTGGCCCAGTTACATGCCCAGAATGAAACAGACATGCTCAGAATGAAACAGACCCACTGTAGGTCATTTGATATCATTATAACAAAGGCTGGCATATGCGTGGGCCTCAAGCCTAGTTTATTTGTTCTCTTTGGTATTGGGCTCATTTTGAGGCCCAAAGCTATGAACACTCATTTGTGATGACCCGGCTCGTCATCATGTGAGTTATCACCCCGTATTTCCCGTTATATGCTCGTTCATATTTTAATATGTATGTTTGGCGAGTTTGAGTCAATTCGGATTGAGTTTAGTTGGAATTGAGACAAATAGTCTCTTAGAAGAAGGAATATTTGGGAAAAGTCAACCGGATGTTGACTTTTGAGTTAGAGAGCTCGGAATCGGATTCTGATGATTCGGTCAGCTCCGGGATGTCATTTATGAGCTAGGAGAGCGATCGTAAGTGAATTTGGAGGCTAGGTGTAGTTTTAGGCTTGAATTGGCCAAAGTTGAATTTCGGCGAAATCCGATCGGTAGGTGAGATTTTGATCCGGGAGTCGGAATAGAATTCCGACAGTTGCAGTAGCTCCGTTAGGTGATTTTGGATGTGCCTGCAAAATCTCAGGTCATTCGGAGGTCGTTTGGTCGGGTTTTTGATCGAATTTTGGTTGCAGAAGTTTGAATGAAAACTTAGACTTGAATGTGCTTGGATTCGATGTTTTCCGTGTTTGAGGGCGTGTTTTTATGATTGGAACAATTTTGTATCGTGTAATGGGGTATGTTGGTGGTTTTCGTTGGGGTCGCGGGGGCCTCGGGATAAAATCTGGGGTCCAAACGGACCATTTTTAGCGTAAGAGAGCAGCTGAACTGCTGCAATATCTGCATAAAAACTTTGTTCTTCACGTTCGCGTAGGGGTCCATGCGTTCGCGAAGTGTATCGGAGAGTTGGACATTTTTTCTCATCGCGTTCGCGAGGAGAGGGACGCAAACGCGTAGGGTTAGTCCTGGGGAGCATCGCGATCGCGAAGGAGTGCAAGCGTTCGCGTAGGTCTGAGCGGTTGGTCATCGCGGACGCGGCTGGAAGCCACGCGTCTGCGTAGAGTAAATTTGGAGGCTGCTAATTTTTTTCATCGCGAACGCATGGGAAGTGTCGCGTTCGCGAAGGGTTAAATTACTGGGCAGGTCCTTAAATTGCAGAACATTTCATTTACGGGTTTCACTTCTAGAAACCCCCATTGTTGAGCTCTAGAGTGAGAAAATGACAGGAATTGCTGGGAGATCATTGGGATATTGTCGGAGGTAAGTTTCCTGGTTTAATTACACGCTTTTATCATGAAATCATGGATTATTTCTATGAAAATGGAGGATTAAATGTGGGTTTAAGCCCTAGGCCTAAAATTGTAGAAAAATACCGATTTGAGCGGGCAAATGGAGTCCGAATTTGGTAAATTTGATATGCCTAGACTCGTATTGAGACGAGGGTTCCGAATATGTAACTTTTATAATTTTTCGAGAAGCGCACCAAAAGTCGGGTTTGGACAACTTTGTGCGTTTTGATACAATTTGGGTTATTTCGAACGAATTGCGTGAAATTAGCATATATTGATGCATTCTCTATGATTTTGAGCAGATTTGGTATCCGAGGAGATTGATTTGAGAGGCAAGCGCAAGGCGGATTGACGCTTCTACCGGTTTGAGGTGAGTGGTAGTAGCAAATAATGTACTGAGGGTTTGAAACCTCGTACTAGCACTTTACAGTGCTAGGTTGAGATGAGACACGCGTCTTGTCACGGGCGTGGTGACATTGTGACTGGGGACTTGGACTTGCTCCTTCCCGGCTTATAGAATACTGTGTATTATGACTGTTAACGAGATTATAACTGTGAAATTGGGCTAATAGCCATGTTTGGGGCCTTGTGCCGATCTGTAGAGCATTAGGGGACCTGTAGAGCTAGGTGACCCTTATACCGTGTTGGAAACTTACACTCAGCCGTGAAACTAGCTGAATAGCCTGTTAAGAGCCAGTACTAGATGCGTACCGTGAGAGATGAATTACTTAGGGTGGAAGCTCCCCTGACTTAGCTGAGTGAGCCTGAAAGGCCAATCCTATAATAACTGAGACAGGGTCGAGGACCCGTTAGGACGTATTATATACATACACAAATATTTATATTGGATCGGGCTGCACGCCGCAACAGCATATATATTGGATCAGGCTGCACGCCCCAATAGTATACATATTGGATCGGGCTGCACGCCGTAACAATATACATATTGGATCGGGCTGCACACCACAGTAGCATACATATTGGATCGGCTGCACGCCGCAGTAGCATACATATTGGATCGGACTACATGCCGCAGTAGCATACATATTGGATCAGGCTGCACGCCGCAGTAGTATATATATTGGATCGGGCTGCGCACCGTAGCCTATAATGCAGCGGCGCGATATATATATATATATATATATATATATATATATATATATATATATATATATATATATATATATATATATATATATATATATATATATATATATATATATATATATTGGATCGGGCTGCACGCCGCAACAATATACTTACTAGATACATATGTCTTAGGGACACATGTATATGGAGATGGATGTACACCGTTGTGGTACGAGAGGGGATTTAGTCAGTGTGGGACCTTAACGTGATAGGTGTGGAGTAGTGATCGAATTACTACTGTAGTGATGACTTACTTGTGAGGGTTTGCCTTAGAACTGTCTAGTGATAGTACAGGAGTTCCTACTTTCAGTTATCGTTTATTATTGTTACTCACTGAGTTGAAATATACTCACCCACTCCCCTGCACTTTCTGTGCAGATCCACAGGTGCCCGAGGGCAGTTGAGACATTGTAGCTGCAGATCATCATCTACTTTTGCGGAGACTACGAGGTAGCTGCCAGCGTCCGCAGAGCCTGTTTTCTCCTTCTTTATCATCTTGTTGATTTCTTTTTGCCTAGACTTGTTTGTATTAGGATGTTATTCTGTAGAGGCTAAGTCTTGTGACACCACGATATGGTTGGGACCGTATTTTGTATGCTGTTACTATCTCGCTTATCACCTGTTATAATCATTTGTTGTTTAAGTTTAATTTGATTAATCTGAATTAATAACTGGCTGGTTTAAAGGATAATATGGTCGGGCTTGCCTAGCATTGTGTTGGGCGCCATCACGACCGGGGTTTGGGTCGTGACAAGTTGGTATCGGAGCCCAGGTTAACAGGTCTCGCGAGTCATGAGCCGGTTTAGTAGAGTCTCGTGGATCGGTACGGGGACGCCTGTACTTATCCTCGGGAGGCTGCAAACCTTTTAGGAAAGCTTCAAATTCTTGAATTTCTTATCGTGCGTACTTGATTCAGCTTGAGGTATGATTCTTGAAATTCCTTCTGCACGTTGATGTGCGCACTCAAGTGCTTAGTGATGAATTTGCCTTGATGGCTTATGATTCCCCAATCGAGGGACAAGATATAATCTTTGTGAGTTCATGTTGGGCTAGTCTAGAGGACTTGAGGTCGGATCCTTGTCTATGGCTTGAGCACCGAGGTGCTAATTTCGCGAGCTGGTATTATGAAATTTATGCGATCAGTATTGATCTTAATTGTGAAAATGGCAGTTTGATAATGGGTGAGCTGCAAGGTATTCAATCCTTATTGTGATCCGTTACGTAGCCCTAGATATGGGCGCGGTGAGTATGTTTATGTTCCTTAGTGGAAAGATAAAGTGCATTACGTGTGGTAGTATGAGTTCAGACGTAGGAAGACAAAATTGGTTGTGCTAGGTGTATCCTGGTGAAAGGTATATGTGTTATGATTTGAGCAGGTGCAACGCATGTTAATTCGTATAGTATTGAGATTTAATATTGCTGATATGCATTGTGATGTCTGGTGGAGTTTCGGATGTATTGTTTGGATGATTTTGGTGATTCGCTGGCAGGTGGATAGGCCAAATTACAAAGGAAACTCTGTCGAAATTTTTGGAAAATTTGGGGCTTAGAAGATAATTCTGTCACCTGGAGAATAGGCTTAAATGGTGTGTGTATAAATGCAAGAGTTGCAAAAGAATTAAGATGTGTGATGGTTCTAATCTCTGCCGAAGCTTGTTAGTGACTTGAGTTTAATCTAACTAGAACATTGTGGCATCATTTGAGTAAGAATGCTATGAGTGGCTAAAAGTGCTTGGGTATATGGTTTCGAGCTAAGTTGGGGAGGTTTCCATTGACTAGCTGATTGCACGGTTGTGTGCTATGTTGATCATCTCTCTAAGTACATCGGAAATTTTGGTAAGGTTATGGTGCTTCGTAGATATGAAGAAATACTAGGATGTTTTGAACTGCTGTTGGTAAATAATGTTCAGGGTATAGAAAAGAAAGATAGCTAATTGTATCTGAATGTAATCATCTTCTATGGTGTCAGAGTTCTAATAAGGCACGAGTTGTTCTGCTTAGTAAGGCAGTTGAATTATAACCGGTTGAGGGTGAATGACGCCCGAGAATTGTTTTACGGTGTTCAAGATTTTTCTTGTAACGGTAATGTGTTTTAAGGTTGTGCATGCGGCTAAAGATGGTGGTTTCATTAGAAGAGATCAAGACGTGTTATATTATGTGAATGATGGGATTCTATGTATCCGTATAGGAAGGTAATGACAACGAATTCAAATTGCAGGAAGTTCTTCAAATGAAGTATTGTAGAAGGTAGTACTTTGGGAAACATTTGAGAGAGTATTCAGCGGCATGTGAGCCTTAGACCGTGTGGTCTTGTGTATGAGTCTCGTGTGGTAACCTGAGTTGAGGTATTGTGATCCTTCAGTAAAGGAGAATATTAAGTTAAAGATGTTAATAAACCGGAATAGTACGAAGAGGGCACGAGTAACTCCTGGTGTGTGTTCGAGGTAATGAGCCTTGGAGTTATGGTGCAACAAAGCTCTTGATGAGCTGGCAGTTGTGTAGCTCGATATGGGTAAAAGGACTCAATCCTGGCAGTTAAGCTTATGCAATGAATGGGAGGAAAGAGTTGTGATGTGTTTTATCATGGTTTGAAAATAAGTATATTCCTATCGGTATGCGAAGCATGGAATGGGCATGAGTTTTCTCTATATGGGATCAAGAAAGTTCTTGACTAGTTGAGTGCACCGATGTTTGCGGCGTAGGAAAGGAATATGAATTTCCATGTTATCTTAGTGTGGTATGGTATATGCGATGTGTTATGGAAAGTTGATAATGGCATATTCAAGGCTTTGAGATTTGTTCATATTATATGGGAAGTCATTAAAATCCCCAAGCAGCGTGGGCAGCTGCAGATAATCTAAGAATCAAGCTTCCTGGTGATTAAGAAAAATGGTACTGCTATTCTAGTGATTTGGCAGAGTATATGGTAAAAAGGGAAAGGTGATGTAAACTGATACCATGACTAGCACCCGACCATACTTGCCGAGCACCAACGTACATTTTATCTAACCTTCTTTATTATCTTTTAGGGCTAACGAGACCAATATAAATGGTAGACATGGATCATGGGCAACCAACAATAAAATATGATTGCATGAACATACATAACATGGGATGACCAGACAATCAAGAAACTATATACATATGGTACAAGCTACCACGCTAAAATGAAAGACTATATAACAAAAACCAGCCAACAAGGCATACCAAACTATACATGAGTCGACACTTGTCTATGAGCCTCTAAAGGTACATAAGTGCTGCAACATAGCCGGAACAGGGCCCCGACATACCCATAATGTCTATAACAAAAATGCATACCAAGACCAAGGCAAGTCCGGAGAAGGGATCTCGCCAATCACCGCTGAAATGGACAACCTACTGTGATGGGGGAGCTACACCGGCCTGTCTATCAGGACCTGCAGCACGACATGCAGCGTCCACAAATAAAAGGATGTCAGTACGAATAAAGTACTGAGTATGTAAGGCAGAGAACCATAAATATGAACAGCAATGTAAGCAGGGATAGAGAATATACAACCTGTAACATCTGAGTACCTCCGAGGGCTACTGACATGAAATGCATGATACATATGTATAAATACATAATCTTTAAAACATACGCCTCTGTGGGCATCATCATCATCATATCGTACCCGGCCGTAATAGGCTCGGTAAAAACATACCCGGCCATTATAAGGCTCGGTAGAATCGTACCCGGCCACGTGGAGCTCGGTAAAACCCAACTGATCAGTGGTTGCACAATAGGTGCCATACCCGGCCGACTATAGCGCGGCTCGGTAGAGTAAAATAGATACATATATATAATGCATGCTCGACTCATGGAAACACCTTGTAGACCTTTCGGAGTGACGTAAGGTCGGTATCCTATGTACACCTTATTAGGACTAACTCTTCACTATGAACCTTATAGGAATCAAGAAGTACCAACAATATTGATAACATAAGAATAAGAGAAGCAACATCAATATCAATCGTTCCATAAGAGGGGAAATGATGTAAGTACTACTTAGCTTCTAAGAATAGAGTATCTTTGGAAGCTCGTTCATTACATTATGTACAATCGGAGTCGTGCAAAAGAAGGAAAGGGACAGCCACACATACCTTGTATATACTGCCACAACCTCAAGCTATGCAAACGTCACGACTCCTTAGTCTACAATAGGAGAAATGAGACTATCGTTAACGTTTAAGCGTCGCAACTAATATGTACCAATCACAACCTATTTTGTGATGAAACGGACAGCACCTCCCCTATATATATGACTTCACACCATTCAAAACAATCACCAAACGGCCTAAACAACATCAATAATAAACATATTGAGCCTCCCAAAACAGTCCACACACAACCTAATCACATCATACATATGACGGCCACTATAGTCGTATCAAACGACCCAAAAATATTACGAAGAACTAGCAGACCACAACCCAACATATATATGGTGTTTCTCCACACACCCTGCCTCCTCCAAAACTCCACAAAACAGTAATATAAAACGCAGCCCAACAGCAACACAAAACAGTCCGCTACAAGTGAATAACTTGAACTCACGGCTTCCGATCACCGTCCCGTGAGTTCTTACATGTATATAACGAATTACCATGAATTCACAGCAGAATAAATGTATGAAATATAGAAGTAAACTCACCTTAATTGTTGGATAACTGAGCCTTTAACTTGGTTCTTCAAACTCTAGTGTTTACCCCCAATTTGAACTTGAAAGAGAGGGAAAATCAATTAGGGTTTGTAGATAATTTTTGGGAGGAAGTTTGCAGGGTTTTAGGTCTAGTTATTTGTGAAATATAAAGGGGGATATATTGCAGAAGATAAGCCTTTTAATGGGCTCCTTTTCTGACTCGAAATTTCCTCTTTTGGGCTGACATTTAACCAAGTAGCTGACCCACCTACTTGCACCTAGCAGCTTGTGCAGTCTCACGAAAATGTCTATATCTCTCTATTCCAATGTCGTATTGATAAACCGTTTAATGCGTTGGAAACTAGACTCATAGATATTCAATTTGGTGGGTAGAGCACCCCGTAATTCCAAGTATATTGGGAGAAATACTTATTAATATTTGACCTAAAGTTTAGGTAAAACTATGAACCTAAGTTGCAACAACTTTTGTCGACTTTTGTTTCATAACTCGTTTGACTTCAAGAATTATGATACAGATATTATATGATTCAAATACCTTAAATCATGACCTCCTAAGTATACTAAGCATCTATAGGTTTACCCAAAAGTACGAGTTACAACATCCTTGATTAGTTTAACTTCTAATACTTGTGAATCACCCTTATGCACCCTTGTATCACTTAAGATTAATCGGATTAACTTCTTATCATCTCAAGGATACGAGAGGGGATTTAGTCAGTGTGGGACCTTAACGAGATAGGTGTGGACTAGTGATTGAATTACTATTGTAGTGATGACTTACTTGTGAGGGTTTGCCTTAGAACTGTCTAGTGATAGTACATGAGTTCCTAATTTCAGTTATTGTTTATTATTGTTACTCACTGAGTTGAAATATACTCACCCCACTCCCCTGCACTTTCTGTGCAGATCCACAGGTGCCTGAGGGCAGTTGAGACATTGTAGCTGTAGATCATCATCTACTTTTGCGGAGACTACGAGGTAGCTGCCAGCGTCTGCAGAGCCTGTTTTCTTCTTCTTTATCATCTTGTTGATTTCTTTTTGCCTAGACTTGTTTGTATTAGGATGTTATTCTGTAGAGGCTCAGTCTCGTGACACCACGATATGGTTGGGACCGTATTTTGTATGCTGTTACTATCTCGCTTATCACCTGTTATAATCATTTGTTGTTTAAGTTTAATTTGATTAATCTGAATTAATAACTGGCTTGTTTAAAGGATAATATGGTCGGGCTTGCCTAGCATTGTGTTGAGCGCCATCATGATCAGGGTTTGGGTCGTGACATCATTTTAAATACAATTGGAACAGCCTTTAAAAAACTTTTGAGATAAATAAATAGAAAATGTAGTACTCTAGGATTGACCTTTAAATAAAATAATGAGACGAGCCTCGCCAAACAAAATGACATAATTGCGAGGCCCTCAAATAAATTGTTATGAAAATCTTAGACTTAGAAGGACCGTTTAGTAAATTTCACGGTCTTTTCCAAAGTTAACAACACGATAGACTCTTTAGGCACGACTTTAATAAAATTACTTTTCTAAATACGGGTGCGCATTTATATGACCCAAATCTTACTCACGGCGAAACTGAAATGCATTAAAGTAACAGGCGTACTAGTTGCGGTGTGACTTGAAATGTGTTTTCAGGACGTCGCAATTCTTCTAAAATTGAAAAGCGGAACATAAAAGCACATAATTGAAATATATAAAGAAATCAAATAAAAGCAAAAATCGCAGTTGAGGGACCGTGCTAAAACCACGGAATCCGGGAGTGCCTAACACCTTCTCCGGGGTTAACAGAATTCCTCATCCAGGTTTCTAGTTTCGCAGACTATAATACAGAGTCATAAATTATGTGATGACCCGGCCTGTCATCAAGTGAGTTATCACCCTGTTATCCCCGTTATATTCTTGTTAATGTTGCAATATGCATGTTGGGTGAGTTTGAGTCAATTTAGGTCGAGTTTGGTTGGAAATGAGACAAATAGTCTCTTAGAAGAAGGAATAATTGAGAAAAGTCATCTGGATGTTGACTTGTGAGTCAGAGAGCTCGGAATTGAATTTTGATGATTCAGTCAGCTCCGGGAGGTCATTTATGAGCTAGGAGAGCGATAGGAAGAGGATTTGGAGGTCCGGTGCAGTTTTAGGCTTGAATTGGCTAAAGTTGAATTTTGGAGATATCCGATCGATAGGTGAGATTTTGATCCGGGAAACGAAATGGAATTCCAACAGTTGCAGTAGCTCCGTTAGGTGATTTTGGATGTGCCTGCAAAATTTCAGGTCATTCGGAGGTCTTTTGGTCGGGTTTCTGATCGAATGTCGGTTGCGGAAGTTTGAATGAAAACTTAGGCTTGAATTTGCTTGGATTCGATGTTTTCCATGTTTAAGAGCGTGTTTTTATGATTGAAACAAGTTTGTATCGTGTTATGGAGTATGTTGGTAGTTTTCGTTGGGGTCCCGGGGGCCTCGGGATGAATTCGGGGGTCCAAACGGACCATTTTTGGCCTAGGTGAGCAGCTGAACTGCTGTAATTTCTGCATAAAAACTTTGTTCTTCACGTTCGCGTAGGGGACCATGCATTCGCGAAGAGTATCTGAGAGTTGGGATTTTTTGTTCATCGCGTTCGCGAGAAGAGGAACGCGAATGCGTTGGGTCAGGCCTGGGAGCATCGCGATCGCAAAGGGTGTGCACGTGTTCGCGTAGGTTTGGGCGGTTGGTCATCGCGAACGCGGCTGGAAGCCACGCATTCGCGTTGAGTAAATTTGGAGGCTGCTACATTTGTTCATCGCGAACGCGTGAATAGGGTCGCGTTCGCGAAGGGTTAAAGGGCTGGGCAGTGAATTTAAGTCCAGAACATTTCAGACGCGGGCATTCTTCCATAATACACCATTGTTGAGTCTTAGAGAGAGAAAGTGACGGGAAGTTGCTGGGATTTCATCGGGTTATCATCGAAGGTAATTTTTATGGTTCAATTATGGGTTTTTATCTTGAAATCCTCCTCTATTTCACTGAAATTGGATGAATTAATGGGGGAATTTAGCCTAAGTCAGGGTTTTGGTAAAATGTCGATTTGAATGGGCAAACGGAGTCCGATTTTGGAAAACTTTATATGCATAGAATCGTGTTGAGATGAGGATTCCAAATATGTAACATTCGTAATTTTTTGAGAAGCGTACCAAAAGTCGAGTTTTGACAACTTTGTGAGTTTTTGTGCAATTTGAGTTATTTCGAATGGGTTGTGCGTAATTAGCATGTATAGACGTATTCTCTATGAATTTGAACAGATTCGGCATCTGAGGCTGTTGAATTGCAAGGAAAGCGCAAGGCGGGCTAAGGCTTCTACCGGATCGAGGTGAGTGGTGATAGTAAATAATGTACTGAGGGTTTGAAACCCCGTACTAGCACTTTATAGTGCTATGATGAGATGAGACACGCGCCATGTGACGGGCGTGGTGACATTGTGATTGGGGAATTGGACTTGGTCCTTTCCGACTAATAGAGTATTGTGTATTGTGACTGAGAATGGGATTATAACTGTGTAATTGGGCTAGTAGCCTTGTTTGGGGCCTTATGCCGATCTGTAGAGCATTTAGGGGACCTGTAGAGCTAGGTGACCCTTATATCATGTTGGAAACTTACACTCAGCCGTGAAATTAGCTGTATAGCATATCTTGGGCCAGCACTAAATGTGTAATGAGAGAGATAGACTACTTGGGGTGGAATTTCCCTAATTTAGCTGAGTGGGCCTGAAAGGCCAATTCTATACTGACTGGGACAGGGTTGATGACCCATTATGAGGTATTATATATATATATATTGGATCGTACTGCACGCAGTATATATATTGGATCGGACTGCACGCCGCAGTAATATACATGTAATATACATGTGGGACGGACCGCACGCCGCAATATTATTGCGCTTGGGCTGTAGGAGCCCCTTCGGAGTCTGAGTCTGCACATATTCTCAGTGAGCGCTGGTGTATATTATGGGATCGGGCTGCGCGCCACAGCAGTATAAATACATATACATATATATATATATATATATATATATATATATATATATATATATATATATATATATATATTGGATCGGACTGCACGCTACAGTAATATATGTTTGGATCGGGCTGCACGCCGCAGTATCATAGCGCTTGGGCCTAGGGAGCCCCTCCGAAGTTTGTATACACCCCAGTGAGCGCCGTCGACGTTAAATGGAGCGGGCTGCGCGCCACAGCGTTATATGTATTGGAGTGGGCTGCACGCCGCAGCATTATACTTATACATTATAGACATATGTATATATTTACACACATTGAGTTGACTGTACACCGTAGCGGTACGAGTGAGGATTTGGTCAGTTTGGGACCTTGTTGGGATAGACGTGGACTGGAGATGAGAGTATCCACCGTGGTGATGACTTACCTGTGAGGTTGCCTTAGAACTATTTAGTGATAGTAATGGAGTTCTTATTTTCAGTTATTGTTTATTATTGTTACTCACTGAGTTGAAATATACTCACCCCACTCCCCTGCACTTTTTGTGCAGATTTGCAGGTGCTAGAGAGTAGTTGAGCTATTGGAACTGCTTATTCATATCTACTTTGCGGAGACTACGAGGTAACTGCCGACGTCCGCAGACCTGTTTTCTCCTTCCTCATCATTTTGTTGCTTTCATTTTGCCTAGACTTATTTGTATAGGCTGTTTATTCTGTAGAGGCTCAAACTTGCAACACCACGATTTGGTGGGACCGTATTTTGTATGCTTCTATTATTATGTTTATCATTTTGATATGAACACTTGTTATTTAAGTTTAACTTGACCACCTGAAACTAATAATTGGCTGGTTTAATGGATAATATGGTCGGGCTTGCCTAGCATTGTGTTGGGCGCCATCACGACCAGGGTTTGGGTCGTGACAAGTTGATATTAGAGCCTAGGTTGACAAGTCTCGCGAGTCATGAGCCGGTTTAGTAGAGTCTCGTGGATCGATACGGGGAGGCCTGTACTTATCCTCGGGGGGCTGCAAACCTTTTAGGAAAATTTCAGTTCTTGGAATTCTTGTCGTGCGATTATTTTTGGATTTAAAACTGAATTTTGACATTGTATTCTCTCTCAAATGGCGAGAACTCGGGCTTCCGGACGAGGTGAATGACCACCACTACCACCTACTAGAGGACGTGGATGCGGCCGTGGTCGTGGAAGAGGTAGGGCAGCGGATGCAGTGCCAGCTGACCCATAGCCTCCAGTCGCTGAGGCTCCAGCAGCGCCAGTTCAGGCACCAGCTGTGCCCATTGTCATACCGGGTCTACAGGAGACCCTGGCTCAGATATTAGCAATTTGCACTGGCCTGGTGTGAGCACGTGATTTTTGCCTAACATGAATTACTCCCACAAAATCAAAACAAAATTGTCTATTTTATGGTGTGTATTTTTTGTGTGAATTTTTGTGTTTGTTTGCATTTGTATATACGTGATTATATGTGTTTAAATTAATAAAAAAAATAATACAAAATATGTCGTGCTTACATTTCTCATCTAGTTTGAAATTAGGAGTAATTAATTTTATCTTACGAAAACGAAAATCATAAAAAAAAAAGAAGGGAAATAATCCATCTTTTACATTTTTTAGCATTTAAATGCCTAATTGTGTGATTTATATTTAATTGATGTTTAAATTGATTGTGTTAATTATTAATATAACTTAATTAGTATTTCTTATAATTTAATTGATTTTGTAGTGTAATTAGAATTTTTGTTTTAATTAGAAAATTAGATTAAAGAGATAAGAAAAACAAAATAAACAAAAGAGGAGAAAATCGGAACTGGGCCACACAATCAAAACCAACACTAAGCCCAAACAATTTATACCAAACCCAAAAGAAATCAGCCCAAAAATATACGACCCGCCCCATCACCCTGAACCGCCCCATCTCCGGTTTAATCCGGACCGTTGATGCTATATCATCCAACGGTCCGGATCAATTAACTTATTTTTCACTACCCAAACCCCTATCTCCCATTCCCATTCACCCAAACACCCCTTCTCGTCACCCCTTCAGCAAACACCCCCAAAAAAACGAAGAACCCTAGCTAACGCCGCCGCCTGCCACCGTGAACCGCCGGCGGTTGCACTCCAAACCACCCCATTTTAACACCATAGCTTCCCCTTCTTCCCCCCAGCACGAATCCGGCAACCACTAGTTTCGAATCATCCGCAAATGTCTCGAATATTAGATTGAAACTAGCCGAAATTCAAAAATTTATCCCAAACCACCCCAAATTGATACCACACCCTCACCTCGCCTCCCTAACCACCACACCACCCTTAATCCGGTTCGAATCTAGCCGGAAACCGTCGAGCCCCAAATCCATGTGTCAAGTACCCTAGATTTCGGGTTTAAGGATTTTTTATCAAGGATTAAAAGTGTTGAAGTCAATAGACTTTAATTGAAACGTTTTCGCTTGAAAACATTTCAATTAAAGTCCGTTTAACTTCAAATACACAATCTCGAACCTGTTTTGAATCCAATTCGGCCGAGCCCCCATTTTTCTTGTTTCAAGGTATTTCTTTTCCATTCTTATTTACTTACATTCGTCAATTTGGTTTAATTATTTTTCGTAGTTTCATTTATTTGATTGATTTTCCTCGGACATCTTCAAATTCTTCTTCTTTTGGGACCTTTTATTTGGTCGACTTGTTGCTTCTGATTATTCGTTATGAGTAACCTAGTTGTGAGATAGGAATTCGATTCGATACTTCGTCGAATAGCTAATTCTTCACTTTTGATTATTCTGGCCGAGAGTTTGTGAACTACTGTCTTTGCGATTGGTTTGTTATCGATTGCACGTGTTGTTATTCGACTGATTGAAGGTTGTCGATTAGTTTCGTTAGGTTCGTTTGTTTGAACATTGGAACAAATTTCAGATTGTGCTATTTTTGATTCAACACTGTGTTTGGTTGTAAGTTTCTAGTTGTTGTGATTTCAAATAGGATTGGAATTGGTTATAACTGTTTGAATCATAGAGTTTAACCAGCTGTTAGTTAATAAAAAAAACTGATTGGATATAGTTGTTTAGCTTATGATGGAAATTTGAGGGTGCAAGGCACATGTTTGGGCAGTGGAACCTGCTGGACAGCAGGTATCCCATATAGTTTCTGCACTTTAGGGTTGTTTAAAGGGTAGAGCCATGTTTAGACAGCTGAAAAGTGCAAAAAGGAGAGAATAATATGTGCTGGACAGATCCGGAATAATTAAATATGTTGATGTTTTGAGTCTTGAAGGCTATAAGACACACTAGCAAAATAGTTTTTAAGAGAGCTTCAGATATACAATCACTGGCAGAACACATAGAGAAGGCAATCACTGAAAAATAACAGAGAGAGTTCTTTCCAGTCTGTGAAACCAAAGATAGTTTGAGAGGAAAAACTGTTCCATTATCCTTTTCTTGAGTTTGTTTTCCATTTGAGAATCGAACTTCAGTTTTCTATAAGCCTCTTTAAAGATTAGTCCTTGTTAGCTTGTTTGGCCTTATAGTTTTCAAACTGGTTTCGAGTTTTATTGGGTTGTAAGTTGCTTTCTCCGTGCTACTGCTGGGCCTGCTGTTGTTTTGCTATCTGTTTGGGCTGCTACTGATCTTTTCCTACTTCATTTCTGTTGTCAAAATCCAGGTATATTCTTATAACCATATTGGCCGAGAACAATTGACAATTGACAAAGGAAGTTGATATAAAGATGTTGAAGCAGAATAGTTTACTTTTCTTTCCTTTTTGTTTAGTTTTTGTTCTATGATTTAGTAATGTGGTTTTACTGTATCTTGTCATATAATCGGAATTGATTTGAGTTTAGTTTGTAGATAGTTTTGTAAACTAGAACTTGAAGGAACTCATTATGTTAGGCCTTTAGCTTTATTTGATTTCCTTAAATGTTGAAGTATTTAGGATTGTTAAATGATTTATGTCTTTGATATTTTAAGTCGTAGTTGTTTGTATTTTAAGTCATATTTGTTTATAAGATAGATGCTAGAATTTCAACAAGGGGTTTTAAGATTACCATTAGGTATTCTATTGCGTTAGCCAAGTAAAAAAAGAATAAATAAATAAATAAATAAATTGGGACACACCATATTATGGATAATCTTATGCCAAGTAATGAACCATGATGAAATACTCACATCCGACATAGGTGGTTAATTTTTACTAGTTTACACTTTATTTTAGGCAATCTTTGCTCCTAAGTCAACAAACCGCAAGAATAAGATGCCATTTTGTATAGGGTTTAATTGGAAATAACTTTAAGGGATATACTCTTAAATAAATCGTTTTTTTTTGCCTAGTCTAAACAATTGTTTTAATTGGCATAGTTTGAAATAAGTTATCCGGACATATTTTTGGTTTACTTATTTGTCAAAAGTCCGCGTCTATGTTGTAATTAGTTTTTCTTTTGGTACAGTCTCAAATTAATAGAGCGGTTTAAAGTTTAATTAAAGCATATAATTTATAAACATGTATAAAAATCAGGATATTTTAGCCATTTATATAATTGAAGCGACCGTGCTAGAACCACGGGATTCGGGGGTGCCTAACACCTTCCCTCGGGTCAACAGAATTCCTTACTTAGAATTTCTGGTTCGCAGACTTCATTTGAAAAGTCGTAATTTTCCTCGATTCGGGATTTAAATAAATCGGTGACTTGGGACACCTTATTTTATTCTAAGTGGCGACTCTGAAATAAATAAAATAATCCCGTTTCGAACATTGTCACTTAAATTGGAAAAACTCCCTCGCGCATCTACCTCCCGGGGTAGGGGGGTGCGCCAAAAGGAGGTGTGACAGCTCTGGCGACTCTGCTGGGGATTAAAACCCAGGACTACCGGTTCAAGGTTTAAGAATTCGAGCTTTGAATAATTATTTTATTTGGCTTATTTATTATCTGATTTTATTACATGTTTATATTTTATATGCTAAATGTTGCTTTACCGCTTTGATATTTTGTGAACTGTATATAAATTGTGCCGATACCCATTTTTCTCTTCTGAGTCTTTTGAAATACAATACCGGGCACTTGCTGGACATAGCCCGTTTTTCTCAAGATAGCTGTGGTGCTTGGCACCCGGTGAAGGATTTTGTAGTCACACATGTTTAGGCGGAGAGTTTTGTCAATTAAGCCGGAAAGCCATGCTACCGGTGCACCGACACTCTTCGGCTCGAGTTGTCCGCTCGAGTTAAAGCCAGTCTAGACACTTTTTCCAACAGGACGATGACTTAGAATAACAAAACCTTATGCCGGATCCCCGATAGGAACGTTTATTTGCATCATGTGCATATTTGACTTAGGAGGCTCAACACAGGGGTTGGGCCTGTCTAGGACAGGTGTACCTGAAACAAAAAGACCGACTTGTTGCATCTTTTTGTGTGCATTTATTTGTTTCGATCTTACATGCCGACCGGTTTGTTAAAAAGAGGAAGAAGTGGAAAACGTCAGGGTATATAGTTAAAATAATTTTATGAAAATAGTTAGTTCTTTGAAAATAAATTCTGAAAAAATGCAAGAAAAAAAAAAATTCCAAACTAAATTTTCTTAATTTTATGAAAATAGTTAGTTCTTTGAAAATAAATTCTGAAAAATGCAAAAAAAAAAATTCCAAATAAATTTTCTTAATTTTACGAAAATAGTTAGTTCTTTAAAAATAAATTCTGAAAAATGCAAAAAAAAATTCCAAATAAATTTTCTTAATTTTACAAAAATAGTTTAGTTTCTTTGAAAATAAATTTCCAAATAAATTTTCTTAGTTCCTTTGAAAATAATTTGTTTTAGAAATGTTGTTTAAAAATAGTTTGTTTTCTTTTCTTAAAATGATTTAGTTCTTTTATTTTCGAACTACGCAAGTTTGATTCTCACCAAACATGAGATACGTAGGCAACCCATATCGGGCTCAACTAATACTGATTTTTTTTAAGGAAAACAATAATAAAATATTAGAATTAGGATTTTTGTTCTTAGTCGAGAGTTAGGAAATTTTGCAAAAATAGCCAAACGCCTCAAAAGGGGCGCCGGAGGACTAATTTCGCAAAACGAAATATAGACATCACACTGGTATCCTGTTATACAGCCTTCAAATCTTCTTCAAGTGCTGAAAGGCCGTATTAACAAGATTCGTTTTTTTTATATATATAATAAAATAAAAAAAAAATCTTAAATGCATTTTTTATCTTTTCTAGGATCAGCATGACTTCCTCGCAACGAATCGGCCAGAAAAGGGTGAGAGACGAAATGCCACCTATGTTCATGGTCCAGGACAAAACCCCGGATCGGCTCCGTAAATGGTGGACTAGTTTTTCAGCTTGGGAAAGAAATCAAGTTCACAAGCACCTCAAGTTTCTTCCGGACATCATGATGATAAAACCGGATAAAAATGTGATCAGAGCTTTAGTGAGTTTTTGGGACTCAACAAGCAACGTGTTCAGATTCGGGATTGCGAAATGACACCCACTTTGGAAGAATTGGGCGGACTCACAGGGCTCGGAAGAGATTTGCACAAGATGAGACCTGCAGCTCCTAGGCAGATGAGTGTGAATAACTTCTTGAAAAAGCTATGTCTCCGGCGGGTTCCCCTCGGTTGTCCGGAGAACGGTTGGGTGCCACTAGATTATCTCTACGACAGATTTGGTGATAAGGAAGGGTTTGGGAAATTCTCAAACGTCGAATTTGTTAACCAGCTAAATTATGACGCCTGGGGAGATTTAAGAATCTATGCTTTCATGATCGCTTTTTTGGGAACCATGGTTTTTCCCGAACGTGGCAGACGCATCAGAATCCGTTTAGCTGTCGTGGTCTTATATCTACAGAGTAACGAGGAACACACTGTTCTTCCGATGATACTAGGAGACATCTTTCGGGCCTTAACTCGGTGCCAAGAAGGACAAGATTATTTTGAAGGCTGCAATATCTTATTACAAATGTGGTTTATAGAACATCTCTATCATCACCCGATTGTGATAAACTTCAAAGCGGATTGGCTGAATTATATTCGCTGTCATACAAACAGAGCCGCCCGTTGTAACCTTCCGGAAGACTTGAGGACTTGGCAAGAACTTCTCAACTCTTTGAGAGCAGATCAACTTACCTGGAATTATTATTGGTTCCCTTCCGCCAAAATCATGCATATGTCGACATACCGCCCATTCTACATACTAATGGGTTTCAGGGGTTTCCAACCATATGCCCCGCTACGTGTCATGCGACAGTTGGGAAGAGAACAGAAAAGGGCCCCAATTGAGGATATGCGATCATTTGTATGGGAATTCGTGACAGAAGAGACCCCGAGGGAGACTTATGCACAGAAGGTATGGTTCGGTAGTCGACTCTCCGACATCAACGAGATTGTTGCCGATCGGGAACGGGGAGAAGTGAGTCTCGCTTATCTTGAATGGTTCCACAACCAACCAATACCAGAGCAAAGGTCAGAAAGGTCAGTGAAATATGCCGTCGATTGGGAGAGAGAAATAGAAGCCAGAGTTAGGGAGGTTGAGCATGAAACAACACAAAATTTCCAGTCTTGCATCAACACTTTAAAAGAAGACAAAGGAATCCTGGAAGCAGCCATAGACATACAACAGGCTGACTTCGATCGGGAAAGGGCCGGTTGGGAGCAGGAAAGAGAAGCACTCCAAACTCAAATTCAAGAGATGCAATTGGCCGCAGAAAGGTCAAGGAGGAGTCGGAGTGATCAGATGCCGATAAACGATTTGGAAAGGAAAGCCTTTGAACACCAAGAAGACTTGGAGAAGGCAAAAGCGGCTTTGGTTGCAGGTCCGGACAAAATGGAAGAAAGCGGCCCACCAAGAAGCACTCCATCTACAACAAGTAGAGAAAGACTATGATGCGATCGTCGTTGATTTGAGAAAAGCAAATGCCACTCTTAGAAAGCGAACTCTCAGGCAAGTCCAGGATGCTAAAACAGATAGAGACCGTTGTCACAACTTGAAAGACAAATAAATAGGCTCTTGGACCATATCTCCGGCAACTCTCAAGTATTAAGGGCAAAGAACAGACACATAGGGCAGCTGCTCAGAGAAAAAGACATGATCAGGACCAGGATCAATGAGATCGGGCACTACATTACTATGAGGTGTTTGACCTGCGAACGAGTACCTCGGCCTGCCCTCTTCTCTTCAATCATGGAATGTGTCCACCAAGTCATGGCAGAATTAGGGAGTATACAAAAAGATCTTACACCTAGAACTGCAGCAAGGCCAAACAACGCCCCCCGGGCGCAAAGATTCGAGGCACTGGAACATGCTTAGAAGAGTCTGTTGTTTTTAGAGTCTGTTTGTCTTTTTAAAAGTTTTTTTTTCCATTGTTGTCATTTTGCAAGTGTTTTAAGTTTAAGGTTTGTTGGAATAAAGTTCATGAACATTTCATTCATATTTTATGTCTTTTGTTCCGAACTACGCCCGGTCTGATTCATGCGGGGACATGATACGTAGGCAATCCACATAAGATTCGACCATCACTAAAAAATAAATAAATAAAAATAAAAATAAAAAAAATAAAATAAAAAAAAGGGGGGGGGGGAAAGAAGTTAAAAGAAAAAGAAGATCGATGAAGGATGAAAGCGAAAGAAAATACAAACCGGAATGACGCATCGCAAACGAATACATGTAGCAACATTATCACTTGTATAAGTGCATCACACCCAACGTGAGATTACTTATCTGTTATGTTGTTTCAGACTAACCGTTTGTTTGCCAAACTCCAGGTTTTAGTAAAAGTGGTTGACTTTGCGGTAATCTGGCACCACATTCGTACTTCACAAGGTCCAAAGGAAAAGTTCGACAGCCTGAAAGTACTCATTCCTATTTTACTAGATCAAAAAAGGGTGCCGACATGTCTTCAGAAATGCCTTTAGCAACCATTCCCGTTTTAGAGGAAAGCTCATTGACAACCATCCCGGCTACTGAGTCGGTAGCTTTGGAGGAGAATAGAATGTTGCGTTGCCGCATGCTCGAGATGTTGGACGATTGGAACAACGGGAAAGAGCCCCGAGTCTGATCCCTGGGTTCCCTGAAATTCTTCTCAGGTCAAGCGGAATTTCAAATACCCCCATCAATTATCCGCCTACTCTGTTCGGGTATTCCAATGCTACAAACCTCTCTGAATCACCCTCCACATCCCATCCTCGGGTGACACCACATGATACATCCGCAAGAACGTCGGTTGAATTGCCAGTTCCAATCACAACGCACCCCACCGCACATGCTCCTTTCTTCGACTCCTCATCCTTTACATTCCCAGCACCACCGCTTACACGGGACCATACCCAGGTTGCAGCCAATACATATTCTCAGCCACCTCGATATGAGTTTCTACCGAGCCAAAATCAAAAGACCCCCGAGCAGGATGAGATGGCTAAAAGAATGAGGAGTTTGGAACAAAGCTTGAAGAACATGCAAGGTCTGAGTGGACAGAAAAGTGTATCCTATGCCGATCTGTGCATGTTCCCGCACGTCCACTTGCCATCAGGTTTTAAGACACCAAAGTTCGAAAAGTACGACGGGCATGGCGACCCCATTACTCATTTGAAGAAATACTGTAATCAATTGCGGGGTGCCGGCGGCAAGGAAGAATTGTTGATGGCATACTTCGGAGAGAGTTTGGTCGGAATAGCATCGGAATGGTATATGGATCAAGACATATCTCGATGGCACATCTGGGACGATCTGGCCAGAGATTTTGTGAAACAGTTCCAATACAACATCGATATTGCGCCAGACAGGAATTCTCTATCGAACTTAAAGAAGAAGCCCTCGGAAAGCTTCAGAGAGTACGCCATCAAATGGCGAGAGCAAGCATCTAGGGTAAAACCCCCTATGGACGACATTGAAATGGTCACGACTTTTCTCCAAGCTCAAGAGCCGGACTACTTTCAAAATATGATGTCGGCGATGGGAAAACCTTTCGCCGAAGCTATCAAGATCGGAGAAATGGTAGAAAATGGCTTGAAAACAGGGCGAATTTTGAGTCAAGCGGCCATTCGGGCAACTTCCCAAGCCATTCAAGGCGGGTCTGGAGGGATGCCTAGAAGCAAGAAAAAAGAGGAAACTGCCATGGCGGCAATAGAAGATAGGAGATATCGGACTTCAAGACAGGTATTCTCCGACAGGGCCCCCCAGCATTACTATCCACCTCACAGCATGGCTTATGCTCCTCCGCCTCCACCTTTTGCAGTCATGAACATTCAACCTCTGGCACGGCCACAGCCACCAGCCAACAAGAATCCACCTCCTTTCCAGAGAAACCAACCCCCTTACCCAAACCAGTATAATCCACGGCCAAACAACACCCGACACCGTGAGCAACCCAAAATGAGCTTTACACCGATTGGGGAGCCATATTCCACTCTTTTCCCGAAACTCAGGCAAGAAAACCTATTGCAGCCCGTTCCGCAGAACAGGCAGAATCCAGACTCTCCTGCCTACCAGAGGGGGATATACTGTGCATATCATTCAGGTGTTGAAGGACACAGTACTGACAATTGTTGGACGTTGAAGAAGGCAGTGCAAGAATTGATCAATCAGGGGAGGATCGTCTTCGCGGATGAAGACATCCCAAATGTGACAAACAACCCATTACCAGCCCACAACAACGGGCCGTTGATTGGAATGATTTGTGACGACAAGGAATTTGACCCAGCTTTGAAAGCGATAATCGCCATCGCCAACATAGAGAAGCGGCCCGAGGCTCCCCCGAAACAAGAGAAAATGGGGAAAAAGGTTGAAGTTCTTGAAACCAAATCTGAGAAGACGATTGAATTGAAAGCATCGTCTCAGAAGAGCGGAGTCCTTTACCTCCCACGAGGTAGAGTGGAAAAGCCATTGTCCATAGGTGCCCCCAAGAAGTTCCACTTAAAGAGAGAAGCATCAATGTATGTACCAAAGGGAACTTATGTGGCCCGAAAACCAGATGAACCTGTGGTTATTGCACGCGTGCAACAAAAACCAATGACCGATCCGTCCGCAGTACCCTGGAGCTACCAACGTACACTTGTTACGCGCAAAGGGAAAGAGATTGCGGGAAATTCATCTGAGAGCGTCCTAGGGCAGAAGTACTTAAACACACAGGAGGTAAATAACGCCACACAAAGGCGTTTCCCGTCAAAGAAACCTGTAAGTGCTGAAGAGGCAGAGGTCTTTTTTCAAAAGATGCAAATGCCTGATTATGAGGTGATAGACCAACTGCGTAAATGCCCAGAGCAGGTGTCGATGTTGTCCCTTCTAATGAAGTCTACTGGACATCAAAAGGTTTTGTTAAAAGCCTTGAATGAGGCGTATGTGCCTATGGAGACTTCATCCGAACAACTTGAAAGAATGACAGAGAGGTTCTTCGCGATCAATCAGATATCTTTCAGTAAAGCTGATTTGCCTTTGGAAGGTGCCGCCCACAATAAAGCTTTGCATTTGACTGTCAAAAGCGAAGGCTACTACATGAAAAGGGTCATGGTTGATGGGGGTTCGGGGGTGGACATATGCCCGCTTTCCACTTTAGGCCGCATAGGAATCGGAGCTGAAAGGATTCGGCCTAACAACATATGTGTGCGAGCTTTTGACGGTGTAAAAAGGGACACCGTCGGAGAGATTGATGTAATTATGACCATCGGCCCGGTGGACTTCGAAGTGACATTCCAAGTTTTGGATATGGATACTTCTTACAATTTTCTTCTAGGGAGACCATGGATTCATGCGGCCGGAGCTGTGCCCTCTACCCTCCATCAGATGTTGAAATTTGAGCACAAGGGACAAGAGATTGTGGTCCACGGTGAAGACGAGCAATCAATTTATCGAGATCCATCCATCCCTTGCTTGGAAGCGGGAAGCGAAAACATTGTCTATCAAGCTTTCGAGATTGTGTTGGCAGGATCAACACGAAGAAGGGAACCCTCTCCCCCAACCTTTTTTGTCTAATGCCTCCATCATGGTGGCGAAAGAAATGATCAAACATGGCTTCCAGCCAGGAAAAGGTTTGGGAAAGTCCCTACAAGGAGCGCCGAAGCTGATAACTTTACCTGTAGCTGAAAAGTTTTTCGGAGTGGGCTTTCGCCCAACCCCTGAAGATGAAAGATGGGCCAACAAGAGAAAGGAGAAAGGATGGGTTCTGCCGCAACCATTGCCACATCTGTACCAAACTTTTGTCCGACCAAGGTACAGTGAAGAAGAAGAAGACGAGGTCTTCACAGCGGAGGAAATTGAAGAAATATGTGGGGCCATGAGGCAAATGCTCTATGATGTTAATATGGTCCAATCGGGAGAAGGAACAAGCACCGCCGAGGTGCTGTATGTGGGCTCTGAAGCTAAATTGCCAAATTGGAAAGCCACACCCTTCCCAATCAGGCGGGAGTTCTGGTAGATTTGTCCTGTCATTTTTCTTCATCACAAGTTACTTCACGACGTAGCTTTGATGTTTTTCTTTGTTTTCTTGTATTTTGGTTTCCCCAATGTAATTTTGTTTGTTTTCAGAAAATTCCAAGAAAATAAAATAAATATTTCCTTATTTTGCACTCTTTCTAATTTTGTTATTTATTCTTCCTTTTTCAGTCCTAATAACGCGGCTTTAAATAATATGACATGCTTGCGGCACTCATGCTCAAATCCGAACACGCCACCTAATCTGGAAATAATGAACCAAGAACCGGAATACGATGAAGACGAGGCTTTTAGGGAAATAAATCGAGAATTGGAACATTTCGAGAATAAACCTAAGCCAAACTTGAATGACACCGAACCGGTTAATTTGGGGACTGATGAAGAGGTCCGAGAGACCAAGATAAGCATCCACACATATGAGAAAACACGAGATGCAATAATCCAACTCTTGTTTGAATTTAAAGACGTGTTTGCTTGGTCTTACGATGATATGCCAGGATTAGGAGCTGATCTAGTGGTGCACAAATTACAAATCTACCCTGACTGTCGCCCAGTGCAACAGAAGCAAAGAAAGTTCAAGACTGACATCGGTGATAAAATCAAAGAAGAAATCACTAAGCAGTTAAAAACAGGGGTAATCCGAGTGGTACAATACACCACGTGGTTGGCTAATGTTGTGCCCCTGCCAAAGAAAGACGGAAAAACTCGAGTATGTGTTGACTACCGAGATTTGAATAAAGCGAGTCCTAAAGATAACTTTCCTTTACCGAACATCCACATCCTTGTTAATAACTGTGCCAAACATGAGATACAATCGTTTGTGGATTGTTATGCGGGATATCATCAAGTGTTGATGGATGAAGAGGACGCCGAGAAGACTGTTTTTACCACACCTTGGGGGACTTACTGTTACCGAGTCATGCCATTCGGCTTGAAAAACGCAGGAGCAACATACATGAGATCTATGACTGCCATTTTCCACGACATGATGCATCGGGAAATAGAGGTGTACGTGGACGATGTGATCATCAAATCCAGAACTCAAGGCGATCATGTGCGAGACTTGAGGAAATTCTTCGAGAGGTTGCGGAAGTACGATTTGAAGTTGAATCCAGCCAAATGCGCTTTTGGAGTCCCGTCAGGTAAACTTTTGGGTTTCATAGTCAGTAGAAGAGGTATTGAATTAGATCCCACAAAGATAAAATCCATCCGGGATTTACCTCCCCCCAGAACAAAGAAAGATGTAATGAGTCTTCTAGGCCGACTGAACTACATCAGTAGGTTCATCGCTCAGATGACTTCCACATGTGAACCCATATTCAAGTTGTTGAAGAAAGACGCTGCAATCAAATGGACAACTGAATGCCAAGAAGCTTTTGACAAGATCAAAGAATATTTGTCAAACCCTCCAGTCTTAGTCCCGCCAGAGCCGGGGAGACCTCTTTTCTTGTATTTAACGGTCTTGGAAAACTCTTTTGGTTGTGTTCTCGGACAACGTGATGCGGCAGAGAAGAAAGAGCATGCGATTTACTACCTGAGCAAGAAATTCACCAGTTATGAGGTCAAGTACACTTTGCTGGAAAGAACGTGTTGTGCTTTAACTTGGGTCGCTCGGAAATTGAGACACTACCTCCAAGCCCATACGACTCACCTCATTACTCGGTTGGATCCTTTGAAGTATATATTCCAGAAACCGATGCCCACCGGAAGATTGGCGAAGTGGCAAATCCTGCTCACCGAGTTTGACATAGTCTATGTCACTCGCACGGCAATGAAGGCCCAAGCATTGGCAGACCATTTGGCCGAGAACCCGATCGACGAAGAGTATCAACCATTGAATACCTACTTTCCTGATGAAGAGGTAAATACGACAGAAGTTGTTTCGGAAGACAATCATGCTTGGAAAATGTTTTTCGATGGGGCGGTAAACGCTAAAGGTGTAGGGATTGGGACAATCTTGATCTCTCCTGCTGGCCAGCATTACCCGGCCACGGCTAGGCTCCGTTTCTTTTGCACGAACAATACGGCTGAGTATGAAGCTTGTATCATGGGCATGAACATGGCAATTGATCAAGGTGTCGAAGATTTGTTGATCATGGGAGATTCGGATCTAATTATCAAACAATCTCAAGGTGAATGGGAAACTCGAGACGTTAAACTCCTCCCTTATCGACAGCACGTGAACATTCTTGGCAAGCGATTTGCATCGATAGAGTTCAGGTATATCCCACGATGTCACAATGAACTAGCTGATGCACTTGCCACTTTAGCTTCAATGCTACCTTATCCGGGCAACGCCCGTGTCAATCACTTGGAAATTCAAATCAGGGAAAGCCACGGTTATTGCAATGCAATCGAAGAAGGACCGAGCGTCAAGCCATGGTATTACGATATCAGGAGATTTCTGAAAACGCAAGAATACCCAGAACATGCTACTGGAGATCAAAAGAGGACCATTAGGAGACATGCGGGTGGTTTCTTTTTGAGCGGCGAGGTCATGTACAAAAGAACCCCAGATCTTAACCTTTTAAGGTGTGTTGATGCCGAAGAAGCAGGAAGAATCATGCACGAAGTACATGCGGGAGTATGCGGGCCTCATATGAATGGGTATGTCTTAGCCAAGAAAATCCTTCGAGCAGGTTATTATTGGATGACCATGGAGAAAGATTGTTTCGGTTTTGTCCGAAAATGCCATCAATGATAGGTACATGGAGATCTGATTCATGCACCTCCAACTGAGCTGCATCCTATGTCAGCGCCATGGCCATTTGTCGCTTGGGGAATGGATGTCATCGGCCCGATTGAGCCGAAAGCTTCGAATGGACACCGATTCATACTAGTGGCTATCGATTACTTCACGAAATGGGTCGAAGCCGTCACTCTCAAATCAGTCACTAAGAAAGCTGTGGTGGATTTTGTACACTCAAATCTTATCTGTCGTTTTGGTATACCCGCAACTATCATCACGGACAATGCTGCGAATTTGAATAGTCATTTGATGGAAGAAATATGCGAGCAATTCAAAATAACGCATAGGAACTCCACCCCTTATCGGCCCAAAGCCAATGGTGCCGTGGAAGCAGGCGAACAAAAACATTAAGAAGATTTTGAGAAAGACGATCCAAAGCTCTAGACAATGGCATGAACAATTACCGTTCGCTTTGCTGGGATACCGTACTACAGTACGCACATCGGTAGGAGCAACTCCATACCTGCTAGTCTATGGAACCGAGGTCGTGATACCGGCAGAGGTAGAAATTCCTTCACTTCGTACGATTGTTGAAGCAGAGATTGAAGATAGCGAGTGGGTTAAGACTCGTTTGGAACAATTAACTTTGATCGATGAAAAGCGAATGGCTGCGGTCTGTCATGGACAACTGTACCAACAAAGAATGGCTCGCGCTTACAACAAGAAAGTACGACCGAGAAATTTCGAAGTAGGTCAGTTGGTTTTATGACGCATTCTTCCACATCATGAGGAAGCGAAAGGAAAATTCGCTCCTAATTGGAAAGGACCATACATCATCAGGAAAATACTGCCAAGAGGAGCATTATACTTGGGAGACATGGAAGGAAAAGATCCTGAAACGGCTGTGAATGCGGATGCTGTGAAAAGGTATTATGTCTGAACTTGCTTCAATGAGGTCCTCACAAGTCGAAATGATTGAAGGCTTTTATTCCCGCTACCCAAACACTACCAACCCTTTTGTAAACCCTTTGAGCCGGTTACCTTTCTTTGGCTACCCTCTTTGGAATCCAAACCAAAAAAAAAAAAAAAAAAAAAAAAAAAAAAATTTCCTGAACTACGTTCTGACTTGATTCCGAAAGGATACGTAGGCAACCTCTCCCTGAGGTTCAGTCACACCAAACAAAAAATCCCAGTTTCCCCAAAAATGAAACTGGGGCAGATGATATTGTTGATTCGGTTTAAGATCCGTCCAGATGATTCCAAAGTTGTAATCTTGTCTACAATTCTTGTTACCCAAACCGAGTACAAGTCCTTCAAGATCGGTTGGAAGTTGTGAAAACATCATTGTTGCGATCCGAGGTTCCTGGAATGAAAAGAAATTAAATGAGAGAGTCTTATTGGTGAAAACCTTCGGGCACCATAAGACGATGGAAGTAAAGAAATATAAAATGAGAGAGCCTGTTGGTAAAAACTCGCAAAGAGTGCTATCCGGCGATGGTAAGAAGAGAAATGAGAGAGGTCGATTGGCGAAAACCCGCAAAAGGGCGCTATCAACCGAAAAGTTTGTTTCACCACGAGAGGTCCCGGCACGGCTCCTTAGCTCGGAAATATAGACCCGTTTTGGTTCATAAGAAAATGGGAGTTTTTGTGACGATCAAGCATCTAGTCCGAGGAGCATGTCATGTTGGTTAAAGTCAGCATATACCTCAGATAAGTCCTTCTTTTCTCCCCCGAAAGGGAATCCTCTATCTTTGATATGTTTTTCCATTCTTTGATTCATTCTTCTTCTTTGAATCCCTTTCGGTTTAATTTTAATTCTGAAACTATTACAAAGGAAGGTGACAGGACCGGTTTTACAGGACTCCGCCTGGTAAAGAAGAAAAGAAAAACAGCCTCAGTGGTGTATTGTTACAATCCACGATTGGATCGTGATGATCGATTGTTTCCAAAGAAAAAGGAGTTTAGAAAAGAAACGGAAATCAAAGGCTAATGTCTTAGAAGAGACAGAATAAGGCAGAAGGATAGAACCCACACGGAAAATCCTCATGGAATTCCGGGAATGAACCCGGTCAGTTTGAAAGGAAGTCACCCCAAAGACAATTGGTAGCAAATTTCTCAATGGAAATGGGGAAACGATCAAGCAATGAAGATAATCAAGGCCGCAAAGTCAACCACTTTTTTCAACTGATAAAATGTTCTTTGTTGAAAGCAGGTTTGTTCAATTGTGCAAGAAGAAGGTACAACTCGAAGAAGTGAAATACGCAAGCTTTGAAATGGCTTTGGAACAAGGAAAACACATAAAAGGGTAAGTTTCTTTTTAGAGATTTATCTTATGCATTTTTTGATGGTTAAAAAGAAAGCCTAAAAGAAGTCCCAAAAAGAAGAATAAAAGAAAAGAAAATGAAAACTCCGAAAAGAGAATCAAATCATATCAGTCCGATATCTATTTAGACCCCGGTCAGAAAAACCGAGGGTCTTTCCGGCCAGAAAGCCGTGAAACTTTTATCCCCGGTCAGAAAATCGAGGATCTCCCCAGTCAAAAACTGCGGAGCCATTTACTTTTACCCCGGCCAAAAAACCGAGGATCTGACGGCCAAAAAACCGTTAGATATTGTTTGAATTCCGGCCAGAAAGCCGTGAAACTTTTATCCCCGGTCGGAAAACCGAGGATCTCCCCAGTCAGAAAACTGCGGAGCCATTTACTTTTACCCCGGCCAAAAAACCGAGGATCTGACGGCCAAAAAACCGTTAGATATTGTTTGAATTCCGGCCAGAAAGCCGTGAAACTTTTATCCCCGGTCAGAAAACCGAGGATCTCCCAGTCAGAAAACTGCGGAGCCATTTACTTTTACCCCGGCCAAAAACCGAGGATCTGACGGCCAAAAAACCGTTAGATATTGTTTGAATTCCGGCCAGAAAGCCGTGAAACTTTTATCCCCGGTCAGAAAACCGAGGATCTCCCCCGTCAAAAACTGCGGAGCCATTTACTTTTACCCCGACCAAAAAACCGAGGATCTGACGACCAAAAAACCGTTAGATATTGTTTGAATTCCGGCCAGAAAGCCGTGAAACTTTTATCCCGGTCAGAAAACCGAGGATCTCCCCAGTCAGAAAACTGCGGAGCCATTTACTTTTACCCCGGCCAAAAAACCGAGGATCTGACGGCCAAAAAAACCGTTAGATATTGTTTGAATTCCGGCCAGAAAGCCGTGAAACTTTTATCCCGGTCGGAAAACCGAGGATCTCCCAGTCAGAAAACTGCGGAGCCATTTACTTTTACCCCGGCCAAAAAACCGAGGATCTGACGGCCAAAAAACCGTTAGATATTGTTTGAATTCCGGCCGGAAAGCCGCGAAACTTTTATCCCCGGTCAGAAAACCGAGGATCTCCCAGTCAGAAAACTGCGGAGCCATTTACTTTTACCCCGGCCAAAAAACCGAGGATCTGATGGCCAAAAACCGTTAGATATTGTTTGAATTCCGGCTAGAAAGCCGTGAAAACTCTTATCCCCGGTCAGAAAACCGAGGATCTCCCAGTCAGAAAACTGCGGAGCCATTTACTTTAACCCCGGCCAAAAAACCGAGGATCCGACGGCCAAAAAACCGTTAGATATTGTTTGAATTCCGACCGAAAAGCCGTGAAACTTTTATCCACGGTCAGAAAACCGAGGATCTCCCAGTCAGAAAACTGCGGAGCCATTTATTTTTACCCCGGCCAAAAAACCGAGGATCTGACGGCCCAAAATCGTTAGATATTGTTTGAATTCCGGCCAGAAAGCCGTGAAGCTCTTCTTCAAAATCCCGGCCAGAAAGCCGTGGAACGTTTATTTGTGAAATTGTGATTTTCTTACCCAATACCAAAGAGTCTTTTAATCGCTCTCTGTGTCACAACTAACTCACGAAATTTTCCTAGCAAAACTGGGGCAGAAAAATTTCGTTCGTTTGTTTGTTTTGTTGTCTAAATAGGTTTGATCTCGGGATGCAAGGATCGAGATAACCTACAAATGGAACATCAATCCAGAGTGAAGAAAAGAAGAAAAGAACCAAAAGAAAGATTTCAAACGTTGGAGTAAACAAAGGCGCGGATTGCTCAGAAGGTGATTGAAGTAACAAGCTCCGCCGACTCGTTTCACTCAATGTTACAGAAATAAACAAACACGTACAGCTTGTGGAGCATCAAGATTCGGATCGAGGTCTACCGCAAATCAGCTAAGATTCAAGATCAAGTTTGAAAATCTGGATAAGATTTTGTAATTCATAGACTAGTTTAGTCTAGCTTCTCAATTTTGGTTTAACACGGTGTAATAAGGAGGTCGATAAGTAGTAGCTGCAATAGCAACAACAGTAACAAAAAGGGCACAGTCCTACTGTAGTCTCAGCTACCAAAACTTCCCGAACTACAATGACCTGATTCCTTTTTAGCCTGATTCCTGTTTAGCCCAGGATATGTAGGAGGCCTCCCGAAGCAAAGGCTCGGTCAAGATCTTTTCGAAATGCTTCACACGGAGTGCTCGAACGGGCAAAAATCGCTCGTATTTGCTCATTTATCTTTGCACGAAAACTCTTCGTGGTTTCCGCGCAAAGAGGGGCAGCTGTGAGCACGTGATTTTTGCCTAACATGAATTACTCCCACAAAATCAAAACAAAATTGTCTATTTTATGGTGTGTATTTTTTGTGTGAATTTTTGTGTTTGTTTGCATTTGTATATACGTGATTATATGTGTTTAAATTAATAAAAAAAATAATACAAAATATGTCGTGCTTACATTTCTCATCTAGTTTGAAATTAGGAGTAATTAATTTTATCTTACGAAAACGAAAATCATAAAAAAAAAAAGGGAAATAATCCATCTTTTACATTTTTTAGCATTTAAATGCCTAATTGTGTGATTTATATTTAATTGATGTTTAAATTGATTGTGTTAATTGTTAATATAACTTAATTAGTATTTCTTATAATTTAATTGATTTTGTAGTGTAATTAGAATTTTTGTTTTAATTAGAAAATTAGATTAAAGAGATAAGAAAAACAAAATAAACAAAAGAGGAGAAAATCGGAACTGGGCCACACAATCAAAACCAACACTAAGCCCAAACACTTTATACCAAACCCAAAAGAAATCAGCCCAAAAATATACGACCCGCCCCATCACCCTGAACCGCTCCATCTCCGGTTTAATCCGGACCGTTGATGCTATACCATCCAACGGTCCGGATCAATTAACTTATTTTTCACTACCCAAACCCCTATCTCCCATTCCCATTCACCCAAACACCCCTTCCCGTCACCCCTTCAGCAAACACCCCCCAAAAAACGAAGAACCCTTGTAACGCCGCCATCGCTACCACCGCACCGTCGGCCGGAAATCGCCTCCGCCGGCAGTTGCACTCCAAACCACCCCATTTTAACACCATAGCTTCCCCTTCTTCCCCCAACACGAATCCGGAAACCACTAGTTTCGAATCATCCCCAAATGTCTCGAATATTAGATTGAAACTAGCCGAAATTCAAAAATTTATCCCAAACTACCCCAAATTGATACCACACCCTCACCTCGCCTCCCTAACCACCACACCACCCTTAATCCGGTTCGAATCTAGCCGGAAACCGTCGAGCCCCAAATCCATGTGTCAAGAACCCTAGATTTCGGGTTTAAGGATTTTTTATCAAGGATTAAAAGTGTTGAAGTCAATAGACTTTAATTGAAACGTTTTCGCTTGAAAACATTTCAATTAAAGTCCGTTTAACTTCAAATACACAATCTCGAACCCGTTTTGAATCCAATTCGGCCGAGCCCCCATTTTTCTTGTTTCAAGGTATTTCTTTTCCATTCTTATTTACTTACATTCGTCAATTTGGTTTAATTATTTTTCGTAGTTTCATTTATTTGATTGATTTTCCTCGGACATCTTCAAATTCTTCTTCTTTTGGGACCTTTTATTTGGTCGACTTGTTGCTTCTGATTATTCGTTATGAGTAACATAGTTGTGAGATAGGAATTCGATTCGATACTTCGTTGAATAGCTAATTCTTCACTTTTGATTATTCTGGCCGAGAGTTTGTGAATTACTGTCTTTGCGATTGGTTTGTTATCGATTGCACGTGTTGTTATTCGACTGATTGAAGGTTGTCGATTAGTTTTGTTAGGTTCGTTTGTTAGAACATTGGAACAAATTTCAGATTGTGCTATTTTTGATTCAACACTGTGTTTGGTTGTAAGTTTCTAGTTGTTGTGATTTCAAATAGGATTGGAATTGGTTATAACTGTTTGAATCATAGAGTTTAACCAGCTGTTAGTTAATAAAAAAAACTGATTGGATATAGTTGTTTAGCTTATGATGGAAATTTGAGGGTGCAAGGCACATGTTTGGGCAGTGGAACCTGCTGGACAGCAGGTATCCCATATAGTTTCTGCACTTTAGGGCTGTTTAAAGGGTAGAGCCATGTTTAGACAGCTGAAAAGTGCAAAAAGGAGAGAATAATATGTGCTGGACAGATCTGGAATAATTAAATATGTTGATGTTTTGAGTCTTGAAGGCTATAAGACACACTAGCAAAACAGTTTTTAAGAGAGCTTCAGATATACAATCACTGGCAGAACACATAGAGAAGGCAATCACTGAAAAATAACAGAGAGAGTTCTTTCCAGTCTGTGAAACCAAAGATAGTTTGAAAGGAAAAACTGTTCCATTATCCTTTTCTTGAGTTTGTTTTCCATTTGAGAATCGAACTTCAGTTTTCTATAAGCCTCTTTAAAGATTAGTCCTTGTTAGCTTGTTTGGCCTTATAGTTTTCAAACTGGTTTCGAGTTTTGTTGGGTTGTAAGTTGCTTTCTCCGTGCTACTGCTGGGCCTGCTGTTGTTTTGCTATCTGTTTGGGCTGCTACTGATCTTTTCCTACTTCATTTCTGTTGTCAAAATCCAGGTATATTCTTATAACCATATTGGCCGAGAACAATTGACAATTGACAAAGGAAGTTGATATAAAGATGTTGAAGCAGAATAGTTTACTTTTCTTTCCTTTTTGTTTAGTTTTTGTTCTATGATTTAGTAATGTGGTTTTACTGTATCTTGTCATATAATCGGAATTGATTTGAGTTTAGTTTGTAGATAGTTTTGTAAACTAGAACTTGAAGGAACTCATTATGTTAGGCCTTTAGCTTTATTTGATTTCCTTAAATGTTGAAGTATTTAGGATTGTTAAATGATTTATGTCTTTGATATTTTAAGTCATAGTTGTTTGTATTTTAAGTCATATTTGTTTATAAGATAGATGCTAGAATTTCAACAAGGGGTTTTAAGATTACCATTAGGTATTCTATTGCGTTAGCCAAGTAAAAAAAGAATAAATAAATAAATAAATAAATTGGGACACACCATATTATGGATAATCTTATGCCAAGTAATGAACCATGATGAAATACTCACATCCGACATAGGTGGTTAATTTTTACTAGTTTACACTTTATTTTAGGCAATCTTTGCTCCTAAGTCAACAAACCGCAAGAATAAGATGTCATTTTGTATAGGGTTTAATTGGAAATAACTTTAAGGGATATACTCTTAAATAAATCGTTTTTTTTTTGCCTAGTCTAAACAATTGTTTTAATTGGCATAGTTTGAAATAAGTTATCCGGACATATTTTTGGTTTACTTATTTGTCAAAAGTCCGCGTCTATGTTGTAATTAGTTTTTCTTTTGGTACAGTCTCAAATTAATAGAGCGGTTTAAAGTTTAATTAAAGCATATAATTTATAAACATGTATAAAAATCAGGATATTTTAGCCATTTATAATAATTGAAGCGACCGTGCTAGAACCACGGGATTCGGGGTGCCTAACACCTTCCCTCGGGTCAACAGAATTCCTTACTTAGAATTTCTGGTTCGCAGACTTCATTTGAAAAGTCGTAATTTTCCTCGATTCGGGATTTAAATAAATCGGTGACTTGGGACACCTTATTTTATTCTAAGTGGCGACTCTGAAATAAATAAAATAATCCCGTTTCGAACATTGTCACTTAAATTGGAAAAACTCCCTCGCGCATCTACCTCCCGGGGTAGTGTAACGACCCAACCGGTCATTTTGAGATACGATGCGTCATTCAACAGTTTGAGGCCATGATAAACTTCATCTCAAGTATATTGACTTGTGTGTATGGTCGGAATTAAAATTCAAGAAGTTTGGAGTCAAATTTAAATGAAAATTCTCATTTCCAAAGCTTAAAATTGAAGAAATGAACTAGGATTGGAATTTTGAGTATACGACCTCGGAATTGAGATTTGAAGGTTCCAACAGAGGTTCATATGATGATTTCGGACTTGGGCGTATGCCTGGATCGGGTTTTGGATAACCCGGGAGCGTTTTGGCGCATATTATGGAAGATAGCATTTTAGAAGAAATTGCATCAATTTGGCTTAAAATGCATTTTAGTGTTATTGATATCCGTTTGGGATTCCGAGACTGGGAGTAGCTCCGTATGGTTATTCTGGATTTGGGAGCGCGATCGGAAGTGAATTCGGAGGTCCGTGGGTCATTTTGGAGTCGTTTGGCTAAAGATAGAAAATTGAAGGTTTTTGAGAAAATTTGACCGAAAGTGGAAATTTTGATATCGGACTCAAAATGCAAATCTTATGGTTCGGATAGCTTCGTTAGGTGATTTGGGACTTAGGAGTGTGTCCGGAATATTTTTGTGATGATCGGTGTAGAATTAAGCTTGAATTGGCAAAGTTAGTATTTTGGCGAATTTCGGTTGATAGGTGAGATTTTGATCCGATGGTCAGAATGGAATTCCGAAAGTTTCTGTAGCTTCAATATATCATTTTGGACGTGTGTGCAAAATTTGAAGTCAATCGGATGCGATTTGATAGGTTTCGACATCGGAAATAGAAGTTGGAAACTTTAAAGTTCATAAAGTTTGAATCGGGGTGTAATTCTTGGTTTTAGAGTTGTTTGATGTGGTTTGAGGCCTCGAGCAAGTCCGTAATGTGTTTTGGGGTTGGTTGGTATGATTGATTGGGGTCCCGGGGGCCTCGGGTGTGTTTCGGGTTGTGATCACGCTCTTATTTGATGTTTCAACCTTTGCTTCTTTGAACATAAAGGGGTACCATATTAGGTAAATGTTCTCCAAATTCAGTTTTGTTTGAACCATTAGATCCGTATCGTAATTTCGGAGCCATAGCAAAAAGAATCGTCGAATTTGGACATCGTATGAGGAAGTTATGCTCATTTCCGTGCCGAGGAAAAGTGCTGGTGTCTGTCAGAACCGCAGAAGCGGAATTTGACCGCGGATGCGGAACCGCAAAAGCGGAAATAAAACCGCAAAAGCGGTCCCGCCTATGCGAAACGTATCCGCAAAAGCGAAAATAGGCCTGGTTAGTGTTTAAAACCGAGAAGTTTAGTATTTTGGGCATATCTTGAGTTCTAGAGCTCCGATTGAGGTGATTTTCACGGTGTTGTTCTCGTCTCATCAAGGAGGTAAATATAAGAACTTTATTTTGATGTTTCTCCATGATTATTTCACTGTTAATGGAGGATTAATGGAGGGTTTGAGCCCTAAGCCTAAATTAAAGAAAAACACCGATATGAGTAGGCAAACGGAGTCCGATTTTGGTAAATTTTATATGTATGGACTCGTGGCGAGACAAGGGTTCCAGAAATGTGAATTTCGTAAATTTTCGGAATGTGGGCCCGGGGCTCGGGTTTTGGCAACTTTGGGAATTTTGATGTAAATTGAGTTATTTCGAATGGGTTGTGTTTAATTAGCCTATATTGATGTATTCTCATTGATTTTGAGCAGATTCGGCATTCAAGGTGATTGAATTGCGAGGCGAGCGCAAGGCGGATTAAGGCTTCTATCGGATCGAGGTGAGTGGTAGTAGTAAATAATGTACTGAGGGTTTGAAACCCCGTACTAGCACTTCACAGTGCTATATTGAGATGAGACACGCATTTTATGACGGGCGTGGTGACATTGTGATTGGGGGTTCGGACTTAGTCCTTCCCGACTAATAGTATACTGTGTGTTATGACTGATAATAAGTTTATAACTGTGCAATTGGGCTGATAGCTATGTTTGGGGCCTTGTGCCGATCTGTAGAGCATTAGGGAACCTATAGAGCTAGGTGACCCTTATATTGTGTTGGAAGCATACACTCAGCCATAGCTCTAGCTGTATAGTATAATATGAGCCCGTACTAGATGTGTCGATTGAGATGAGACAGGGTCAAAGACCCACTATGAGATGTTATATTGGGCCTGAAAGGCCAAGTCTATATTGACTGAGACAGGGTCAAGGACCCACTGTGATATATTATATTGGGCCTGAGAGGCCAAGTATATATTGACCGGGATAGGGTCGAGGACCCATTATGAGGTAGTATATATATACCTACATTGGATCGGGCTGCACGCCGCAGCAGTATATATGTTGGATCGTACTGCACGCCGCAGTAATATACATGTGATATACATGTGATATACATGTGGGACGGACTGCACGCCGCAGTATTATTGCGCTTGGGCTGTAGGAGCCCCTTCGGAGTCTGAGTATGCACACATTCCAGTGAGCGCTGGTATATTATGGGATCGGGCTGCACGCCGCAGCAGTATAATTATACATGTATATATATATATATTGGATCGTACTGCACGCCGCAGTGATATATGGTGGACCTGGCTGCACGCCATAGCACCATAGCGCTTGGGCCTAGGGAGCCCCTCCGAAGTCTGTATACACCCCCAGTGAGCGCCGTCGACGTTAAATGGAGCGGGCTGCACGCCGCAGCGGTATATGTAATGGAGCGGGCTGCACGCCGCAGCGGTATATGTATTGGAGCGGGCTGCACGCCGCAGCATTATACTTACTAATATCCTTATAAATACGTAAATACTTATGTGTTATAGACAACTGTATATGTCTCTATATATTGAGATGGCTGTACACTGTAGTGGTACGAGTGAGGAGGTGGTCAGTGTGGGACCCAGTTGAGATGGATATGGACTGGAGATCAGAGAACTCATTGTAGTGATGACTTACCTGTGGGGGTTGCCTTAGAACTGTTTAGTGATAGTACATGAGTTCTTATTTTCAGTTATTGTTTATTATTGTTACTCACTGAGTTGAAATATACTCACCCCACTCCCCTGCATGTTTTGTGCAGATATACAGGTTCAGAAGGGCGGTTGAGCTATCGCAACTGCTTTATTATCCCCATTCTGTGGAGACTTCGAGGTAGCTGCCGACGTCCGCAGGACCCGATATCCCTTCCTACTGTCTTTGATTATGAATTGTTATTTCTTTCCGCTCTGAGCTTTGGTTGTAAACCGTATTACACTTATGTTCTGTAGAGGCTCATGACTCTTGACCCTTCGGTCTATGGGAGTTAGTATATTTTGGGACTTGGTTTCCCCGTTGTTAGTATAAGTATTACTATTGTTTCATGTTTTGAAATGCTTAAATGGGTTAAAGAGAGCTTCTAGCTCCGTTGTTGATGTTGATTGGTCAGGCTGGCTTAGCAATGTGCTGGGCGCCATCACGATGGTGAACTAGGGTCGTGACAAGTTGGTATCAGAGCTCTAGGTTCATAGGAGTCACGGGACACAGACCGGTTACTTAGAGTCTCGCTGATCGATACGGAGACGTCCGTATTTATCTACGAGAGGCTATGTAACTGTTTAGGAAACTCTTCAATTCTTTGAATTCCTTATCGTGCGTCATTTATTCAGTTGAAGCCTATGTCATATGTTCTTTTGTATCCACTCGTGTATTGAAATTGCGCACTCGGTATCAAGTATGCACCGACGGTTCGTGACGCTGCAGAGAGATCTCAAGGGAGTCAAGAATTTACTCAACTATTGTTACCGCGTGTCGTCCATATCGATAATGCAAGAGAATTGAGAGATCTTCAATTGTGCACATGGGGGTGCACTAGGTTCTGACATTCGGTTGATAAGTACGGTCTTGAGAAGATTTACTTAACTGCCTAATCGTCACGGTAATGATAGAATCACAAGGTGGATATACATCTAAAGATAGTTGGTGGTAATAAAGACTATATGGTTCACATGAGATATCTATTTAGCGAAGGATTCAGCCAGCAGAGATACACTGGGGAAAATGAGTTTAACTGTCTTAAGAAGGACATGTACCAAACGAATGCCTTGGGCTTGTTTTATGATGAAGACGTACGAATGTTAAGGGCTAGTATCATGGATTAGCAAGATGTATCTTAAGACTTCGTGTCAAGTGCAAGGATTTCACTATCAACGATGTAATTATGGGTCATGTGTCGTATCGGATTTGGCCTGCGATGTATTTAGGTGCTATTCCAAAGTTCTTGAAAACTTGCGGATGGGCAAGAGTTGAGACTCGTATGGTATAATGTTGGGACTTTAGATGTTCTTGTGTCCCTAATAAACTCTGCAATTTATTACCAGCAGGGAAATATTTGACAAAGGCTACATGGTGCTTCGTAGGCGTGTGAGAATCATAGTATGTTTTAAGATGTTGTTGGTAGAGAATGCTCGGTGCATGGAGCGAGAAGATGTTTGGTTGTATTGGGATGAGGTCATACCCTATGATGTTAGAGTGCTAATAGAGCACATGTGGTTATTTTCGTTGGATCAAGTGAGTTGTAGTTGAATAATAGTAAATGACTCGAGGGAATGGTTCTAATGTGTTCGAGAGTCGTGTAATAGTGGCTTTGGGCTAAGTGGGGGAGTCCCACCGCTTAAGATTGGGTCGCATGGTTAATTACCGGTGTGAATTCTGGATACTAGCGTATTATTGTGTTATTGCAGCCACGGGAAAGGACCATGTGTGGTAATTTGAGTATATGTACTGTTGAATGCATGTTATGGTTAGCCTTACTGGCTCATGTTCAAACTTGAGGGAAAATTCATGATTTATGCCTCGTATAGGTGCAGGCTTCGCGGGAAGTGATTTCGCTAGGTGCTTTATCGAGAGGGTACTCATATGTTATAAAGAAATTCAGTAGAGTTGGTTGCGTACTGGGGCAAGTTAGAACCGGATGGTTCTCAATAGCGGTCCTAGTGAATTCAAGAGGTAAAGTGTGGTGCCTGATAATTCTGAGTCTATAAGTACAGGTTAAGGCTCAAGCTTTTGAAGCAACTTATGAAGAAAGGCAAAAAAATGATCTATGATATTTTGACTTGTGGTGTAGTATTTGAGAGACATGAAATGGTCGTCGTTCTTGAGATAGCATGGCCTCATGATTTAAGGTCACTCGGGGTAAGTACGGTTGGAATAAGTTAGGTACTAAAGGAAGATATTAACATTTCTAAGGCAATCAAGGATAACCTGGAAGGAAGTAGATTGATCAGCCATAGTTGAGTTGGCGTATTAGTGTCAATGATCGGTTCATGCAACGTGATCGAATTATGCATGTGATTTGTGGCGGTGCATTTGAGACTTGTCGGCCGCAGTGATTGATGTTATTCTGAAGTATTCTTCTGTTAAGGGCTTGTTATGAGTAGGCAGATCTCGGGAAGGGTTATGGTGGCTTGGACCACTACTTATGGATTGGCATATTCGATGGTTATGAGAATTCGCCGTATGTTGTTATAGTTCTCCTGCAGTGAGCTTAATGAAAAGTCTTATGTGATGAAGTATTAGCCTATCGTCGGTTCTAGAGCTATGATGGAAATTGTGCCTATCGTATATCGGCACGTGGGGTACAGTGAGTAGTATGAAAATTTGAAGTAAGGACCAAGGTCACAGTTTGGTCAATGTATGTGATATAAAGAGCTCGGATGAGCAGGAAAGGAGTTTCAGTGTTTTGAGTAAGATGGGTATTAACATCGGTATCATTTGAGATCGGTGTTCTATGAGAAAGGCTTTGCATCCCGGTTAGGGACTCCTGATCACTTTTCAGTGTTAGTGCAGCCGGTGGGTTGAATGTGCAGGTCCGTTTAATTATTCGGAAGATAGTGGGAGCTTGACCCACAAGAAGATTGTATAGGTGTGACTTGTAGTCACTTGATTGGTTAGAAATTTAAACCAAGTATGAGGATTTTGGTGATATCATTCAATTGAGAATTTATGTTGGAGGGCACTCTACTTATTGGGTTATAGACCTGTGAAATATTATTGACTTAGCTTGGCACGACCAGGATAGACTTAAGGTCGGTGGATAGATTTAAATGTGGAAGTGAGCCTTGCATCAGGCCGGTTGTGTTTCTTCCAGCAATGCGCCCTTTGTGGAGGGATAGTCGCAATCTTATTTCGCGGTTAGTTAATTCATGTAAAAATATATTGCGCCGTATGAGTTGTGAGACAGCTTGGTAAGTCCCTTATGTGTTGAGGTTCCGCTCAGCGGTGATGTTATATGAGCATGATGGCTCTTGAGACTCAGATCTTATATCGCACCTCAGTTGTGCTTTAGTTTGTAGCCTATAGCGCTATATGTTTCCTTGTGTCCGATATCATGCACCTTAGTATGCTTATGATCGATATTCAGCATTTTGATGTGATGAGCTATTCAGCTCGATGTATGGCTCCTTGTGTGAGTTTTATACAGGGATCGGGTGGCACGCCGCCATGGTTATATTGTTTGGATCGTGTGGCACGCCGCCATGGTTATATTGTTTGGATCGTGTGGCACGCCGCCATGGTTATATTGTTTGGATCGGGTGGCACGCCGCCATGGTTATATTGTTTGGATCGGGTGGCACGCCTCCATGGGTATATTGTTGGGATCGGGTTGCACGCCGCAACAGTGTGATGTTTATTTCAGTGTCCATAATTGATTTTATGTGTTCTGTTTCCTATTTTTCTGAGGAAGTCCATGTTAGTGTGAGAGTTGAATAGTTCTCTCTAGTGTTCGCCTTCCTTTTGTATTACATACGAATTAGTAGCCTACTGACACATTGTGTCATCTTGTAGGACTTTTGATTATGTCTGAGGTGGCTTATCGCCTGAGCAGTTCGTACTTGGTGAGATGAGGTTATGGGATTTGGGGTCAGTGCAAACTGATTATATGAAGTATATTATAGAGGAAAATAACATTCTCTGGTTTATGACAAGGTAATGGATCTTGTTAGAAGTATAGACTGAATGATTTGTTGACTTGGCAACTAAATATGAATTCCTGCACATCTCTTCCGTCGTATCGGTGTTGTAAAAGCTAGAGCAAGACCCATGTAGGTCATGAGATGCAATGAGAGCATCGGATTTGTGGAATTTCGACTATTATATTTAAAGAATATTATTGTGGTCCCATGAGTAAAGTGATGCAAAGTGTGAATTCAACAAAGTTATGCAGTCATGTATGGGTACAGCGTGAGAAGAATGATATGGTGGTCGTATGATGGAAACATGCTAGGCAGGAAATTCGGGATGTTGGAATTGGGTCTAATGGCTTATTTACTCGAATAAAGGAGTATATCTATAGAGTTATCAAGCTAATGTGCTCAAATGATTTGTGGAAGCGCAGGAAGTTGCATAAGATGTTAAACCAGTGATTTTAGACTACTTCAGTGTAGTTCTCAGCACGTTCGAGGACGAACGTATGTTTAAGTGGGGGAGATTGTAACGACCCAACCGGTCATTTTGAGATACGACGCGTCATTCAACAGTTTGAGGCCATGATAAACTTCATCTCAAGTATATTGACTTGTGTGTATGGTCAGAATTAAAATTCAAGAAGTTTGGAGTCAAATTTAAATGAAAATTCTCATTTCCAAAGCTTAAAATTGAAGAAATGAACTAGGATTGGAATTTTGAGTATACGACCTCGGAATTGAGATTTGAAGGTTCCAACAGAGGTTCATATGATGATTTCGGACTTGGGCGTATGCCTGGATCGGGTTTTGGATAACCCGGGAGCGTTTTGGCGCATATTATGGAAGATAGCATTTTAGAAGAAATTGCATCAATTTGGCTTAAAATGCATTTTAGTGTTATTGATATCCGTTTGGGATTCCGAGACTGGGAGTAGCTCCGTATGGTTATTCCGGATTTGGGAGCGCGATCGGAAGTGAATTCGGAGGTCCGTGGGTCATTTTGGAGTCGTTTGGCTAAAGATAGAAAATTGAAGGTTTTTGAGAAAATTTGACCGAAAGTGGAAATTTTGATATCGGACTCAAAATGCAAATCTTATGGTTCGGATAGCTTCGTTAGGTGATTTGGGACTTAGGAGTGTGTCCGGAATATTTTTGTGATGATCGGTGTAGAATTAAGCTTGAATTGGCAAAGTTAGTATTTTGGCGAATTTCGGTTGATAGGTGAGATTTTGATCCAAGGGTCAGGAATGGAATTCCGAAAGTTTCTGTAGCTTCAATATATCATTTTGGACGTGTGTGCAAAATTTGAAGTCAATCGGATGCGATTTGATAGGTTTCGACATCGGAAATAGAAGTTGGAAACTTTAAAGTTCATAAAGTTTGAATCGGGGTGTAATTCTTGGTTTTAGAGTTGTTTGATGTGGTTTGAGGCCTCGAGCAAGTCCGTAATGTGTTTTGGGGTTGGTTGGTATGATTGATTGGGGTCCCGGGGGCCTCGGGTGTGTTTCGGGTTGTGATCACGCTCTTATTTGATGTTTCAACCTTTGCTTCTTTGAACATAAAGGGGTACCATATTAGGTAAATGTTCTCCAAATTCAGTTTTGTTTGAACCATTAGATCCGTATCGTAATTTCGGAGCCATAGCAAAAAGAATCGTCGAATTTGGACATCGTATGAGGAAGTTATGCTCATTTCCGTGCCGAGGAAAAGTGCTGGTGTCTGTCAGAACCGCAGAAGCGGAATTTGACCGCGGATGCGGAACCGCAAAAGCGGAAATAAAACCGCAAAAGCGGTCCCGCCTATGCGAAACGTATCCGCAAAAGCGAAAATAGGCCTGGTTAGTGTTTAAAACCGAGAAGTTTAGTATTTTGGGCATATCTTGAGTTCTAGAGCTCCGATTGAGGTGATTTTCACGGTGTTGTTCTCGTCTCATCAAGGAGGTAAATATAAGAACTTTATTTTGATGTTTCTCCATGATTATTTCACTGTTAATGGAGGATTAATGGAGGGTTTGAGCCCTAAGCCTAAATTAAAGAAAAACACCGATTTGAGTAGGCAAACGGAGTCCGATTTTGGTAAATTTTATATGTATGGACTCGTGGCGAGACAAGGGTTCCAGAAATGTGAATTTCGTAAATTTTCGGAATGTGGGCCCGGGGCTCGGGTTTTGGCAACTTTGGGAATTTTGATGTAAATTGAGTTATTTCGAATGGGTTGTGTTTAATTAGCCTATATTGATGTATTCTCATTGATTTTGAGCAGATTCGGCATTCAAGGTGATTGAATTGCGAGGCGAGCGCAAGGCGGATTAAGGCTTCTATCGGATCGAGGTGAGTGGTAGTAGTAAATAATGTACTGAGGGTTTGAAACCCCGTACTAGCACTTCACAGTGCTATATTGAGATGAGACACGCGTTTTATGACGGGCGTGGTGACATTGTGATTGGGGGTTCGGACTTAGTCCTTCCCGACTAATAGTATACTGTGTGTTATGACTGATAATAAGTTTATAACTGTGCAATTGGGCTGATAGCTATGTTTGGGGCCTTGTGCCGATCTGTAGAGCATTAGGGAACCTATAGAGCTAGGTGACCCTTATATTGTGTTGGAAGCATACACTCAGCCATAGCTCTAGCTGTATAGTATAATATGAGCCCGTACTAGATGTGTACATATGGAGAGATTATCTAGGGTGGAATTCCCTGTTCTAGCTGAGCGGGCCTGAAAGGCCAAGTCTATATTGACTGAGACAGGGTCAAGGACCCACTGTGATATATTATATTGGGCCTGAGAGGCCAAGTATATATTGACTGGGATAGGGTCGAGGACCCATTATGAGGTAGTATATATATATACCTACATTGGATCGGGCTGCACGCCGCAGCAGTATATATGTTGGATCGTACTGCACGCCGCAGTAATATACATGTGATATACATGTGATATACATGTGGGACGGACTGCACGCCGCAGTATTATTGCGCTTGGGCTGTAGGAGCCCCTTCGGAGTCTGAGTCTGCACACATTCCAGTGAGCGCTGGTATATTATGGGATCGGGCTGCACGCCGCAGCAGTATAATTATACATGTATATATATATATATTGGATCGTACTGCACGCCGCAGTGATATATGGTGGACCTGGCTGCACGCCATAGCACCATAGCGCTTGGGCCTAGGGAGCCCCTCCGAAGTCTGTATACACCCCCAGTGAGCGCCGTCGACGTTAAATGGAGCGGGCTGCACGCCGCAGCGGTATATGTAATGGAGCGGGCTGCACGCCGCAGCGGTATATGTATTGGAGCGGGCTGCACGCCGCAGCATTATACTTACTAATATCCTTATAAATACGTAAATACTTATGTGTTATAGACAACTGTATATGTCTCTATATATTGAGATGGCTGTACACTGTAGTGGTACGAGTGAGGAGGTGGTCAGTGTGGGACCCAGTTGAGATGGATATGGACTGGAGATCAGAGAACTCATTGTAGTGATGACTTACCTGTGGGGGTTTGCCTTAGAACTGTTTAGTGACAGTACAGGAGTTCTTACTTCCAGTTATTGTTTATTATTATCACTTACTGAGTTGAAATATACTCACCCCACTCCCTGCATTTTTGTGTGCAGATATACAGGTTCAGAAGGGCAGTTGAGCAGTCACAACTTCTTTATTATCCCCATTCTGTGGAGACTTCGAGGTAGCTGCCGACGTTCGCAGTACCTGACCTCTTCCTTTGTATCATTCATTATCTTGTTGTCTTTCCCTTCCGCATTGAGTTTGTTATAAACTTTATTACACTTATGTTCAGTAGAGGCTCATGACTCTTGACCCTTCGGTCTATGGGAGTTAGTATATTTTGGGACTTGGTTTCCCCGTTGTTAGTATAAGTATTACTATTGTTTCATGTTTTGAAATGCTTAAATGGGTTAAAGAGAGCTTCTAGCTCCGTTGTTGATGTTGATTGGTCAGCTGTGCCTGTTGTCATTCCGGGTCTACAGGACACCCTGGCCCAGATACTAGCAGTCTGCACTGGCCTGGCACAGGCGGTATCAGTTACTACTGCGGCAGCTGCATCATGGACCGGGGGTGGTCATCAGACCCCTGACGCACGCACTCCAGAGCCAGCAGTCTAGGGCTTGCAGACAGTAGAGGCTCCTCCAGTTCAGCCTGTGGTTCCGGTTCAGCCAGCATATCACATTCATGGGGACAGGGTCCCAGCTTTGACGGACGATGAGCAGCGTCGTCTCGAGAGGTTCACCAGGTTATCTCCTCCAGTGTTCACTAGTGCTCCGGCGAGGACGCCCAAGGTTTTCTGGATAAGTGTCGTCGGATGCTTCGTACGGCAGGGATATTGGAGTCCAGTGGGGTATCTTTCACTACATTTCAGTTCTGGGGACCAGCCTTCACTTGGTGGGAGGCTTATGAGCGCCGCAGACCAGCAGGGGCAGCACCACTATCATGGCCAGAGTTTTCCACTATGTTCTTGGAGAAGTGGGTGCCTTGATCTCAGAGAGAGGAGATGCGTAGGCAGTTCGAGGGTCTCTGCCAGGGAGACATGTCTGTGTCAGAGTATAAGATCAGATTTACAGAGTTGTCTAGATATGCACCGTGGTTGGTTCCTACTGATAGGGAGAGGATTGGATGCTTTGTGGACGGCCTCATCTATCCCATCCGTATTCTGATGACACGAGAGAGGGTTTTGAGCCATACTTTTGAGGATGCTGTGGATATCGCTCGCGACATAGAGACAGATCATCGTAGAGAGCGAGATGAGAGGGAGGCAAAGAGGCCTCAAGATATGAGCTAGTTCCAGTGGCATTCAGACCAGAGGCCAGGGTCAGCAGAGCCAAAGTCGCTCTTTCGGGTCTTCGTAGTCGGGCTGTTCAGATCGCCGTAGGTGGTCTTCTAGCCAGGGTTATCAGGGTTCCCACCAGAGACAGCCATCTCTCAGCGCCATGCCAGCTCAGTGTTCTTCATATGCCCCATCTGCCCAGGGTTCTTCTCGGCCTAGTTCATCAGCTGGACACTCCAGCGCTAGGGGTCCTTATTAGTCTCAGCCCTCAGCACCGGGGAGTTGCTTCGAATGCGGAGAGTTTGGGCATATCCGCAGAGAGTGTCGCCGTCTTTTTTCCAGGTCTTATCAGCAGAGGGGGCAGCTCTAATCATCTGTTTCTTCTACTTTAGCACCCTCCACGCCAGCTAGGGGTAAGGGTCAGTCAGATAGGGGTCGCCCTCGAGGGGGAGGCCAATCAGGCGGACAAGCTAGATGCTATGCTCTTTAGGGCCGATCTGAGGCTGTTGCTTCTGATGCTGTCATTACAGGTATTATTTCAGTCTGCCACAGAGATGCCTCAGTATTGTTTGATCCCGGTTCTACTTATTCTTATGTGTCTACATATTTTGCTCCTCATTTGAGCACGACCCGAGGGAGTCTTGAGCTGCCAGTGCATGTATCTACCCTTGTAGGGGATACTATTGTTGTGGACCATGTATACCGGTCCTTTCTGGTCACTATTGGGGGTCTGGAGACCCGAGTGAACCAATTGCTTCTCAGCATGCTTGATTTTGATATTATATTGGGCATGGACTAGTTATCTCCGTGCCATGCTATTCTGGACTGTCATGCTAAGCCAATCACCTTAGCTATGGCGGGCATTCAGAGGATCGAGTGGTGAGGCACGACTGATTATGTACCCAGCAGGGTAAGATCTTTCCTCAAGGCCCAACGAATGGTTGGAAAGGGATGTCTTTCTTATTTGGCATTTGTGCGGGAGGTCGAGGCTCAGACTCCCAATATTGATTCTATCCCATTGTGTGGGATTTTCCTGATGTATTTCCCTCAGACCAGCCGGGCATGCCGCCAGACAGGGACATTGATTTTGGGATCGATTTGGTGCCAGGCACTCAGCCTATTTCTATTCCTCTATATCGGATTGCACCAGCTGAGCTAAAGGAATTAAAGGAGCAGCTCTAGGAACTCCTAGATAAGGGGTTCATTCGGCTGAGTGTGTCGTCGTGGGGTGCACCGGTCCTATTTGTTAAGAAGAAGGATGGCTCTATGAGGATGTGTATTGACTACAGGCAGCTGAACAAGGTAACAGTGAAGAATAAGTATCCTCTGCCTCATGTTGATGATTTATTTGATCAGTTACAGGGTGCGAGAGTGTTTTCTAAGATTGATCTTCGTTCAGGCTATCATCAGCTGAAGATTAGGGACTCTGATATTATGAAGACTGCATTCAGGACCAGATATGGCCACTATGAGTTCCTTGTGATGTCTTTTGGGTTGACCAACGCCCCAGCAGCATTCATGCATCCGATGAACAGTGTGTTCAGGCCCTATCTGGATTCATTTGTGATTGTGTTCATTGATGACATTCTAGTCTACTCTCGTAGACAGGAGGAGCATGCTCGGCATTTGAGTATTGTATTGCAGAGGTTGAGAGAGGAGAAGCTGTATGCGAAGTTCTCCAAGTGTGAGTTATGGCTTGAGTCTGTTGCATTCTTAGGACACGTGGTGTCCCGTGAAGGTATTCAGGTAGATCCGAGGAAGGTAGAGGCAGTGCAGAGTTGGCCCAGACCGACCTCAGTCACTGAGATTCGTAGCTTTCTGGGATTGGCAGGGTATTATTGCCGATTCATTTAGGGGTTCCCTTCTATTACTTCTCCCTTGACTAGATTGACTCAGAAGGGCCTTCCTTTCATATGGTCCGAGGAGTGCGAGGAGAGCTTTCAGAAGCTCAAGACAGCACTAACCATAGCACCAGTCTTGATACTGCCGTCAGCTTCATATTTTTATACTGTGTATTGCGATGCCTCAAGAGTTGGCATTGGTTGTGTGTTGATGCAGGAGGGTAGGGTCATTGCTTATACTTCTCGTCAATTGAAGCCCCATGAGAAGAACTACCCTGTTCATGATTTGGAGCTAGCAGCCATAATTCACGCTCTTAAGATTTGGAGGCATTACCTGTATGGTGTCTCATGTGAGGTGTACACGGATCATCGCAATCTTCAGCACTTATTCAAACAGAAGGACCTTAATTTGAGGCAGCGGAGGTGGCTGGAGTTGCTTAAGGATTATGACATCACTATCTTGTATCACCCGGGGAAGGCCAATGTTGTGGCCGATGCTTTGAGTTGGAAGGCGGTCACAATGGGCAGCCTAGCTTACATCCAATTTGGGGAAAAGCCATTTTCTTATGACGTTCAGGCCCTAGCCAATCGGCTAGTGAGGTTGGATATTTCAGAGCCGAGCCGAGTGTTGGCTTGTGTTGTTTCTCGATCTTCTCTATATGATTGCATCAGGGAGAGACAGTATGATGACCTACATTTGCTTGTCCTTAAGGATAGAGTGCTACACAATGATGCTAGGGATGTGACTATCGACAGTGATGGTGTTCTGAGGATGCAAGGCCGTATTTGCGTGCCCAATGTGGATGGCTTGCGGGAGTTGATTCTAGAGGAGGCTCATAGCTCATGGTACTCTATTCGCCCAGGTGCCGCGAAGATGTACCAGGACTTGAGACAGCACTACTGGTGGAGAAGGATGAAGATGGATATTGTTAGGTATGTAGCCGAGTGCCTCAATTGCCAGCAGGTCAAGTATGAGCATCAGAGACCGGGCGGTGTTCTTCAGCGTATGGTCATTCCCGAGTGGAAGTGGGAGAGGATCACCATGGATTTTGTTGTTGGGCTCCCTCAAACTTTGAGGAAGTTCGATTCTGTGTGGGTGATAGTTGACCTGTTGACCAAGTTCGCACATTTCATCCCAGTTTGTACTACTTACTCATTGGAGCGGCTGGCAGCGATCTTTATTTGGGAGATTGTCAGGTTGCATGGGGTCCCAATGTCTATTATATTTGACAGAGGCACTCGGTTCACTTCTCAGTTTTGGAGAGCATTTTAGCGAGAGATGGGTACGCGAGTTGAGTTGAGCACCGCATTTCACCCTCAGACAGATGGGCAGTCTGAGCGCACTATTCAGATCCTGGAGGATATGTTGCGAGCATGTGTGATTGACTTTGGTGGTTCGTGGGATGAGTTCTTCCCACTTGCTGAGTTTGCCTACAACAACAGTTATCAGTTGAGTATTCAGATGGCCCCGTACGAAGCATTGTATGGCAGATGGTGTAGATCTCCCATGGGATGGTTTGATCCTGGTGAGGATAGATTAATAGGGACTGAGTTAGTTCAGGATGCTCTGGATAGAGTGAAGTTGGTCCAGGAGAGGCTTCGCACAGCACAGTCTCGCCAGAAGAGTTATGCGGACCGTAGGGTTCGAGAGTTGTCTTTCATGGTTGGTGATAGAGTATTGCTGAAGGTTTCACCCATGAAGGGTGTCATGAGGTTCGGGAAGAAAGGGAAGCTGAGTCACAGGTACATTGGTCCTTTTGAGATACTTAAGAGGGTTGGAGAGGTGGCATATGAGCTGGCCTTGCCACCCAGTTTGTCCAGTGTTCATCCAATATTCCATGTGTCTATACTCCGGAAGTACATCGGGGATCCGTCTCATGTATTAGACTTCAGTACCATTCAGCTTGATGGTGATCTATCTTATGATGTGGAGCCAGTGGCTATTCTGGGTAGACATGTTCGAAAGTTGAGGTCCAAGGAGATTGCTTCAGTCAAGGTGCAGTGGAGAGGTAGGCCCGTGGAGGAGGCTACTTGGGAGGTCGAGCAGGAGATGCGGAGCAGATATCCTTACCAATTTGAGTCTCCAGGTATGTTTCTTGACCCGCTCAAGGATGAGCGTTTTCTTACGTTGGGGAGAATGTGATGACTCGGCCCATTATTATGTGAGTTATCACTCTGTTATCCCCGTTATATGTTTGTTAATGTTGCAATATGTATGTTGGGTGAGTTTGAGTCAATCCGGGTCGAGTTTGGTTGGAAATGAGACAAATAGACTCTTAGAAGAAGGAATAGTTGAGAAAAGTAAGCTGGATGTTGACTTGTGATTCAGAGAGCTCGGAATTGAATTTTGATGATTTGGTGAGCTGCGGGAGGTCATTTATGAGCTAGGAGAGCGATCGGAAGTGAATTTGGAGGTCCGGTTTAGTTTTAGGCTTGAATTGGCTAAAGTTCAATTTTGGCGATATCTGATCGATAGGTGAAATTTTGATATGGGAGTCGGAATGGAATTCCGACAGTTGCAGTATCTTCGTTAGGTGATATTGGATGTGCCTGCAAAATTTGAGGTCATTCGGAGGTCGTTTGGTCAGGTTTTTGATCGAATGTCGGTTGCGGAAGTTTGAATGAAAACTTAGGCTTGAATTTGCTTGGATTTGATGTTTTCCGTGTTTAAGATAGTGTTTTTATGATTGGAACAAGTTTGTATCATGTTATGGAGTATGTTGGTGGTTTTCGTTGGGGTCCCGGGGGCCTCGGGATGAATTCGGGGGTCCAAACAGACCATTTTTGGCCTAGGTGAGCAGCTGAACTGCTGCAATTTCTGTAGAAAAAACTTTGTTCTTCGCGTTCACGTAGAAGACCACGTGTTCGCAAAGAGTATCGGAGAGTTGGGATTTTTTGTTCATCGCGTTCGCGAGCAGAGGAACGCGAACGCGTAGGGTCAGGCCTGGGAGCATCGCGATCGCGAAGGGTGTGCACGTGTTCGCATAGGTCTGGGCTGTTGGTCATCACGAACGTGTCTGGAAGCCATGCGTTTGCGTAGAGTAAATTTGGAGGCTGCTGCATTTGTTCATCGCGAACGCATGAATAGGGTCGCGTTCGCAAAGGGTTAAAAGGATGGGCAGTGAATTTAAGTCTAGAGCATTTCAGACGCCGGCATTCCTCCATAATACACCATTGTTAAGTCTTAGAGAGAGAAAGTGACGGGAAATTCCTGGGATTTCATCGAGTTATCGTCGGAGGTAAGTTTTATGGTTCAATTATGTGTTTTTATCTTGAAATCCTCCTTTATTTCACTGAAATTGGATGAATTAATGGGGAATTTAGCCTAAGCCAGGGTTTTGGTAAAATGTTGATTTGAATGGGCACACATAGTCCGATTTTGGAAAACATTATATGCATAGACTCGTGTTGAGACGAGGATTCCGAATATGTAACTTTCGTAATTTTTTGAGAAGCGTACCAAAAGTCAGATTTTGACAACTTTGTGGGTTTTGGTGCAATTTGAGTTATTTTGAATGGGTTGTGTGTAATTAGCATGTATTGACGTATTCTCTATGAATTTGAACAGATTCGGCATTCGAGGCAGTTGAATTGCGAGGAAAGCGCAAGGCGTACTAAAGCTTCTACCAGATCGAGGTGAGTGGTGATAGTAAATAATGTACTGAGGGTTTGAAACCCCGTACTAGCACTTTACAGTGCTTTGATGAGATGAGACACGCGCCATGTGACGGGCATGGTGACATTTTGATTGGGGAATTGGACTTGGTCCTTTCCGACTAATAGAGTATTGTGTATTGCGACTGAGAATGGGATTATAACTGTGTAATTGGGCTAGTAGCTTTGTTTGGGGCCTTATGCCGATCTGTAGAGCATTTAGGGGACCTGTAGAGCTAGGTGAGCCTAATATCATGTTGGAAACTTACGCTCAGCCGTGAAATTAGCTGTATAGCATATCTTGGGCCAGCACTAAATGTGTACTGAGAGAGATGGACTACTTGGGGTGGAATTTCCCTGGATTTAGCTGAGTGGGCCTGAAAGGCCAATTTTATACTGACTGGGACGGGGTCGAGGACCCATTATGAGGTATTATATATATATATATATATATATATATATATATATATATATATATATATATATATATATATATATATATATATTGGATCGGACCGCACGCCGCAGTGATGTATATGTGGATCGGACTGCACGCCGCAGTAATATATACCTGTGGATCGGATTGCACGCCGCAATATTATTGCGCTTGGGCTGTAAGAGCCCCTTCGGATTCTGAGTCTGCACACATTCTCAGTGAGCGCAAGAGTATATTATGGGATCGGGCTGCACGCCGCAGCAGTATAATTATATATGTATATATGTATTGGATCGGACTGCACGCCACAGTAAGATATGTGTGGATCGGGCTGCACGCCGCAGTATCATAGTGCTTGGGCCTAGGGAGCCCCTCCGAAGTCTGTATACATCTCCCAGTGAGCGTCGTCGATGTTAAATGGAGCGGGCTGCGCGCCGCAGCGTTATATGTATTTTAGCAGGCTACATGCCGCAGCATTATACTTAAACATTATAGACATATGTATATATTTACATACATTGAGTTGACTGTACACCATAGCGGTACGAGTGAGGATTTGGTCAGTGTGGGACCTTGTTGGTATAGACGTGGACTGGAGATGAGAGTATTCACCGTGGTGATGACTTACCTGTGAGGTTTCCTTAGAACTATTTAGTGATAGTACTAGAGTTCTTATTTTTAGTTATTGTTTACTATTGTTACTAACTGAGTTGAAATATACTCACCCCACTCCCCTGCACTTTTTGTGCAGATTCATAGGTTCCAGAGAACAGTTGAGTTGTTGTAGCTGCTTATTCATATCTACTTTGCGGAGACTACGAGGTAGCTGCCGACGTCCGCATACCTTTTTTCTCCTTCCTCATCATTTTGTTGCTTTCATTTTGCCTAGACTTGTTTGTATAGGCTGTTTATTCTGTAGAGGCTCAGACTTGCGACACCACAATTTGATTAGGACCGTATTTTGTATGCTTCTATTATTTTGTTTATCATTTTGATATGAACACTTGCTATTTAAGTTTAACTTGACCACCTGAAACTAATAATTAGTTGGTTTAATGGATAACATGGTCGGGCTTGCCTAGCATTGTGTCAGGCGCCATCACAACCAGGGTTTGGGTCGTGACAAGTTGCCCGTCATCACAAATTTCCTCGGTTCGGGATTAACTTGGTAACTTGGGACACCATTATTTTCTCAAGTGGCGACTCTAAAAAATTAAATAAATTGATCCCGTTCCGACTGTCCTTTAAGTGGAAAAACTCGTTCCCTGATTATTATTAGATCCCTTCTAGGGGTGTAGTAGTGAACAGCGGCACATTACGCGTGTGAAAAAAGGAGGTGTGACAGACGAAATTGTAAATGAATGTGCACAAAACCTCACTTTAAAATATCATATATCCTGTTATATAAGGAGTTGTGTGAACCATAACTTATCAAATTAAAGGTTTTTGCGTCTAGTTTCTAACGCTTTAAACCATTCATCATTTAGACATTTATACAAAATGTTATGATGGATTTACTGAAGGCGGGTAATGATGTGTTTTGCGGCAGAGGCAAATCACCGTTGCCGAATGTACAACTGCAACTTGCCTGGACTAATTGCAAAACACGAGTTTCGGCCATTTTAAACACAATTGGAGCTATGGAGCTCGGATTGAGGCGATTGTTGAGGCAATTTTCACCATATGGATTGAGGTAAGTGTTCTTTATCATAAATCTTTTATAGATCATGATTCCATACTCATTTACATGATGAATCCATGAATTTATGGAAGAAAATCAAATTTTTGTAAATCTTTCCAAAAATGAAAAATTAGGATTTGAAGGTCCATTTGACATCGAAATTCAATAATTTTTGTATGGTTGGACTTGTATCGGAATGAGTTGTCGGATTTTATAAATTTCGTCTAATTCTGAGATGTGAGCCCCACGAGAAATTTTGAACTAAATTTCAAATTTTTTTATTCGAAAAATGTATAAATTCATATGGGATTAGTTCCTACGATTCATGTTGAGTATTTTGAATTATTATGAATAGATTTGAAGCTTCGGACGAATTCGTGAGGCAAAGGCATGTTGGAATTTTGAATTGGTTGCAAAGCGAGGTAAGTGGTTGGTCTACCCTAGCTTGAGGGAATATGAATTGAGTATAATTGCTACTTGTTATGTGTTATGTCCAACGTACATGCATGGTGACGAGTATCTATACGTTGGGGGTCGAGCATGACTAAATTTCTAAATTGTTGTATTCTTATTGGATGATTGCGAGAACTTGTTTGAAGATCTTTGAAGCGGAGCAAGTAATTGTTATGACTGGGTAATTGTATCAATTGTGTAAAATAGAAATTCATAAGTTTGGTTATATCTAGTTCTTCTTTGCCGGTAATATATATTGTTGATTTAAAGATTATTAGTTTTACACCGATATATATATATATATATGTATATATATATATATATATATATATATATATATATATATATATATATATATATATATATATATATATATATATATATATATATATATATATATATATATAATAAGTTTTTAGGCTTTTTAGTCCTTTCACCCAAATTCTCCTAATTCACTTAATGCCCTAAAATTATCCCGCTTTTTTGTCCTCCTGCTAAAACGTGCCTTTCACTGACATAACCGGCGGAAGAAAAAGGGTTGAAGCCACTGCTCTTACGTGAAATTTCAACATTATATTTTAAGTTTTCTCTTCTTCCTACATTGCATAATGGAGGTAAGCATATAATATTTCAATACTTTTTTATTTGTTGATCAAATTTTGTGTAAAATTACTTTTACTTTTGAAACAGAGATGTCCAGCGATTTGCTTTAATTTTGTGTAAAAGTACTTTTTCCTTTGTGCCTTTTGATTTGCTTCTATAATTTTTATTTATAACACAAATTTATAGTTTCAGTGAACTGATTCTATAGTTAGATTACTCAATGTTTTGAAAAAGTATTTCTTTTCATGAATTAAAAAATACAGGCTTTTAACTGTACCAGTGATTCAACAATAGAAGTTTCAAGAAGCCATTGTCCATGTGGTGATATTGGGTGCTTTATTAATGGAGATACAGTTGTAGGAACTACTATAACTTCAAAATGAAGAACTTAGAAAAGAGAATATTATAGATATTAGTAATGGTGATTTGCAAATAGGAAAAGTGTTTGACAGTGATGATGAAGCTTACAATCACTATGTAAAGTTTGCTAAAAGTTTTGGTTTTTCAGTTAGACGTGATCGCCATTTAAGAAGTGCAGAGCATCCTATGGGAATTTATAAAAAGGATTATGTTTGTCATCGAGCTGGTAGCCCTCGTCCTCAATAGGTAGTTGAAAAAGAACGATAAAGAAATCGATAATCTTCTAGATGTTACTGTAAAGCCTAGATGTCCATCGCCAAAGATATATTTGATGGCATCACTCGATGGACAGTGGTGTATTTTGATAATGTTCACAATCAGGAGCTTTTAAGTGATAAAGAGATAAGATTTCTCCCTGCTTATCGAAATATTGACATTGTTGATCAAACACAAATTACACTTCTTGCAAAAGCTAGTTTTTCAATAAGTTTAATCTGAAGAGTGATTGAATAAGAAAAGGGAGTAGATCCAGGCGAATTGCCTTTCACAAAAAAGGATATAAGAAACTTTCTTCAATCAGAAAGTTCTACTAATATTGAAAGTGATGCCGTGGAGCTGTTGAAAATATGCAAGAGATTGAAAGACAAAGATATTGATTTCCAATACGATTTCACTGTTGATGGATGTCAAAGACTCGAACATGTCATCTGGGCATTCGGAGACTCTATTCGTGCTTATGAAGTTTTTGGAGATGTAGTCGTCTTCGATACTACTTATCGATTGAATCGTTATGAAATGCCATTAGGAGTTTGGATTGGTGTGAACAATCATGGGAATTCTATTTTTTGTGTTGTGTTCTCTTACGCAATGAGAAGACAACTTCTTTTTCTTGGGCTTTAAAGGTAAAAATTATTATAATATCTAGCAACAAGATTTTTTTTAAGATTTATTGCTACTATATGTTTATTTTGCAGAGTTTCGTGCGGCTTACGAATGGAAAGCACCCATAAACCATATTAACGGATCAAGATCTTGGCTTAGCAGAAGCTATTGCCAATGAATTGCCGCACACTAAACAAGCCTTTTGTATATGGAATATTACATCCAAGTTCCCTACTTGGTTTTCTTTTGTCCTTGGATCAAGATATTTGCAATTTAAATCTGAATTTCATAGACTTTATGAACTTGGTAACATCGAATAATTTGAGCACCAATGGGATGAATTGATCTCTCAATTTGATCTTGGATCAGATAGGCATATGAAATTGCTATATTTAAATCGTGTATCTTGGGCATTGCCATACTTGAAGGGATACTTTTTTGCTAGAATGACAACGACTGGGCGCTCAGAATCGATTAATGCATATTTGAAAAGGTTTTTACATGCCAGAACAAGTTTAAAGCAATTTGTTGAGCAGATTGGTACTGCAGTTAGCATAAGAAACCATGCTTCTGAAGAGGCAGTAATGCGTCAAAAGTATTACAATCCTCAAATTAAGACATTCATGCCAATGGAGAAACATGCATCAAAAGTTCTCATACCCTTCGCCTTTAAGTTGTTACAAGATAAGATGATACTTTCTGTTGAGTATGGTCTATTTTCACAAAGTGATGGATCATATCTTGTGCGTCACTACAGCAAAACAAATGGTGGACGATTTGTCTATTGTTCAATGTTCTTGCCAAGAGTTTGAATTTTTAGGAATTTTGTGCAGGCATTCTATTCGAGTACTTAGTGCTCAAAACTATTTCATGTTGCCTGATAAGTATTTGCTGGCTAGGTGGAGGCAAGAAAACTCATTGGTTCTAAAGTTTACTCATATGATGAAATCTAGCAACGATAACAATGGGTTCCAGAGTCTTCATTCAACATTCAGATATTTGAGTCTTGAATCTATAAAGACAAAAGGCCGTCTTGAATATGCTAAGAAGGAATTGTAAAGAGTGCTAGAAATTGTTCAATGTTTTCCTGAAAATGAGCATATAAGTGAAGAGCATGAACATGTTGCTTTTAGTCAATCTGTAGAGAGTAATTCTCTAGATGAAGATTATCACATTGAAAATCCACGACAATCACAGACAAAGGGAAGAAAAAAAGGAAAAAGGTTAGTTGGGGGCATTGAAGCTGCAAAGAAACTAAGATATTGCAAGGTTCCTAATTGTGGTGGAGCTGGCCAAGACTCAAGAAATTGTCCACTAAAAAAGAAAATTTCAGAAATTCCAGCAACTCAATCTCCTAACAAGTATATGAGTTTCATTATATCTTATCTCTTGTAAAATAAAGATACTCATAATGGATACAACGTGAAATAAAATTTTCATTTTGCTTGCTTGATTCCAAAAGGATGGACAAAGAAGCTCTAAGATGATCCAACAATGAAAGAGTCCTTTTGCTTACTAGAATCATCCATTGTACATCATATTTTGTTGGTCTCAAGTTGAATTTTTCAGAGAAAAAAAATTACAAGAAATTATTCTCTGTTGATGAACAAGAAATCAGTCCTTGCACATCATTTTTTTTGAATAGCTACATCTTTTCTTCCATGTAAATTTTATTTTAGATGAGTACAAGAGGAGGGCTTTAATCACTGTGTAATATTTTTTTTAACATCTATTATTTTTTCTATTTTTAACAGTTTCAGATTACTAATCAATATCCTTCCAAGGAAGATACTAATGGAAATTATATTTGAGGGATAGTGGGAGAATAATGTTGACAATAAATTAATTATTACATCTTAGTAAGAAAAATTATAAAAACGGAAGTTAACGAAATTATGTAGGCAAAAACATAAGAAAAGAGAAGAAAACAACATTCATGTGGCCCATTTCTTGTCAAATCAGTAGGTCCCGTTTTAAAAATATAATTTTGTAAGGCATTAAATAGATTAGGAGAATTTGGGTGAAAAGGACAAAAAAGCCTAACAACTTATTGAGGTGGCAGGGACATTTATGGAAATTCGAAAATATGTAGGATGCTAACATACTACCTTCATGTAGTATACACTTCAAATTATTCGATAAGCATGTCACGACCCTAGTTCACCAATTGTGAACCTGTCATGACGGCACCCAGTCCCCGCGACTAGGTAAGCCTAACACGTTGCGGAATATACAAGTTTATGAACTTTAAACAAGAATAGCGGAAAATGATATAAATAGGAATTTAATCCGTGCCGCTTGGCACATACACTCGTCAAACACACTGTATAACACACCACCAAGACCCGGAATCCCACGGGTAACACAGACTAAGAGAGAAATACAATTGTGGCTCTATATGTAAAGAGTATCTAAAACAACGAAATGAGGGAAAAACATCTACTAATACTATCAAAATAGAAGGAGGGCCTCCGGATCCGCGGACGTAGCAGATCATACCTCGAGGTCTCCAAATGTGCTGCTGAATCACCTAGTATGGGCTTGTCCTGATGTACCTGGATCTGCACAACAAAAGTGTGCAGAAGAGTAGTGATTCACATCCAAGCAACGGTCGTAGTCAATATAACTTGGTCTAATAAGTCCAAGATCGATCCCACAGAGAATTAACCTACCAATTGCAACTATCACAACACCAAAAGTACTTCCGAATAAAGTTCCCAAACTTTGAATATATCTTTGTGTGATTTTCGAATATCTACTTTGCAATAATTAAGAATGCTTGAAAGGAAGAATTGAATATAGAGTAAAAAGAATATTATGAGAAGGACTAAGGTATTGATTTCCCCTATTGATGGAATCCCTTATCGTTATGCTTTTACAAATTGTTAATATATTCTATCAATCATGAACGTTATGTGTATCGTAACCCTCTCCCGAGCAATTATAATAATTTACTAGTGCACTCTCCCGAGCTACCCTAACTAGCTTTAATTTGAATAGTTCATTTAAGATTGCACCCAAGACTTCGTTATTCCTAACCCCGTCTTTACGCGTAAAGTTATACATTCCTCCAATAACCTAGGTGTGGTGTTGTTCAACAATATACCTAAATATGCACTCTTTTCCAAGTTATGCACACTAAATAGGCACAGCTAATTGGGGATCCTACCAATTAACAACAACAAGAACGAAGTTGAACAAATAGAAATCTAAGTCACAATTTGTAATCACATAAACGATAAGTTCATCACTCAATAGGTTCCATCAAAACCTTAGAATAGAATTTAGCTACTCATGCTTGAAGAAACAAGAATAATAATTGAAATCATAAAGAAATAATTGATATAAAATAAAAGAAAGAGTTTGAGATGAATCTCTCTTACTAAAAATCTTGCAAAAGTAATGAAATAAAGATAACATGCCTCTATGGGGCAAACTAGGAGTTTATATAGAGGTTTTAGGGCTTAAAAAACTAAGTTTGAGTACAATTAGGACTGCTGCTGCGGCGACTTCCGCGGTTCGTTCGCGGCCGCGGACGGACCGCGAACAGTAAAACTTCAGAGAGCCTGTTTTTCCGTGGTTCATCCGAGGTCGCGGAGAAACCGCGGTTTTGCACCCTGTTCCGTTTGGAATTTGGAAAAACGCAAAACATGAAAGTTGTAGCCCTTTGAATTAACTTTCCAACCTTATATTATGGAGCCAAAATGGAGTTCTTAGAGAAAAGGTATGTCCAATTTACTTAACAGTGCACAATATGCCTCATCCATTCTTTGCTTGTTCTACACTTATCAAATTTGACCCCCGAACTCGATCCCGGCTTAATTCCTTGAGATTTTACTCAGACTTCAAAGCTCCAAATCACTTAAATTCATTCCATAACATCCATATAGCTCGGAATCACAGCTTCCCGGCTACTTTCAACATAAGTTCTTGACTTGTACCACATTTTGGCCTTTTTCACCATCTTTTGACTCCAAAACTTGCTCGTTTAGTCTTCATTAGCTCAAGTGTACCTATAACACACTAATAACACTAATAAAAGTATTTTTTCATCATAAACAATATCAAAACAATAATAAAGCGTGATTATTTAGGGCATAAATATAGTCAAATTCACCTATTATCAATACCCCACACTTAAACCTTTGCTCGTCCTCGAGCAACCTTAATCACACTTTAGGCCAATTTTATTTATGTCACCCCCAAATTATATCACAAAAGCTATTTTTCATGATTAACCTAAGATATGCACAATCCTTACCTAACCGTAAACTCTCATGCCAGCACATTATTGCTTACTCTAATTATTACCAAAAACTTGAAAATTTACCTTCTTCCTCTTGAGTTACACACCCTTACATAGTTCATTGAGAGAAGTTCCCACACATAAACAATTCAGAACATGGAACTTATAAATATCGGAAAAATTCACTCACTCTCAACGAAGACCATTCATATGCATACAGACACACCATAGGCTTGCCCGTAGTGTAATACTCCACTAATCGAATTATTCAATCATAGATCAAGAGGTCTTTAAGGGTTGTAATGTTGGCTACAGGACGGGTAGGATACTTTTGGTTATAGTGGCTAACCTCCCTACGCACTTTTCTTTTCCTTTTCAAATTTCCCTTTTAGTTTTCTTCCTTATGTCTCCCATAACATTCATTCACCTTTCTTCACTTTTAACCCCCACTTTTCTTTTGTTGATGTATCTGGACTTTCTAATTTTTACAGATTCATTGATATAGCTCTTTGTCTCATTGCTTTGCAACATTATTTTGTACCAGTCCACTATTTTCTATCATTAATTTTTGATTTTCCCTTTGTCAATTTCCATTCACCCCACACTTAAACTTTTGCATATTCATTACAATACAAGTGCTTCTAGGAGGTAAAGTAGAATATTATACATATTTGATGAACATTCAAGGGTTATCAAAGAATAGGCTTAAGCTCAAAGGGGTTAACTAAGATATAATGTACGGGTGAATTCATGTCTATTGGTATATGGGGTTACACAAAGAAATGGCTTTATCCTTTCTACAACCAAACAACTTCTATTTCGCTTTGCAAACACACAGGGCAAGTTCTAGGCATCATGTACAACATACAATGTAAGTAAAACCTCACACACACATGGCATGCAACTCATTTGGAATCCAATTGATCTACAAAGTCCTATCGATGTTCAAGCAAGCATTATTGTGCAATTTAAGGCATATTGAGATTCTACAGTCAAGCTTAGAAGATACATTCTCAAGTTCAATTTACGCTTTTGCTAATGTGCATATTCGGGGTTACATGTTGCCCTTTTACCTCTAATCCTAAGAAAAAAAGAAAAAAAGAAAAAAAATCTACCTAACCCGGTTCAAATAAAAACCCTTGGAAAAGAACCGTGGTCAAAAGAAAAACCAAGGGGGAGATGATACACTACCTAGAAAAAGAAAATAAAAGAAAGAAAAATTCCTACGTGGACTACTTCCCTAAAGAGTACTTGTCCTAAATAGTCCGTCATAAGGAAGAGTCCTCTACTCATATATTTGTATTTTTTCAAATTTTCTATTTTTTTTTTTGTGTTTTTATTCCGACTTAGACCCTTAAGAAAGCCGTCGCCAAGTGTCCATCATCGAGCCAAGCCAGCTAATATAATTTACAGATACATCTATTATAAACAATATACAATACAAGATAAGTCTCCAACCCCACACTTAAAATCATGTCATGTCCTCATGGCATAATAATACATGTATAGCACAGAAGCGTGAGACAACTTACCTGGGATCTACCCCATGTCTAGCCACTTTATCACTTTCTTTTTCACCCTATCCTTTATATTCGGGTTCAGCCTTCTTTTGCGTTTCCTGGAAGGTTTGTGCCCCTCTTCTCGGAGAATCTTGTGCATGCAGTATGCAAGGCTGATCCCCTTTATGTCTGCCATGGTCCACCCAATGGCAGTATTGCATTCTTTTAGTACCTGTATAAGCTTTTGAGCATGCATATCTAACAAACTAGATGAGATAATAATAGGTAAAGTGGAGTTAGGACCTAGAAATTCATACCTGAGATGAGATGGTAGTGGTTTAAGCTCAAGCTTTGTTGGCTCTTCTATTGATGGTTTTGCAGGAGGGGTCTCTCTTTTCTCTAGTGTAGAAGCTCGAACTCAAGCTCTCTCTGCCAAAATCCCTTGTCTTCCAGAGATAATACCCATTCGGCTAAACTTTCACCGTTTGCCTCTTCCATGTTTATCGGGCATGCTTGAAGTGGATCTTCAATAGTCAACTCTGCATCGTCGGTCTCCAATATCACATCAACCGCATCAATGAGAGAGCAATTTGCGAACTCACTAGGGCGCCTCATGGATTTTTGCACATTGAAGATGATCTCTTCATCATTCAACCTCATCTTGAGTTTCCCAGTTTCACAATCAATTATGGCTCTTCCGGTGGCTAGGAATGGTCTTCCCAGGATTATGGGAATTTCTTCGTCGACCTTGCAATCAAGAATAACAAAATCGGCGGGAAACACGAACTTCCCAACCTGGATTAGCACATCATCTATAATACCAAATGGACGCTTAACCGTCCTATCAGCAAGCTGTAAAAGCATAGAGGTCGGTCTGGCTCTCCCAATACCTAACCTCTTATAAATAACTAAGGGAATGAGATTAATGCTTGCCCCCAAATCACATAAGGCCTTAGTAAAGGCATAATTCCCTATAGATGGTGAAACTACCTGGATCAGATAGCTTCTCAGCAATGGGTCTAGAGATCACTGCACTGCAAGTCTGGGTAAGTGTAACTGTGGCCAAGTCTTGGAAATCAAATTTCCGCGACATCAAATCCTTCATCATCTTAGCATAACCGGGCATTTCTTTTAAAGCTTCAATTAATGGAATATTTACCTGGATTTGCTTGAGCATGTCGAAGAACTTTTTGTATTGCTCCTCTTTCTGGTGTTTGTCCAACCTTTGGGGGAATGGTGGTGGAGGCCTCTTCTTCCCGGTGACTTGGGACTTTTCTTTGTCTATCACTTTCTCATCAATCTGCTGCTCTACCTGTTCAGCTACTTTCTCCGTTCCCTGTTTTGCTTCTTTATTTTCAGCAACTGGCTGGACTGTGACTTCTGTCAACCCCGTGGACTCATCCAGTTCAATGGGCAATGGAGTGGATGTCTCAGCCTGTCCGTCGATTTTCTCACTTTCTTTCTCAGCATCAAGATCTCTACCGCTTCTCAGAGTCACTGCCATCATCTGCTTTGGGACTTGATCCTTTGGGTTTGTTTGTGTATCTGCAGGCAATGTCCCTTAAGGACGATTGTTAAGGGACATAGCAATCTGACCCACCTGTAGTTCAATATTCTTGATAGCGGCATCATGTGCATCTATCCTCTCATTTGTTTTACATTTGACCCAATTACTTGTTGCATCATAGCTTCTAACCTTGCAAACCCATCGTCCTGTCTACACCCATGTGTTGGTGGAGGTGGATGGTATGCCTGCTGCTGATTTCCGAAATTCTGAGGTCTAGGATATGGAACCATGTTGTGTGGTGGCCTCATACCTGCTGCATTAAATTGTGGCTGGGGAGGTCTATAATGTATTGGAGCCTATTGGCCCCAGTTTTGATTACCTAGTCGCTGCCCTCCATAGTTAGCCACATAGTTCATATCCTCATGCTGATGATGATGTTCTTGGTCTGCAGCCCATGGATTACCTATGGGTTGGCTAATGCAAGATGTGCATAAACCACCATTGGTAGTGTCTACAATGTGAACTTGCTGCTTGACCCCTGATTCTTCCACCTTCTTTGTTAGGATGCTCATTTGTGTCAATAGAGTTGCCATGTTCTCCTCCGGAGTGTTGGATGGATCCAGAGGTACAGAGTGTACCACTAGTGTGATAGGAGCATTCCTGGACGTCCACCCGGAATTTTGAGCCATCTTGTCTAGCAAATTTTGGCCCTCTCTCCAAATCTTGCTCAGAAAAGCCCCACCTGCTGAAGCGTCTACAATGTTCTTCATGCTGTCTGAAAGCCCCATGTAGAATCTTTGGCCCGACATCTGCTCAGGAATCCCATGATGAGGACACATAACAAGCATACCCTTGAATCTGCCTCAAGTTTCATGTAATGTTTCCATTGGTTTTTGCTTGAAGCTCACGATCTCATCAATTTGTTGAGCTATCTTGTTAGGTGGATGAAACTTGTTGTGGAATTGTTTGACTAACTCATCCCAAGTGGCAATGGAGTTTATAGGGAGTGAGTTTAGCCATATCTGTGCTGCTCCTGTAACTGAGAACGGAAAGTGTAATAATCCGATAGCTTCCGGAGTTACATTCGGTTGTCTTTGTGTTTTGCATATTGATAGAAAGTTCTTGAGGTGCTGCTGTGGATCTTCAACCTGAGACCTAGAGAATAATCCCTTGATTTGCAACAAGTGAAGCATGTTGTTGGTAATCTGGAAAGACTCGGCTTGAATTGCTGGCACAACGATGGCAGTTGCCAAATTATCCGTTGTGGGTTGTGCCCAGTCGAACAATGCACCTTCCTGTGCCTCCTGTGCCTCTTGCATATTTAGCCCGGCTTGCTAGTTTTGATCGTTTATGTCACCCATGTCGAAGTCTATTTTGATTGGTTGTTGAGATTGTTGAATTTGCTTGATGGCTTTATTACGTGCCCGAAAGGTTTGCTCGGGGTCTGAGAGTCCTTCAATTAGTTCTCCAGTCCTTGTAGATTTTCTAGGCATGCACCTAAATACCCAAATCAACAAACGTCAAAATATTCAATGTAGACTGTAGAAAGAACCTGGATACACAAGAATCTTGAAGTTCTGGCAATGGCAATTGATAATTCTGTTAATTCCCCGAGCAACGGCGCCAAAATTGATTCACGTCCAAGCAACGGTCGTAGTCAATATAACTTGGTCTAATAAGTCCAAGATCGATCCCACAGAGAATTAACCTACCAATTGCAACTATCACAACCCCAAAAGTACTTCCGAATCAAGTTCCCAAACTTTGAATATATCTTTTTGTGATTTTCGAATATCTACTTTGCAATAATTAAGAATGCTTGAAACGAAGAATTGAATATAGAGTAAAAAGAATATTATGAGAAGGACTAAGGTATTGATTTCCCCTATTGATGGAATCCCTTATCGTTATGCTCTTACAAATTGTTAATATATTCTATCAATCATGAACGCTATGTGTATCGTAACCCTCTCCCGAGCAATTATAATAATTTACTAGTGCACTCTCCCGAGCTACCCTAGCTAGCTTTAATTTGAATAGTTCACTTAAGATTGCACCCAAGACTTCGTTATTCCTAACCCCGTCTTTACGCCTAAAGTTATAGATTCCTCCAATAACCTAGGTGTGGTGTTGTTCAACAATATACCTAAATATGCACTCTTTTCCAAGTTATGCACACTAAATAGGCACAGACTAATTGGGGATCCTACCAATTAACAACAACAAGAACGAAGTTGAACAAATAGAAATCTAAGTCACAATTTGTAATCACATAAACGATAAGTTCATCACTCAATAGGTTCCATCAAAACCTTAGAATAGAATTTAGCTACTCATTCTTGAAGAAACAAGAATAATAATTGAAATCATAAAGAAATAATTGATATAAAATAAAAGAAAGAGTTTGAGATGAATCTCTCTTACTAAAAATCTTGCAAAAGTAATGAAATAAAGATAACATGCCTCTATGGGGCAAACTAGGAGTTTATATAGAGGTTTTAGGGCTTAAAAAACTAATTTTGAGCACAATTAGGACTGCTGCTGCAGCGACTTATGCGGTTCGTTCGCGGCCGCTGACGGACCGCGAACAGTAAAACTTCAGAGAGCCTGTTTTTTCGCGGTTCATCCGCGGTCGCGGAGAAACCGCGGTTTTGCACCCTGTTCCGTTGGGCATTTGGACAAACGCAAAACATGAAAGTTGTAGCCCTTTGAATTATCTTTCCAACCATATATTACGGAGCCAAAATGGAGTTGTTAGAGAAAATTTATGTCCAATGTACTAAATAGTGCACAATATGCCTCATCCATTCTTTGTTTGTTCTACACTTATCAAATTTGACCCCCGAACTCGATCCCGGCTTAATTTCTTGAGCTTTTACTCAGACTTCAAAGCTCCAAATCACTTAAATTCATCTCATAACATCCATATAGCTCGGAATCACACCTTCCCGGCTACTTTCAACATAAGTTCTTGTCTTGTACCACATTTTGGCCTTTTTCACCATCTTTTGACTCCAAAACATGCTCTTTTAGTCTTCATTATCTCAAGTGTACCTATAACACACTAAGAACACTAATAAAAGCATTTTTTCATCATAAACAATATCAAAACAACAATAAAGCGTGATTATTTAGGGCATAAATATAGTCAAATTCACCTATTATCAAGTAGCACGAGTACACCACGGCGGTACTCAATAAGTGCCAAGCCTAACCTCGATGGAGTAGTGACGAGGAAGGTCAGGGCCTACTGAGAGAACAATAATATAATAATAATAATAACAATAATAAGCAGTTTAAATAATAACGAATCTGAATTTAATAGCAAATAAGTGATTACTTTAACCGTCTACAATTAAGCTAATAACAAGTAACCAACTCGACAAAACTCAATCAACAAGTCCAGGACCTGTGGGAATTGAACCCACAGTCCCACTCTATAACCAACAATCCAGGAGCTACGGAATTTTAACCCGCAGTCCCAGTAACAGTATCTCTGGGTCTCCGGGAATCGAACCCGCAACCCATATCTCAATACCTCAGGATGTGTCTCAATGATCTCAAGATCTCCGAGAATCGAACCCGCAGTCCATATCTCAATAATATATCAATAAACTCCGGGTCTCCGGGAATCGAACTCGCAGCCCTTGGATCTCCGGGAATCGAACTTGCAGTCCACAAACAATACCACTCCGGGTCTCTGGGAATCGAACCCACAGCCCTGGGATCTCCGGGAATCGAACCCGCAGTTCACCAACACAACAAATAAAGAAACGCACAGAGAAAATATAATATGCTTAACTATAACTTCACCAAAGCTAGTACCAACCAATTTTCAAGAAGTGGAAATAAGACAATTAGGCAATTAGACAGATAAATCCTATCTAGTCATGCTTTTCTACTGAATACCAGGTAAATGTAACAATTTAATCAAATAAGAACACGAATATCACTAATCGGACAATTCAAGTAAAGTGAGTCACAACAACCAGCATATGTACATGCCCGTCACCTCGCGTACAAGGCTTTTCAACTATCACATAATATCCTAGGGGTGAAGGTTCCCCCACACGAGGTTAGACAAGCCACTTACCTCGACTCCGGTACAAAACCGCTAAGAGACAACTCTCTTGCCACGAATATCGGCTTCCACAGGTGTAGAATCTGTTGCAAAGTGCCAAATTAATAAGAAAACCTGAAATCCAAGTAAATGGACCGTGAAAAGAGCTTCGGCAGCAAAAATAAACCAACGATGAACTTTGAATAGCAAGAACATGAAGGAATCCAAATGTTGAGAGAGATGAAAAGAAATAAATTTTGTGATGCCTTACCATCAGCTAAGCGAGAATTAAAGAGCAATTGATGTAATGAATCTTAGTAAATAATGTGTATGATAATCGCAGGGAATAGATGTGGTCCTCGCTGTGAGCACGTGATTTTTGCCCTACATGAGAATTACTCCTAAATATTCAAAAATAAAATAGTTTTGTTTTGTGCGTAATTTTTGTGATTTTTGTGTTATTATTTTTGCATTTTTGTTTTTTGTGTGCACATGTCTATTGTTTAAATTAATATAAAATACAAAGTGTTTGCATTTGCATGTAAATTCATGTTTGTAATTTAGAGTAATTAAGTTTGTTTTACGAAAATGAAAAAAATAAAAAATAAAAAAATTATTATTATGTATTTTTTGCATTTTTACCATCTATTGTCCAATTGTGTGATTTTATTTTATTTTTGGTATTTAAATGTGTGTGTTTAATTGATATTAGAGGATAATTAATATTGATATGTTAATTTTGTTCTATAATTTAAATTAGGATTTTAAAATTTAGTTTGAATTACTTTAGAAATTAAAATAAAGAAAAACAAAATCAAATGAAAGAAGAAAGAAAACGGATTGGGCCAGTTTTTCAAGCCCAAATATTAAACCCTTACTCGGAAACCCACTAGCCAAATCCCATCATTTAATCCAAACCGTCAGATTGTTTGATCCAACGGTTTGGATTATTTGAACAATTTTAATTACCCAAACCCCCCCCCCCCCAAAACCCTAATTCACATTCATTTTTTCGTCTCCCACAAAGACAAAGCCGACGCCGCCGTGCTCCGCCACCGGAAATCGCCTCACGGCGGTTCCGGTGGTCCAAAACCCTCCATTTTTACACCAAATCTTCCCCTCACCTCCCCCAGCATGAATCCATGAACGGTTTATCTCGAATCAAGCTTGAGATCCTCAAATCTTCAATCGAAGATTCGAGTCTAGACCCAACCTACACCAATCGACCCCAAACTCGCACCATAGCATCCCTAGGCCTCCCTCATACCCCTACCGGCCTTAGCTTGGTTCGAATCAAGCCCGAACCACTCAAACCCCAAATCCGAGCCCCAAGAACCCTAGAATTCAAGAATTAGGGATTTTGTCCAAGTTAACAGTAATTGAAGTTAATGGACTTTAATTGAAGTGTTTTCGTTTGAAAACATTTCAATTAAACTCCGTTTAACTTCAAAGTGCGAAAACTCGAATCCTTTGGGGCCGGGTCCGTCCGATTTCGATTTCTTTTGAGGTAATTTCCTTTTTCCTGTTTATTTCAATTAGGTATTTGTTTGTTTTGTGTATTTGTTTAGTTTAACTCGATTGAATTCTTCTCATTTTTTTTTGGCCGTCCCTGTTGTCACTTCTTTCCAAAGACCTTTTATTTGGTCAATTATTCTCCTGTGTTATTTATTTGATTGCGTATGTTGTCGAATGAGTATTCGCTTTGATTAGCGTCGTCGAATACTTAGTTTCATTTTCGGCCGAGATTTTTAGAATCACTGTTTTATCAATTAATCTGTTATCAATGATACGTGTTATAGTTAATTGAATGTCGTCGTTTAATCTCGTAGAATTTGTTTGTGTGAAATCCCGAGCAATGGTTTGTTTTTGTTTGAATTGAACTTTTCATGTCTGTTGGTTGATTCTGTGTATATGAGTTAGCTGTTGTTGTTTGTTACAACTGATAATTGATTGTTTTGTAGTGTCCTCAACTAGTTATATGAGAATAGGTTTAGAACAATATGGCAGTAAGTTGGAATTGGCCTGTTTAATCCTTGAATCACTGTTAGATCAAAATTTCAGCTTACCTGTGACTTTAAAATCTGAGTGGAATTGGGTATAGCTGTTTAGTTTACTTAGGAAAATCACAAAAGCTAATAGTCATGATGCAAGGCACATGGTACAACCTAGTGGAACTTGCTGTACAGCAGGGTATCCCATCAGCACCATGTGTTTAGCATTTTTGTATCAATATCCCATACTTAGACAGGATTTAATGGTTTAACAGAAGGAATAACCTGGCTGGACAGTGATTAAAACAATTAAAAAGAAGGGTTGGGGGTTGGATCATTAGGCTATAAAAAGAGATAGATATACAGAGAGGAAGGACACACATTTGAGAACATTTTGAGAACCTGAGAAACACTAAACTCACAGAAAAGCTAGACATTGAGAGAAGAGAGAATTCTTGCAGTTTAAAAACAGATACAGGAGAGCTTCTAAAAATACCTTCTAAAACAGATTGTTACAAAGATTTGAGAGAGATATTGAGTTCTCAGAGGAAAAGAAGAGAGTTTGAGGGTTCAAACAGATTCTGAAAGTTACTTTCTTTTAGAACTTGAGTTTAAAACACCAAGTGGCATTTTTAGATTCTGTTTGTTGTGATTCTGCGGATTTCTGGGGTTCATTTCTGAGGTCATTTGAGTTATCTGAATTGGACTATTCTGGTTTCGCCTGGTTTCAAATCATCCTGGGTTTGCTGCATTGGTTACTAGGCTGTTGTTGATTGTTGTTTGTTGTTGCTGCTCGATATTTGCTTTCAGCTGATCTTTCCTTCTCCATTTTTGCTGTTCAAATTCCAGGTACTTCTTCTGTTAGCTTTGAAATTGGAAAGCTGAATGTAGCAATATGACATGAAAGTCGAAATTCAAAGCATGATGTGGATTCTGGCGCCTTGCTTTATACTTTAGTTCTATTGTTTCATTTTGATCGTAATTGATTTTGTTAGTTTCGATTGTTTATGAGTTGAATCCCAGAATATTTGGAATATTTCTGTTATACCTGATTATTCTCTCATCAGTTTTAAAAGTTATAAGTTCATTTATTTGTTTCACGAATAGGATTTAGGTGTTTTAGAATATTTGTAAATTAAGGATCATTAAGAAGCTAATTGATAAATGCTTAGTATATTCATGATAGTGATTTAAGTCCCGTGCAATTCAAAATCACATGATGATCACATTTGAAAGTGAAATCGAGTTGCTTGTAGTATCCATTCGAGCTCGTTTGAAGTAATTAGTTGTTTGTGCTATTATGTTTCCGTTTTGCTTTAATAACATCCGTGAATCCATCAGTGAACGTTAATCTCCTTGAATAACAATTGTTGAACATTTTTGAGTTTTGTAACTAAAAACAGTTAGGTTAATATAATACTAAATAAACTCATTTTATTTAAGAATGATAGGCTTTCACTTTAAAGTATTTTTGATAGTCTAGTTGAATATTTGAATTGATTCATTTTTTGAAAGTTTGAACTCATTTTTTGTGTTGAAAACCTGGCATTATCATTAGTATTTTAAATAAACTGAACAAGTTTTCTATAAAAGGGACGACATTTGTGGTTTAACCTAATTATTAAGAGATATATGCCGGAATCGGGTTAATAGAAAGTAAAATTTAGAGATTAAAGTGTTCATTTTATATAGGGCACTAAATGGGATAAAAGGGAACTAAATTTTAATTTTACTTGGAGCAAATAATTTTTATTTATTGTTTATTTATTGATAGTTTAAGTACTGTTTAAGTCAAGATACTTTTCTTCAAAATTAATAGAGCGATATAAAGTTTAATCAGCGCGCATAATTTATAAACATGTATAAAATCAGATATTTTTAGCAATTTATAATAATTGAAGCGACCATGCTAGAACCACGGGATCCGGGGGTGCCTAACACCTTCCCTCGGGTCAACAGAATTCCTTACTTAGAATTTCTGGTTCGCAGACTTCATTTGGAAAGTCGAAAATTTCCTCGATTCGGGATTTAAATAAATCGGTGACTTGGGACACCTCAATTTATTCCAAGTGGCGACTCTGAAATAAATAGAATAATCCCGTTTTGAATATTGTCACTTAAATTGGAAAAACTCCCCTAGCGCATCTACCCTCCGGGATAGGGGCGCGCCAAAAGGAGGTGTGACAGCTCTGGCGACTCTGCTGGGGACACAAACCCAGAACCACTGGTTCAGGTTTTAAGAATTCGAGCTTTGAATAATTATTTTATCTGGCTTATTTATTATATGATTTTATTACATGTTTATATTTGATATGCTAAATGTTGCTTTACCGCTTTGATATTTTGTGAACTGTATATAAATTGTGCCGATACCCATTTTTTCTCTTCTGAGTCTTTTGAAATATAATACCGGGCATTTGCTGGACATAGCCCGTTTTTCTCAAGATAGCCGTGGTGCTTGGCACCCGGTGAAGGATTTTGTAGTCACACATGTTTAGGCGAAGAGTTTTGTCAATTAAGCCGGAAAGCCATGCTACCGGTGCACTGACACTCTTCGGCTCGAGTTGTCCGCTCGAGTTAAAGCCGGTCTAGACACTTTTTCCGACAGGATGATGACTTAGAATAACAAAACCCTATGCCGGATCCCCGATAGGAACGTTTATTTGCATCATGTGCATATTTGACTTAGGAGGCTCAACACAGGGGTTGGGCCTGTCTAGGACAGGTGTACCTGAAACAAAAGACCAACTTGTTGCATCTTTCTGTGTGCATTTATTTGTTTCGATCTTACATGCCGACCGGTTTGTTAAAAAGAGAGGAAGAAGTGGAAAACGTCCGGGTATAGAGTCAAAATAGTTTTATGGAAAAAAGTTAGTTCTTTGAAAATAAATTTTGAAAAAATGCAAAAAATTTCAAAATAAATTTTCTTAATTTTACGAAAATAGTTAGTTCTTTAAAAATAAATTTTGAAAAAAAAATGCAAAAAATTCCAAATAAATTTTCTTAATTTTACGAAAATAGTTAGTTCTTTAAATAATAAATTTTGAAAAAAATGCAAAAAAAAAAAATTCCAAATAAATTTTCTTAATTTTACGAAAATAGTTGGTTCTTTAAAAATAAATTTTGAAAAATGCAAAAAAAAAAAATCCAAATAAATTTTCTTAATTTTACGAAAATAATTTAGTTTCTTTGAAAATAATTTTGAAAAAAAAATGCAAAAAAAAAAATTCCAAATAAATTTTCTTAGTTCCTTTGAAAATAATTTGTTTTAGAAATATTTTTTAAAAATAGTTTGTTTTCTTTTCTTAAAATGATTTAGTTCTTTTATTTTCGAACTACGCAAGTTTGATTCTCACCAAACATGAGATACGTAGGCAACCCATACCGGGCTCTACTAACACTGATTTTTTTAAAGAAAAAACAATAATAAAATATTAGAATTAAGATTTTTGGTTTTAGTCGAGAGTTAGGAAATTTTGCAAAAATAGCCAAACGCCTCAAAAGGGGCGCCGGAGGACTAATTCCGCAAAACGGAATATAGACATCACACTGGTATCCTGTTATACAGCCTTCAAATCTTCTTCAAGTGCTGAAAGGCCGTATTAACAAGAATCGTTTTTTTATACATAATAAAAAAAAAATTTGAAAAAAAAATCTTAAGTTCATTTTTATCTTTTCTAGGATCAGCATGACTTCCTCGCAACGAATCGGCCAGAAAAGGGCAAGAGACGAAATGCCACCCATGTTCATGATCCACGACAAGACCCCAGATCGGCTCTGTAAATGGTGGACTAATTTTTCGGCTTGGGAAAGAAATCAAGTTCACAAGCACCTCAAGTTTCTTTCGGACATCATGATGATAAAACCGGACAAAAATGTGATCAGAGCTTTGGTGAGTTTTTGGGACTCAACAAGCAATGTGTTCAGATTCCGGGATTGCAAAATGACACCCACTTTGGAAGAATTGGGCGGACTCACAGGACTCGGAAGAGATTTGCACAAGATGAGACCTGCAGCTCCTAGGCAGATGGGTGTAAATAATTTCTTGAAAAAGTTATGTCTCCGGCGGGTTCCCATGGGTTGTTTAGAGAACGGTTGGGTGCCACTGGATTATCTCTACGACAGATTTGGTTATAAGAATGGGTTCGCGAAATTCTCAAACACTGAATTTGTCAACCAGTTGAATTATGACGCCTGGGGAGACTTAAGGATTTATGCCTTTATGATCTCTTTTTTGGGAACCATGGTTTTTCCCGAACGTGGCGGACGCATCAGGAATCCGTTTGGCTGCGGTGGTCTCATATCTACAGAGTAACGAGGAACACACTGTTCTTCCGATGATCCTAGGAGACATCTTCCGGGCCTTAACTCGGTGCCAAGAAGGACAAGATTATTTTGAAGGTTGCAATATCTTATTACAAATGTGGTTTGTAGAACATCTCTATCATCACCCAATTGTGGTAAACTTTAACACGGATTGGCTGAATTATATTTGTTGTCATACAAACAGAGCCGCCCGTTGTAACCTTCCAGAAGATTTGAGGACTTGGCAAGAACTTCTCAACTCTTTGAGAGCAGATCGACTTACCTGGAATTATTATTGGTTCCTTTTCGCCAAAATCATGCATATGTCGACATATCGCCCATTCTACATACTAATGGGTTTCAAGGGTTTCCAACCATATGCCCCGCTACGTGTCATCCGGCAATTGGGTAGAGAACAGAAAAGGCCCCCAATTGAGGATATGCGATCGTTTATATGGGAATTCGCAACGGAGGAGACCCCGAGGGAGACTTATGCACAAAAGGTATGGTTCGGTAGTCGACTCTCCGACATCGACGGAATGGTTGCCGATCGAGAACGGGGAGAAGTGAGTCTCGTATATCTTGAATGGTTCCACAACCAATCAATGCCAGAGCAGAGGTCAGAAAGGTCAGTGAAGTATGCCGTAGATTGGGAGAAAGAGGTAGAAGCCAGAGTAAGGGAGGCTAAGAATGAGACAGCGCAAGATTTCCAGTCTTGCATTAACACTTTAAAAGAAGACAAGGGAATTTTGGAAGCTGCCATGGATATGCAACAGGCTGATTTTGATCGGGAAAGGGCCGGTTGGGAGTAGGAAAGAGAAGCACTCCAAACTCAAATTCAAGAGATGCAATTGCCCGTAGAAAGGTCAAGGAGGAGTCGGAATGATGAAATGTTGATAAACGATTTGGAAAGGAAAGCCTTTGAACACCAAGAAGACTTGGAGAAGGCAAAAGCGGCTTTAGTTGCAGTCTGGACAAAGTGGAAGAGATCAGCCCACCAAGAAGCGCTCCGTCTACAACAAGTAGAAAAAGATTATGATGCAACCATCGTTGATTTAAGAAAAGCAAATGCCGCTCTTAGAGAGCGAACTCTCAGGCAAGTCCGGGATGCCAAAGCAGATAGAGACCGTTGCCACAACTTAATGGCACAGATGGAAAGACAAATAGATAGGCTCTTGGACCATATCTCCGGCAACGCTCAAGTCGTAGGGGCAAAGAACCGACACATAGGGCAGCTGCTCAGAGAAAAAGACATGATCATGACCAGGATCAATGAAATCGGGCACTACATCACTATGAAGTGTTTGACTTGCGAACAAGTACCTCGGCCTGCCCTCTTCTCTTCAATCATGGAATGTGTCCACCAAGTCATGGCAGAATTGGGGGGTATTCAGAAAGATCTTACACCAAGAACTGCAGCAAGGCCAAACAACGCCCCCCGGGCACGAAGATTCGAGGCGTTGGAACATGCTTAGAAGAGTCTGTTATTTTAGAGTCTGTTTGTCCTTTTAAAAGTTTTTCTCCATTGTTGTCTTTTGCAAGTGTTTCAAGTTTGAAGTTTGTTGAAATAAAATTCATGAACATTTCATTCATATCTTATGTCTATTGTTTCCGAACTACGCCTGGTCTGATTCATGCGGGGACATGATACGTAGGCAATCCACATAAGATTCGACCATCACTAAAAAAAAAGGGGGAGGGAGAAGTTAAAAGAAAAAGAAGATTGATAAAGGATGAAAGCGAAGGAAAATACAAACCGGAATGACGCATCGCAAATGAATACATATAGCAACATCATCACATATATAAGTGCATCACACCCAACGTGAGATTACTTATCTGTTATGTTGTTTCAGACTAACCGTTTGTTTGCCAAACTCCAGCTTTTAGTAAAAAGTGGTTGATTTTATTGTAATCTGACACCACATTCGTACTTCACAAGGTCCAAAGGAAAAGTTCGGTAGCCTGAAAGTACTCATCCATATTTCACTAGGTCAGAAAAGGGTGCCGACATGTCTTCAGAAATGCCTTTAGCAACCATTCCATATTCAGAGGAAAGCTCATTGACAACCATCCCGGCTACTGAGTCGCCATCTTTGGAGGAGAATAGAATTTTGCGTTGCCTCATGCTCGAGATGTTGGACGATTGGAACAACGGGAAAGAGCCCCCGAATCTGATCCCTGGGTTCCCTGAAATTCTTCTCAGATCAAGCGGAATTTCCAATACCCCCATCAATTACCCGCCTACTTTGTTCGGGTATTCTAATGCTACAACCCTCTCTGAATCACCTTCCACCTCCCATCCTCGGGTGACACCACATGATACATCCGCAAGAACGTCGGTTGAGTTGCCAGTTCCAGTCACAACGCATCCCACCGCACATGCTCCTTTCTTCGACTCCGCATCCTTTACATTCCCAGCACCACCGCTTACACGGGACCATACCCAGGTTGCAGCCAATATATATCCTCAACCACCTCGATATGAGTTTCTACCAAGCCAAAATCCAAAGGCCCCCGAGCAGGATGAGATGGCAAAAAGAATGAGGAGTTTGGAACAAAGCCTGAAGAACATGCAAGGTCTAAGTGGACAGAAAAGTGTATCTTACGCCGATCTATGCATGTTCCCGCACGTCCACTTGCCATCAGGTTTTAAGACACCAAAGTTCAAAAAGTATGACGGGCATGGCGACCCCATTGCTCATCTGAAGAAATACTGCAATCAATTGCGAGGTGCCGGCGGCAGGGAAGAATTGTTGATGGCGTACTTCGGAGAAAGTTTGGTCGGAATAGCATCAGAATGGTATATGGATCAAGACATATCTCGATGGCACATCTGGGATGATCTGGCCAGAGATTTTGTAAAACAATTCCAATACAACATCAATATTGCGCCGGACAAGAATTCTCTATCGAACTTAAAAAAGAAGCCCTCAGAAAGCTTCAGAGAATATGCCATCAAATGGCGAGAGCAAGCATCCAGGGTGAAACCCCTATGGACGAAATTGAAATGGTCACGACTTTTCTCCAAGCTCAAGAGCCAGACTACTTTCAAAATATGATGTCGGCGATGGGAAAACCTTTCGCCGAAGCAATCAAGATCGGAGAAATTGTAGAAAATGGCTTGAAAACAGGGCGAATTTTGATTCAAGCGGCCATTCGGGCAACTTCCCAAGCCATCCAAGGCGGGTTTGGAGGGATGCCCAGAAGCAAGAAGAAGGAGGAAACTGCCATGGCGGCAGTAGAAGATAGGAGATATCGAACCTCAAGACAGTTATTCTCCGACAGGGCCCCCCAGCATTACTATCCACCTCACAGCATGGCCTATGCTCCTCCGCCTCCACCTTATGCAGTCATGAACATTCAACCTCTGGCACGGCCGCAGCCACCAGCCAACAGAAATCCACCTCCATTCCAGAGAAGCCAACCTCCTTACCCAAACCAGTATAATCCACGGCCAAATAACACCCGCCACCGTGAGCAACCCAAAATGAACTTTACACCGATTGGGGAGCCGTATTCCACTCTTTTCCCAAAACTCAGGCAAGAAAACCTACTGCAGCCCGTTCCGCAGAACAGGCAGAATCCAGACTCTCCTGCCTACCAGAGGGGAATATACTGTGCATATAATTCGGGTGTTAAAGGACACAGTACTGACAATTGTTGGACGTTGAAAAAGGCAATGCAAGAATTGATCAATCAAGGGAGGATTGTCTTCGCAGATGAAAACATCCCAAATATGACAAACAACCCATTACCAGCCCACAACAATGGGCCAGTGATTGGAATGATTTGTGACGACAAGGAATTTGACCCAGCTTTGAAAGCGATAATCGCCATCGCCAACATAGAGAAGCGGCCCGAGGCTCCCCCGAAACAAGAGAAAATGGGGAAAAAGGTTGAAGTTCTTGAAACCAAATCTGAGAAGACGATTGAATTGAAAACATCGTCTCAGAAGAGCGGAGTCCTTTACCTCCCACGAGGTCGAGTGGAAAAATCATTGTCAATAGGTGCCCCCAAGAAGTTCCACTTAAAGAGGGAAACATCAATGTATGTGCCAAAGGGAACTTATGTGGCCCGAAAACCAGACGAACCCGTGGTTATTGCACGCGTGCAACAAAAACCAATGACAGATCCGTCCGCAGTACCCTGGAGCTACCAACGAACACTCGTTACGCGCAAAGGGAAAGAGGTTGCAGGAAATTCATCCGAGAGCGTCCCGGGGCAGAAGTACTTAAACACGCAAGAGGTAAATAACGCCACACAAAGGCGTTTCCCGTCAAAGAAACCTGTAAGTGCTGAAGAGGCAGAGGTCTTTTTTCAAAAGATGCAAATGCCTGACTATGAGGTGATAGACCAACTGCGCAAATGCCCGGAGCAGGTGTCGATGTTGTCCCTTCTAATGAAGTCTCCTGAACATCAGAAGGTTTTGCTAAAAGCCTTGAATGAGGCGTATGTACCTATTGAGACTTCATCCGAACAACTTGAAAGAATGACAGAGAGATTCTTCGCGATCAATCAGATTTCTTTCAGTAAAGCTGATTTGCCTTTGGAGGGTGCCGCCCACAACAAAGCTTTGCATTTGACTGTCAAATGCGAAGGCTACTATATGAAGAGGGTCATGGTTGATGGGGGTTCGGGGGTAGACATATGCCCGCTTTCCACTCTAGGCCGCATAGGAATCGGAGCTGAAAGGATTCGGCCTAACAACATATGTGTGCGAGCTTTTGACGGTGTGAAAAGAGATACTATCGGAGAGATTGATGTAATTATGACCATCGGCCCGGTGGACTTCGAAGTGACATTCCAAGTTTTGGATATGGACACTTCTTACAACTTTCTTCTGGGGAGACCATGGATTCATGCGGCCGGAGCTGTGCCCTCTACCCTCCATCAGATGTTAAAATTCGAACACAAGGGACAAGAGATCGTGGTCCACAGAGAAGACGAGCAATCAATTTATCGAGATCCGTCCATCCCCTGCTTAGAAGCGGAAGCGAGAAGCGAATACATTGTCTATCAAGCTTTCGAGATTGTGTTGGCAGATCAACACGAAGAAGGGAACCCTCTCCCCCAACCTTTTTTGTCTAATGCCTCTATCATGGTGGCAAAAGAAATGATTAAACATGGCTTCTAGCCGGGAAAAGGTTTGGGAAAGTCCCTACAAGGAGTGCCGAAGATGATAACTTTACCCGTAGCTGAAAAGTTCTTCGGAGTAGGCTTTCGCCCAACCCCTGAGGATGAGAGATGGGCCAACAAGAGAAAGGAGAAAGGATGTGTTCTGCCGCAACCATTGCCACATCTGTACCAAACATTTGTCCGACCAAGGTACAGTGAAGAAGAAGAAGACGAGGTCTTCACAGCGGAGGAAATTGAAGAAATATGTGGGGACATGAGGCAAATGCTCTATGATGTTAATATGGTCCAATCGGGAGAAGGAACAAGCACCGCCGAGGTGCTGTACGTGGGCCCTGAAGCTAAATTGCAAAATTGGAAAGCCACACCCTTCCCAATCAGGCGGGAGTTCTGGTAGATTTGTCCTGTCGTTATTTCCTTCATCACAAGTTACTTCAGGACGTAGCTTGGATGTTTTCTTTGTTTTCTTGTATTTTTGGTTTCCCCAATGTAATTTTGTTCGTTTTCAGAAAATTCCAAGAAAATAAAATAAATATTTCGTCATTTTACACTCTTTCTAATTTTGTTATTTATTTTTCCTTTTCAGTCCTAATAATGCGGCTTTAAATAACATGACATGCTTGCGGAACTCATGCTCAAATCCGAACACGCCACCTAATCCGGAAATAATGAACCAAGAACCGGAATACGATGAAGACGAGGCTTTTAGGGAAATAAATCGAGAATTGGAACATTTCGAGAATAAACCTAAGCCAAACTTGAATGACACCGAACCGGTTAATTTGGGAACCGATGAAGAGGTCCGAGAGACCAAGATAAGCATCCACACAGGATGATAAAACACGAGATGCAATAATCCAACTCTTGTTTGAATTTAAAGACGTGTTTGCTTGGTCTTACTACGACATGCCAGGATTAGAGCTGATCTAGTGGTGCACAAATTACCAATCTACCCTGACTGTCGCCCAGTGCAACAGAAGCAAAGAAAGTTCAAGACTGACATCAGTGATAAAATCAAAGAAGAAATCACTAAGCAGTTGAAAACGAGGGTAATTCGAGTGGTACAATACACCACGTGGTTGGCTAATGTTGTGCCCGTGCCAAAGAAGGACGGGAAAACTCGAGTATGCGTTGACTACCGAGATCTGAATAAAGCAAGTCCTAAAGATAACTTTCCTTTACCGAACATCCACATCCTTGTTGATAACTGTGCCAAACATGAGATACAATCGTTTGTGGATTGTTACGCGGGATATCATCAAGTGTTGATGGATGAAGAGGACGCCGAGAAGACTGATTTTACCACACCTTGGGGGACTTACTGTTACAGATCCATGCCATTCGGCTTGAAAAATGCGGGAGCAACATACATGAGAGCTATGACTGCCATTTTCCATGACATGATGCATCAGGAAATAGAGGTGTATGTGGACGATGTGATCATCAAATCCAGAACTCAGGGCGATCATGTGCGAGACTTGAGGAAATTCTTCGAGAGGTTGAGGAAGTACGATTTGAAGTTGAATCCAGCCAAATGCGCTTTTAGAGTCCCGTCAGGTAAACTTTTGGGTTTCATAGTCAGTAGAAGAGGTATTGAATTAGATCCCACAAAGATAAAATCCATCCGGAATTTACCTCCTCCCAGAACAAAGAAAGATGTAATGAGTCTTCTAGGCCGACTGAACTACATCAGTAGGTTCATCGCTCAGTTGACTTCCACATGTGAACCCATATTCAAGTTGTTGAAGAAAGACGCTGCAATCAAATGGACAACTGGAATGTCAAGAAGCTTTTGACAAAATCAAAGAATATTTGTCAAACCCTCCGGTCTTGGTCCCGCCAGAGCCGGGGAGACCTCTTTTCTTGTATTTAACAGTCTTGGAAAACTCTTTTGGTTGTGTCCTCGGACAACGTGATGCGACAGAGAAGAAAGAGCAGGCGATTTACTACCTGAGCAAGAAGTTCACTAGTTATGAGGTCAAGTACACTTTGTTGGAAAGAACGTGTTGTGCTTTAACTTGGGTCGCTCAGAAATTGAGACACTACCTCCAAGCTCATACGACTCACCTCATTACTCGGTTGGATCCTTTGAAGTATATATTCCAGAAACCGATGCCTACCGGAAGATTGGCAAAATGGCAGATCCTGCTCACTGAGTTTGACATCGTCTATGTTACTCGCACGGCAATGAAAGCTCAAGCATTAGCAGACCATTTGGCTGAGAACCCGATCGACGAAGAGTATCAACCATTGAATACCTACTTTCCTGATGAAGAGGTAAATACGACAGAAGTTGTTGCAGAGGACAATCATGCTTGGAAAATGTTTTTCGATGGGGCGGTAAACGCTAAAGGTGTAGGGATTGGGGCAATCTTGATCTCTCCTGCTGGTCAGCATTACCCAGCCACGGCTAGGCTCCGTTTCTTTTGGACAAACAATACGGCTGAGTATGAAGCTTGTATCATGGGTATGAACATGGCAATTGATCAAGGCGTCGAAGATTTGTTGATCATGGGAGATTCAGATCTAATTATCAAATAATCTCAAGGTGAATGGGAAACTCGGGACGTTAAACTCCTCCCTTACCGACAACACGTGAATATTCTTGGCAAGCGATTTGCATCGATAGAGTTCAGGTATATCCCACGATGTCACAATGAACTAGCTGACGCACTTGCCACTTTAGCTTCGATGCTACCTTATCCGGGCAACGCCCATGTCAATCCCTTGGAAATCCAAATCAGGGAAAGCCACGGTTATTGCAATGCAATCGAAGAGGGACCAAGCGTCAAGCCATGGTACTACGATATCAGGAGATTTTTGAGAACACAAGAATACCCAGAACATGCTACTAGAGATCAAAAGAGGACCATTAGGCGACATGCAGGTGGTTTCTTTTTGAGCGGCGAGGTCATGTATAAAAGAACCCCGGATCATAACCTCTTAAGGTGTGTTGATGCCGAAGAAGCAGGAAGAATCATGCACGAAGTACATGCAGGAGTATGCGGACCTCATATAAATGGGTATGTCTTAGCCAAGAAAATCCTTCGAGCAGGTTATTATTGGATGACCATGGAGAAAGATTGTTTCGGTTTTGTCCGAAAATGCCATCAATGTCAGGTACATGGAGATCTGATTCATGCACCTCCAACTGAGTTGCATCCTATGTCAGCGCCGTGGTCATTTGTCGCTTGGGGAATGGATGTCATCGGCCCGATTGAGCCAAAAGCTTCGAATGGGCACCGATTCATACTGGTGGCTATCGATTACTTCACAAAATGGGTCGAAGCCATCACTCTCAAATCAGTCACTAAGAAAGCTGTGGTGGATTTCGTACACTCAAATCTTATCTGTCTTTTTGGTATACCTGCAACTATCATCACAGACAATGCTGCGAATTTGAATAGTCATTTGATGGAAGAAATATGCGAGCAATTCAAAATAACGCATAGGAACTCCACCCCTTATCGGCCCAAAGCAAATGGTGCCGTGGAAGCAGCGAACAAAAACATTAAGAAGATTTTGAGAAAGACAATCCAAAGCTCCAGACAATGGCATGAACAATTACCGTTCGCCTTACTGGGATACCGTACTACAGTACGCACATCGGTAGTAGCGACTCCATACCTGCTAGTCTATGGGACCGAGGCCGTGATACCGGCAGAGGTAGAAATTCCTTCACTTCGTACGAATGTTGAAGCAGAGATTGAAGATAGCGAGTAGGTTAATACTCGTTTGGAGCAATTAACTTTGATCGATGAAAAGCGAATGGCTGCAGTCTGTCACGGACAACTGTACCAACAAAGAATGGCTCGTGCTTACAACAAGAAAGTACGACCGAGAAATTTCGAAGTAGGTCAGTTGGTTTTGAGACGCATTCTTCCACATCACCAGGAAGCGAAAGGAAAATTCGCTCCTAATTGGAAGGGACCATACATCATCAGGAAGATACTGCCAAGAAGAGCATTATACTTGGGAGACATGGAAGGAAAAGATCCTGAAACGGCTGTGAATGCAGATGCTGTGAAAAGGTATTATGTCTGAACTTGCTTCAATGATGTCCTCACAAGTCGAAATGATTGAAGGCTTTTATTCCCGCTACCCAAACACTACCAACCCTTTTGTAAACCCTTTGAGCCGGTTACCTTTCTTTGGCCACCCTCTTTGGAATCCAAAAAAAAAAAAAAAAAACCAAACAAAACAAAACAAAGCAAAGTTCCTGAACTACGTTCTGACTTGATTCCGAAAGGATACGTAGGCAACCTCTCCCTGAGGTTCTGTCACACCAAACCAAAAATCCCAGTTTCCCCAAAAATGAAACTGGGGCAGATGATATTTTTGATTCGGTTTAAGATCCGTCAAGATGATTCCAAAGTTGTAATTTTGTCCACAATTCTTGTTACCCAAACCAAGTACAAGTCCTTCAAGATCGATTGGAAGCTGTGAAAACATCATTGTTGCGGTCCGAAGTTCCTGGAACGAAAAGAAATAAATTGAGAGAGTCTTATTGGTGAAAACCTTCGGGCACCATAAGACGATGGAAGTAGAGAAATACAAAATAAGAGAGCCTGTTGGTAAAAAACTCGCAAAGAGTGCTATCTTGCAATGGTAAGAAAAGAAATGAGATAGGTCGATTGGCGAAAACCCGCAAAAGGGCGCTATCAACCGAAAAGGTTGTTTCACCACAAGAGGTCCTGGCACGGCTCCTTAGCTCGGAAACATAGACCCGTTTTGGTTCATAAGAAAATGGGAGTTTGTGACGATCAAGCGTCTAGTCCGAGAAGCATGTCATGTTGGTTAAAGTCAGCATATACCTCAGATAAGTCCTTCTTTTCCCCCGAAAGGGACTCCTCTATCTTTGATACGTTTTTCCTTCCTTTGTTCATTCTTTTTCTTTGAATACCTTTCGGTTTAATTTTAATTCTGAAACTATTACAAAGGAAGGCGACAGGACCGGTTTTATAGGACTCCGCCTGGTAAAGAAGAAAAGAAAAACAACCTCAGTAGTGTATTGATACAATCCATGATTGGATCGTAATGATCGATTGTTTCCAAAGAAACAGAGTTTAGGAAGGAAATGGAAATCAAAGGCCAAGGTTTTAGAAGAGACGGAATAAGGCCGAAGGATAGAACCCACACGGGAAATCCTCGTGGAATTCTGGGAATGAACCCGGCCAGTTTGAAAGGAAGTCACCCCAAAGACAATTGGTAGCAAACTTCTCAATGGAAATGGGAAAACGATCAAGCAATGAAGATAATCAAGGCCACAAAGTCAACCACTTTTTCAACTGATAAAATATTCTTTGTTGAAAGCAGGTCTGTTTAATTATGCAACAAGAAGGTACAACTCAAAGAAGTGAAGTACGCAAGCATTGAAATGGCTTTGGAACCATAAAAAAGGAAGTTTCTTTTTAGAGCTTTATCTTATGCATTTGTTGGTGGTTAAAAAGAAAGCCTAAAAGAATGCCCAAACAGAAGAATAAAAGAAAAGAAAATGAAAACTCCAAAAAAGAGAATCAAATCATATCAGTCCAATATATGTTTAGACCCCGGTCAGAAAAACCGATGGTCTTTCCGGCCAGAAAGCCGTGAAACTTTTATCCCGGGTAAGAAAACCGAGGATCTCCCAGTCAAGAAAAAAAACTGCGGAGCCATTTACTTTTACCCCGGCCAAAAAACCGAGGATCTGACGGCCAAAAAACCGTTAGATATTGTTTGAATTCCAGCCAGAATGTCGTGAAACTTTTATCCCGCAAAGCCAACCACTTTTTCAACTGATAAAATGTTCTTTGTTGAAAGCAGGTCTGTTTAAATGTGCGAGAAGAAGGTACCACTCGAAGAAGTGAAATACGCAAGCTTTGAAGTGGCTTTGGAATAAGGAAAACACATAAAAAAGTAAGTTTCTTTTTAGAGATTTATCTTATGCATTTGTTGATGGTTAAAAAGAACGCCTAAAAGAAGGCCAAAAAAGAGAATAAAAGAAAAGGAAAACTCTGAAAAAGAGAATCAAATCATATCAGTCCAATATTTGTTTGGACCCCGGTCAGAAAAACCGAGGGTCTTTCCGGCCAGAAAGCCGTTGAAACTTTTATCCCGGTCAGAAAACCGAGGATCTCCCCAGTCAGAAAACTGCGGAGCCATTTACTTTTACCTCGGCCAAAAAACCGAGGATCTGACGGCCAAAAAACCGTTAGATATTGTTTGAATTCCGGCCAGAAAGCCGTGAAACTTTTATCCCCGGTCAGAAAACCGAGGATCTCCCAGTCAAAAAAACTGCGGATCCGTTTGAATCCCGGTCAGAAAACCGAAGATCTCTCCGGCCAGAAAGCCGTGAGACATTGCTTTTGAATTCCGGCCAGAAAGCCGTGAAACTTTTATCCCCGGTCAGAAAATCGAGGATCTCCCAGTCAAAAAACTGCGGAGCCATTTATTTTAACCCCGGCCAAAAAACCGAGGGTCTTGCGGCCAAAAAACCGTTAGACATTGTTTGAATTCCGGCCAGAAAGCCGTGAAACTTTTATCCCCGATCATAAAATCGAGGATCTCCCAATCAGAAAACTGCGGAGCCATTTATTTTAACCCCGGCCAAAAAACCGAGGGTCTTGCGGCCAAAAACCGTTAGACATTGTTTGAGTTTCGGCCAGAAAGCCGTGAAACTCTTCTTCAAAATCCCGGCCAGAAAGCCGTGGAACGTTTATTTGTGAAACCGTGATTTTCTTACCCAATACCAAAGAGTCTTTTTAATCGCTTTATGTGTCGCAACTAACTCACGAAATTTTCCTAGCAAAACTGGGGCAGAAAAATTTCGTTCATTTGTTTGTTTTGTTGTCTAAATAGTTTTGACCTCGGGACGCAAGGATCGAGATAACCTACAAATGGAACATCAATCCAGAGTGAAGAAAAGAAGAAAAGAACCAAAAAAAAAGAGTTCAAATGTTGGAGTAAACAAAGGCGCGGATTGCTCAGAAGATGATTGAAGTAACAAGCTCTGCCGACTCCGTTTCACTCAATGTTACAGAAAATAAACAAGAACGTATAGTTTGTTGAGCATCAAGATTCAGATCGAGGTCTACAGCAAATCAGCTAAGATTCAAGATCAAGTTTTCGAGAGAATCATAGATAGGAATCTTGTAACTCATAGGTTGATAGCATAGCTAGTTCAGCTTTAATTTCTTTTTGGTGTAATAAGGAGGTCAGTGAGCAGTAAGCAGCAACAGCAACAACGATAGCAACAGTAACAGCAAAGTGTCAGTTCAAGGTAGTCCCAGCTACCAAAACTTCCCGAACTACATTGACCTGATTCCTGTTTAGCCCAGGATATGTAGGAGGCCTCTTGAAGCGAAGGCTCGGTCAATATCTTTTCAAAATGCTTCACACGGAGTGCTCGGACGGGCAAAAATCGCTCGTATTAGCTCATTATCTTTGCACGAAAACTCTTCGAGTTTACACGCAAAGAGGGGCAGCTGTGAGCACGTGATTTTTGCCCTACATGAGAATTACTCCTAAAAATTCAAAAATAAAATAGTTTTGTTTTGTGCGTAATTTTTGTGATTTTTGTGTTATTATTTTTGCATTTTTGTTTTTTTTGTGCGCATGTCTATTGTTTAAATTTATATAAAATACAAAGTGTTTGCATTTGCATGTAAATTCATGTTTGTAATTTAGAGTAATTAAGTTTGTTTTACGAAAATGAAAAAAATAAAAAAAAATTATTATTATGTATTTTTTTGCATTTTTACCATCTATTGTCCAATTGTGTGATTTTATTTTATTTTTGGTATTTAAATGTGTGTGTTTAATTGATATTAGAGGATAATTAATATTGATATGTTAATTTTGTTCTATAATTTAAATTAGGATTTTAAAATTTAGTTTGAATTACTTTAGAAATTAAAATAAAGAAAAACAAAATCAAATGAAAGAAGAAAGAAAACGGATTGGGCCAGTTTTTCAAGCCCAAATATTAAACCCTTACCCGGAAACCCAGTAGCCCAATCCCCTCATTTAATCCAAACCGTCAGATTGTTTGATCCAACGGTTTGGATTATTTGAACAATTTTAATTACCTAAACCCCCCCCCCCCCAAAACCCTAATTCACATTGATTTTTTTGTCTCCCACAAAGACAAAGCCGACGCCGCCGTGCTCCGCCACCGGAAATCGCCTCACGGCGGTTCCGGTGGTCCAAACCCCTCCATTTTTACACCAAATATTCCCCTCACCTCCCCTAGCATGAATCCATGAACGGTTTATCTCGAATCAAGCTTGAGATCCTCAAATCTTCAATCGAAGATTCGAGTCTAGACCCAACCTACACCAATCGACCCCAAACTCGCACCATAGCATCCCTAGGCCTCCCTCATACCCCTACCAGCCTTAGCCTGGTTCGAATCAAGCCCGAACCACTCGAGCCCTAAAACCGACCCCCAAGAACCCTAGAATTTAGGAATTAGGGATTTTGTCCAAGTTAACAGTAATTGAAGTTAATGGACTTTAATTGAAGTGTTTTCGTTTGAAAACATTTCAATTAAACTTCGTTTAACTTCAAAATGCGAAAACTCGAATCCTTTGGGGCCGGGTCCGTCCGATTTCGATTTCTTTTGAGGTAATTTCCTTTTTCCTGTTTATTTCAATTAGGTATTTGTTTGTTTTGTGTATTTGTTTAGTTTAACTCGATTGAATTGTTCTCATTTTTTTTGGTCGTCCCTGTAGTCACTTCTTCCCAAAGACCTTTTATTTGGTCAATTATTCTCCTGTGTTGTTTATTTGATTGCGTATATTGTCGAATGCGTATTCGCTTCGATTAGCGTCGTCGAATACTTAGTTTCATTTTTGGCCAAGATTTTTAGAATCACTGTTTTATCAATTAATCTATTATCAATGATACGTGTTATAGTTAATTGAATGTCGTTGTCTAATCTCGTAGAATTTGTTTGTGTGAAATCCCGGGCAGTGGTTTGTTTTTGTTTGAATTGAACTTTTCATGTCTGTTGGTTGATTCTGTGTATATGAGTTAGCTGTTGTTGTTTGTTACAACTGATAATTGATTGTTTTGTAGTGTCCTCAACTAGTTATATGAGAATAGGTTTAGAACAATATGGCAGTAAGTTGGAATTGGCCTGTTTAATCCTTGAATCACTGTTAGATCAAAATTTCAGCTTACTTGTGACTTTAAAATCTGAGTGGAATTGGGTATAGCTGTTTAGTTTGCTTAGGAAAATCAGAAAAGCTAATAGTCATGATGCAAGGCACATGGTACAACCTAGTGGAACCTGCTGTACAGCAGGGTATCCCATCAGCACCATGTGTTTAGCATTTTTGTATCAATATCCCATACTTAGACAGGATTTAGTGGTTTAACAGAAGGAATAACCTGGCTGGACAGTGATTAAAACAATTAAAAAGAAGGGCTGGGGTTTGGATCTTTAGGCTATAAAAAGAGATAGAAATACAGAGAGGAAGGACACACATTTGAGAACATTTTGAGAACCTGAGAAAAACTAAACTCACAGAAAAGCTAAACATTGAGAGAAGAGAGAATTCTGGCAGTCTAAAAACAAATACAGGAGAGTTTCTAAAAATACCTTCTAAAACAGATTGTTACAAAGATTTGAGAGAGATATTGAGTTCTCCGAGGAAAAGAAGAGAGTTTGAGGGTTCAAACAGATTCTGAAAGTTACTTTCTTTTAGAACTTGAGTTTAAAACACCAAGTGGCATTTTTAGATTCTCTTTGTTGTGATTCTGCGAATTTCTGGGGTTCATTTCTAAGGTCATTTGAGTTATCTGAATTGGACTATTCTGGTTTCGCCTGGTTTCAAATCTTCCTGGGTTTGCTGCATTGGTTACTAGGCTGTTGTTGATTGTTGCTTGTTGTTGCTGCTCGATATTTACTTTCAGCTGATCTTTCCTTCTCCATTTTTGCTGTTGAACTTCCAGGTACTTCTTCTGTTAGCTTTGAAATTGGAAAGCTGAATGTAGCAATATGACATGAAAGTCGAAATTCAAAGCATGATGTGGATTCTGGCGCCTTGCTTTATACTTTAGTTCTATTGTTTCATTTTGATCGTAATTGATTCTGTTAGTTTCGATTGTTTATGAGTTGAATCCCAGAATATTTGGAATATTTCTATTATACCTGATTATTCTCTCATCAGTTTTAAAAGTTATAAGTTCATTTATTTGTTTCACGAATAGGATTTAGGTGTTTTAGAATATTTGTAAATTAAGGATCATTAAGAAGCTAATTGATAAATGCTTAGTATATTCATGATAGTGATTTAAGTCCCGTGCAATTCAAAATCACATGATGATCACATTTGAAAGTGAAATCGAGTTGCTTGTAGTATCCATTCGAGCTCGTTTGAAGTAATTAGTTGTTTGTGCTATTATGTTTCCGTTTTGCTTTAATAACATCCGTGAATCCATCAGTGAACGTTAATCTCCTTGAATAACAATTGTTGAACATTTTTGAGTTTTGTAACTAAAAACAGTTAGGTTAATATAATTCTAAATAAACTCATTTTATTTAAGAATGATAGGCTTTCACTTTAAAGTATTTTTGATAGTCTAGTTGAATATTTGAATTGATTCATTTTTTGAAAGTTTGAACTCATTTTTTGTGTTGAAAACCTGGCATTATTATTAGTATTTTAAATAAACTGAACAAGTTTTCTCCAAAAGGGACGACATTTGTTGTTTAACCTAATTATTAAGAGATATATGCCGGAATCGGGTTAATAGAAAGTAAAATTTAGAGATTAAAGTGTTCATTTTATATAGGGCACTAAATGGGATAAAAGGGAACTAAATTTTAATTTTACTTGGAGCAAATAATTTTTATTTATTGTTTATTTATTGATAGTTTAAGTACTGTTTAAGTCAAGATACTTTTCTTCAAAATTAATAGAGCGATATAAAGTTTAATCAGCGCGCATAATTTATAAACATGTATAAAATCAGATATTTTTAGCCATTTATAATAATTGAAGCGACCGTGCTAGAACCACGGTATCCGGGTCAACAGAATTCCTTACTTAGAATTTTTGGTTCGCAGACTTCATTTGGAAAGTCAAAAATTTCCTCGATTCGGGATTTAAATAAATCGGTGATTTGGGACACCTCAATTTATTCCAAGTGGCGACTCTGAAATAAATAGAATAATCCCGTTTCGAATATTGTCACTTAAATTGGAAAAACTCCCCTAGCGCATCTATCCTCCGGGGTAGGGGGCGCGCCAAAAGGAGGTGTGACACTCGCGCTTACCTTACGGCCTCTACAACAACGGTATTTATAGTTTGAAAATTGGTCTTAAGAATTTGCCACCAGAATGGAAAGAAATTATCCTAAAATAAAGAGAAGATTTTGAGAAAGAGCTGTTGGGGGAAAAACTAAAAGTAATTACTTTGTAAATCGAGTTGGTTGGAAAAGGAACGAGAAAAGATTTTGACTATTAGAAGATCAAAATTATAGCCATTAATAGAAAATTGAGGCTAGGTGTATATTCTCATAAGCTGTCTACATTTGTCCGAGATAATAACTTGAATTATCAAGATTTTCTTTCCATATAAACCACGGTACACTGAACCAAAAACCTGACCAAAAATTAGGGGAACAGTTAAATTGGGGATCGGGGCGTAATTTTCTAAAACGACCGGCCGGGTCGTTACATCTTCCCACACTTAAAAGATTCGTTTGTCCTCGAACGAGCATAGAAAACATACCTGGAGTGGTGAAGAGATAAGGGTACTGGCTGCGCATATCCTGCTCGGTCTCCCAAGTCGCCTCCTCGACCGGCTGACCCCGCCACTGAACCTTTACTGAAGCGATGTTCTTAGACCTTAGCTTCCTGACTTGCCCGTTTAGAATGGCCACTGGCTCCTCAACATAAGACGGATCCTCGTCTAGCTGAACGGAAGTGAAATCCAACACATGCGACGGGTCACCATGGTATCTCCGGAGCATAGAGACATGAAATACGGGATGGACTCCGACTAGGCTGGGAGGTAAGGCTAACTCATAAGCAACCCCCCCAACACGCCTCAATATCTCAAAAGGGCCAATAAATCTAGGACTCAGCCTCCCCTTCTTCCCAAACCGGATAATGCCCTTCATGGGCGAGACTCGAAGCAGAACCCACTCACCAACCATAAAAGCCACATCACGGACTTTCTTGTCCGCATAACTCTTCTGTCTAGACTAGGCTGCACAAAGTCTGTCCTAAATCACCTTGACCTTGTCCATTGTATCCTGGACCATGTCAGTACCTAGCAGCCTGGACTCACCCGGCTCGAACCAACCCACGGGAGACCTGCACCTCCTACCATATAGAGCCTCATATGGTGCCATCTGAATACTGGACTGGTAGCTGTTGTTATAAGAAAACTCCGCCAGTGGCAAGAAGTGGTCCCATGAACCTCCAAACTCAATCACGCACGCATGGAGCATATCCTCTAAAATCTGAATAGTGCGCTCGGACTGACCATCAGTCTGGGGATGAAATGCTGTGCTCAGCTCCACCCGAGTACCTAACTCCTGCTGTACGGCTCTCCAGAACCGTGAAGTGAACTGAGTGCCTCTATCTGAAATGATGGAAACTGGAATACCATGCAGCCGAACTATCTCTCTGATGTAGATCTCCGCCAGTCGCTCCGATGAATAGGTAGTGCTCACCGGTATGAAATGGGTGGACTTGGTCAGCCGATCCACAATAACCCAAATGGAATCAAACTTCCTAACAGTCCGTGGAAGTCTAGATATAAAGTCCATGGTGATGCGCTCCCATTTCCACTCTGAAATATCAATCTGCTGCATCAATCCACCCGAACGCTGATGCTCATACTTCACCTGCTGGCAGTTGAGGCATCTAGAAACATAATCAACTATATCCCTATTCATCCGCCTCCACCAGTAATGATGTCTCAAGTCCTGATACATCTTCGCGGCACCCGGATGGATGGAATACCGCGAGCTATGGGCCTCTACTAGAATTAGCTCTCGAAGATCATCTACATTGGGCACACAAATACGCCCATGCATCCTCATAACTCCATCATCCCCAATGGTAACATCTCAAGCATCACCACACCGAAATCTATCCTGGAGGACAAGCAAATGAGGGTCTTCGAACTGACGCTTCCTGATGCCGTCAAATAGAGAAGACCGAGAAACCACACAAGCCAAAACCCGGCTGGGCTCCGAGAGATCCAATCTAACAAACTGCCTGGCTAAAGCCTGAACATCCATCACCATAGGCCTCTCCGAAGCTGGTAGATATTCCAAACTCCCCAAACTCTCTGCCCAACGACTCAAGGCATTGGCAACTACATTAGCCTTACCCGGATGATAGAGAATAGTAATATCATAGTCCTTCAGTAGCTCCAACCATCTCCTTCGATGCATATTCAGGTCCTTCTGCTTAAGCAAGTGCTGCAAGCTCCAGTGATCAGTGTAGATCTCACAAGGAACCCCATACAAGTAATGACGCCAAATCTTGAAGACGTGAACAATGGCAGCTAGCTCTAAATCATGAATAGGATAGTTTTTCTCATGCAGCTTCAGTTGTCTGGACGCGTAAGAAATCACCCTACCGTCCTGTATCAATACTGCACCGAGTCCAACTCGTGAGGAATCACAATATACTGTATAGGACCCCGAACCTGTAGGCAACATCAAGATAGGAGCTGAAGTCAAAGATGTCTTGAGCTTCTGAAAGCTCGCCTCACACTCATCTTTCCACTGAAAAGGGGCACCCTTTTCGGTCAATCTGGTCATAGGTGCTGCAATCGAAGAGAACCCCTCTACGAAACGACGGTAATAGCCCGCCAAACCAAGGAAACTACGAATCTCAGCAGCGGAGGAGGGTCTAGGCCAACTCTGCACGGCCTCCACCTTCTTAGGATCCATTCGAATACCATCGCTCGACACCACGTGGCCTAAAAATGCCACTGAACTCAACCAGAATTCACATTTAGAGAACTTGGCATATAACTATTTCTCCCTCAGAATCTGAAGCACTATCCTCAAATGCTGCTCGTGCTCTTCCCGACTCCGGGAATATACTAGAATATCATCAATGAAGATAATCACGAACGAGTCCAGATAAGGTCTGAACACACTGTGCATCAAATGCATAAAGGTTGCTGGGGCATTAGTCGGCCCAAAAGATATCACGAGGAACTCATAGTGACCATACCGGGTCCTGAAGGCAGTCTTCGGGATATATGGCTCCCGAATCTTCAGCTGATGATAACCAGAGTGCAAATCATTCTTATAGAACACTTGTGCGCCCTGTAACGGGTCAAACAAATCATCAGTGCAAGGCAAAGGATACCGGTTCTTCACTGTAACCTTGTTCAATTGACGATAGTCAATACACATACGCATAGAACCGTCATTTTTCTTCAAAAACAACACAGGAGAACCCCAAGGCGAAACACTGGGTTGAATGAAACCCTTACCTAACAACTCTTGTAATTGATCCTTCAACTCCTTCAACTCAGGATGAGCCATACGGTACGGTGGAATAGAAATGGGCTGAGTGCCCGGCAACAAATCAATAGCAAAATCAATATCTCTGTCAGGCGGGATGCCTAGGAGATCAGCTCGAAATACATCAGCGAAATCACATACCACTGGAATGGAATCAATAGAAGGAGTGTCAATACTGACATCCCGCACATAAGCTAGATAAGCAGCACACCCCTTCTCAACCATACGCTGGGCTTTGAGAAAGGAAATAACACGGGTGGGGGTATGATCTAGAGTACCACTCCACTCAATACGTGCAATGCCTGGCATAGCCAGCGTCACGGTCTTGGCGTGACAATCAAGAATAGCATAATGGGGCGACAACCAGTCCATGCCCAGAATAATATCAAAATTGACCATCCCGAGCAATAATAGATCCGCTCTAGTCTCAAAACCATAAATGGTAACCAAACACGACCGATATACACGGTCCACAACCAAAGAATCTCCCACCGGAGTGGAAACATAAATGCGGGCACTCAAAGAATCCCGAGGCACACCTAGATGAGAAGCAAAATAAGAGGACACATATGAAAAAATGGAACCAGGGTCGAATAGAACCGATGCCTCCATGTGACTAACCAGCATGATACCTGTGATAACAGAATCAGATGCAACAGCTGCGGCGCGATCAGGAATAGCATAGAATCTGGCATGTCCCCTATCTCGAGGGCGACCTCTGGCACCCTGATCCCCGCCCCTAGCTGACTGGGCAGGTGGAGTGGCAGCTGGAGCTGGAATGATGGCCTGCTGGCCCTGAGAACCACGTTGAGGCTGCGAAGACTGAGGAGGTTCTCCTCTCCTATGCCTGGAGCACTCCCTAACTAGATGGCGAGTATCCCCACACTCAAAACAAGCTCTGGGAGGACGCGATGGCTGTGACTGACCGGCCTCACCCCCACTAGTCTGACCCCTGGAGGTACCCCGTGCTGGAAGAGCTGGAGTACTACCGATTACTGGCAATGCTGAATGAACTGGACGACCAAAATAACCCCTACCAATAAGACCGGCTGCTGAAGTGCGGGCACCGGAGAAATGGCCCGACTCACGAGACCTCTTGGCCTCCCTCTCTCCCCGCCCTCTAGGGAGCATACTCTCGATCCTCTTGGCAAAGCTCACCGCCAGCTGATATGGTATATCCGTATCCAACTCCCTAGCCATGCTAGATCGGATCAGCAGAATAAGGCCCTTAATAAATCTCCGCACTCTCTCCCGGACTGTGGATACCAAAGCTGGTGCATGCCTGGCTAGACGGGTGAAACTAATAGCATACTCCGATACTGACATGGAGCCCTATCGCAACCGCTCAACTTCGACCGCCAAGAATCCCTAAGGCTCTGGGGAACAAACTCCCACAAAAACAGATCTGAAAAAACTGCGTCCAGGTCAATAAAGCAGACTCCTCTAGACTATCCAACTTATACGTGCGCCACCAATCATAAGCGGCCCCACGAAGCTGAAAAGCAGTGAAGGAAACCCTGATGGTCTCCACTATCCCCATGGTACGAAGAATACGATGACACTCCTCCAGAAAACCCAATGCATCATCCGTAGCCAACCCACTGAACACCGGTGGATCATATTTCCTAAACCTCTCTAATCTATGCTGCTCGTCCTCGGAGGTAGTTGGCCCACCTCCGGGCTGTACTGGGGCGGCAGAAGGCATAATAATAATCTCTGGAACCTGTTCCATGGGCACTCCCTGCTCCGGCGTAGCGACTGCGGGAGTTTGGGCCCCTCCCCGGCCTGAGATGTAGCTGCAGTGAGAGGAAGCAACCCTGCCTGAGCTAAAGTGGTATACATACTCATAAACTGGGCCAGGGTCTCCTGGAGTGCTGGAGTAGTAGCAGCTGTAGTCGGTGTACCAGGTGCCTGCGCTCCAACCTGATCCACCGGTGGCACCTCGGTGGCAGCGCGCGCGGGTGCTGTGGCTGCACCTCGGGCGTGTCCTCGTCCTCTACCTCGGCCCCGGCCACTGACGGCGACAAAAAGGGGCGCGGGTGCCTGATCCTCGCAAGTAGCACGTGTCCTCACCATCTATGAGAGAATAGAAAGCAGAAGTTTAGATTTGGTGCCAAAAATATCGCACGACAAGGAATCCAAAAGAAATGAAGAGTTTCTTAAACAGTTACATAGCTTCTCGTAGATAAATACAGACGTCTCCGTATCGATCAGTGAGACTCTAAGTAACCGGTATGTGTTCCGTGACTCCTATGAACCTAGAGCTCTGATACCAACTTGTCACGACCCTAGTTCACCAATCGTGAACCTGTGATGACGGCACCCAATCCCCGCGACTAGGTAAGCCTAACACATTGCGGAATATACAAGTTTATGAACTTTAAAAAAGAATAGCGGAAAAACAATATAAATAGGAATGTAATCCGTGCCGCTTGGCATATACACTCGTCAAACACACTGTATAACACACCACCAAGACCCGAAATCCCACGGGTAACACAGACTAAGAGAGAAATACAATTGTGGCTCTATATGTAAAGAGTATCTAAAACAACGAAATGAGGGAAAAACATCTACTAATACTATCAGAATAGAAGAAGGGCCTCCGGATCCGCGGACGTAGCAAATCATACCTCGAGGTCTCCAAATGTGCTGCTGAATCACCTAGTATGGGCCTGTCCTGACATACCTGGATTTGCATAACAAAAGTGTGCAGAAAAGTAGCACGAGTACACCACGGCGGTACTCAGTAAGTGCCAAGCCAAACCTCGATGGAGTAGTGACGAGGAAGGTCAGGGCCCTACTGAGAGAACAATAACATAATGATAATAACAATAATAAGCAGTTTAAATAATAAATCTAAATTTAACAGCAAATAAGTGATTGCTGCAACCGTCTACAATTAAGCTAATAACAAGTAACCAACTCAACAAAACTCAATCAGCAAGTCCAGGACCTGTGGGAATTGAACCCACAGTCCCACTCTATAATCAACAATCCGGGAGCTACGGGAATTTAACCCGCAGTCCCAATAACATTATCTGTGGGTCTCCGGGAATCGAACCCGCAGCCCATGTCTCAATACCTCAGGATGCGTCTCAATAACGTCAGGATCTCCGGGAATCGAATGCCGCAGTCCATATCTCAATAATATATCAATAAACTCCGGATCTCCGGGAATCGAAACCGCAGCCCTTGGATCTCTGGGAATCGAACCCACAGTCCATAAACAATACCACTCCGGGTCTCTGGGAATCGAACCCACAGCCCTGGGATCTCCGGGAATCGAACTCGCAGTCCACCAACACAATAAATAAAGAAACGCATAGAGAAAATATAATATGCTTAACTACAACTTCACCAAATCTAGTACCAACCAATTTTCAAGAAGTGCAAATAAGACAATTAGGTAATTAGACAGATAAATCCTATCTAGTCATGCTTTTCTAGTGAATACCAGGTAAATGTAACAATTTAATCAACTAAGAACAGGAATATCACTAATCGGACAATTCAAGTAAAGTGAGCCACAACAACTAGCGTATGTACACGTCCGTCACCTCGCGTACAAGGCTTTTCAACTATCACATAATATCCTACGGGTGAAGGTTCCCCCACACGATGTTAGACAAGCCACTTACCTCAACTTCGGTACAAAACCGCTAAGAGACAACTCTCTTGCCACGAATATCGGCCTCCACATGTGTAGAATCTGTTGCAAAGTGCCAAATTAATAAGAAAACCTGAAATCCAAGTAAATGGCCCGCGAAAAGAGCTTCGGCAGCAAAAATAAACCAACGATGAACTTTGAATGGCAAGAACATGAAGGAATCCAAATGTTGAGAGAGATGAAAAGAAATAAATTTTGCGTTGCCTTACCGTCGACTAAGCGAGAACTAAAGAGCAACTGATGTAATGAATCTTAGTAAATAATGTGTATGATAATCCCAGGGAATAGATGTGGTCCTCGCGCTTAATTTACGGCCTCTACAACAACGGTATTTATAGTTTGAAAATTGGTCTTAAGAATTTGCCACCAGAATGGAAAGAAATTATCCTAAAATAAAGAGAAGATTTTGAGAAAGAGCTTTTGGGGAAAATCTAAAAGTAATTACTTTGTAAATCGAATTGGTTGGAAAAGGAACAAGAAAAGATTTTGACTATTAGAAGATCGAAATTATAGCCATTAATAGAAAATTGAGGCTAGGTGTATATTCTCATAAGCTGTCTACATTCGTCCGAGATAATAACTTGAATTATCAAGATTTTCTTTCCAAATAAACCATGGTACACTGAACCAAAAACCTAACCAAAAATTAGGGGAACAGTTAAATTGGGGATCAGGGCGTAATTTTCTAAAACGACCGGCCGGGTCGTTACAAGACACTATCAATATTGAGAAGCATACTTGTTATTTATAGTTGGTGGATGTGTACTTGCTTGGAATTGTTGAGTTTTATTTTAAGAGTGAATGGGAACTGAGAGTGTATTGCACAACCAAGCAACAAGTGCTTCTCCCACTAATTAAGTGTACATTCCACCATGTAATTGCCTCATCCATGATAGCCTAGTGCTTGTTCCACCATGGAAGGGGCGGATTTATCTCAAAAAGCTACTATAAATAGAGCAGAAGTTGGAGAGAAAGAAATACACCGGAAAAAACACTTGAGATACACTCTGTATACACTCGATATACACTCTGTATACACTCGAGATATACACTGTATACACTCGATATATACACTGTATACACTCGATATATACACTGTATACATTGGAAAAACGAATTGCAATCTCTTCGGTAAGAATTCAACATTGGTTATGCATTGCATTCCTTCCTCTCAGAATTTCATTCGACTTCTGAGTTGTCCTTCTTTATTCTACATTGTTTTAACCACAAACAAAGCATCCGTAAGTGTGATTTACTGCCGAACTTTGTGTTCGCTGAAACACTGGGGTTTGAAGTACCGCTACATCAGTGCGTAATTTGTTCTATCCATGGAGGAAATAATCCATAACCTTAGGTACTAGGAGGGGATTAAATTCCTTAAGGAAACACTGTGAATTCAGTGGGCTCGAATTAATTATTGTTTTATTTATATTTACGTTTTATATGCTAACATTTTTATTGCCCAGAATTGTTATTTAAAAAAATAGGATAACAACCAAGGAACCAACAAGCTTAAGGAATTTAATAATTTTTATTTCTATATTTGTGTTATCCTTATTATTCTGGAAATTAAAACCTTTGTGGTTTTGTGTACTCCCGTTTTGTAGAGTAAAGCCTTCGTGGCGGTTTGTTGGAGATTAAAATCTACATTATATTTTAAACTCCAGTTTTAAACGTTTATTAAATGTTTGTTTGTGTCATGTTTTTTCCAGAAAAATGGCTAATGAAATCGGAAACCAAGCTGTTCCGATGATAACTGTTAACGCATCGGCAAATCATATTCGGGCGATGACTGTCAATGCATCAACAAGCCGAACGCCGGCGTTGGCACCGGCAGAAAAACCCGTAAAATTTTCTGGGATTAATTTCAAGCGCTGGCAGCAGAAGATGTTCTTCTATTTGACTATGTTATGTCTACAGAAGTTCATCAAGGAAGATGTTCCTGATCTGCCCGATGAAACTCTAGAGAATGAAAGTTTTCTCGTGACTGAGGCGTGGAAACATTCTGACTTTCTGTGCAAGAATTATATTCTTAGCGGTCTGGATGATAATTTGTATAATGTATACAGTGGCGTGGAAACGTCAAAAGAATTGTGGAATGCGCTTGAAAAGAAATACAAAACTGAAGATGCTGGGATGAAGAAATTCGTCGCCGCAAAATTTTTGGACTATAAAATGGTAGATAGCAAACCTATTATTACCCAAGTCCAAGAATTACAAGTGATTATTCATGATCTACTTGCTGAAGGTATGTTCCAAATAAATAGTGATATTGAAAGTAAAAATTTTAGTAATTTTACTAACGGAATTTTCATTGAAGGTCTTGTCATCAATGAACCATTCCAAGTAGCAGCAATAAATGAGAAGTTGCCTCAATTGTGGAAGGACTTCAAAAATTATTTGAAACACAAACAAAAAGAGATGTCCCTTGAAGATCTTATTGTTAGATTGAGAATCGAAGAGGACAATAAAGCTGCTGAAAGGAGAGGCCGTGGAAATTCAACAATAATGGGAGCAAATATTGTTGAAGATAACAAAAAGAGGAAGAAGGCTTCTCGTCCGAAATACAACCCAAGCAAAAAGCGGTTCAGTGGAAACGGCTACAACTGTGGAAAAACCGGACATAAATCTACGGAGTGTCGTGCTCGAAAGAAAGACAAGAAAAGGGGTCAAGCCAACATGGTAGAAAACATGATGATATAGATGACTTGTGTGCCATGCTTTCTGAATGCAACTTGGTGGGAAATTCTAAGGAATGTCGGATTGATTCTGGAGCCACCCGCCATGTTTGTGCTGTGAGAGAAGCATTTTCTACATATGCTTCTGCTGGACCCGACGAGACGCTTTCCATGGGAAATGCTGCTACGGCCAAGATTGAAGGATGTGGGAAGATATTTCTGAAAATGACTTCCGGCAAAGTGGTAACTTTGAACAACGTCCTTCATGTTCCTGAGATTAGGAAGAATTTAGTCTCTGCTGGACTTCTTGTAAAGCACGGTTTCAAGTGCGTTTTTGTATCCAACAAGGTTGTAATAAGTAAGAATGATATGTTTGTAGGAAAAGGTTACCATACCGAGGACCTTTTCAAGCTGAATGTAATGATTATTGAGTATAATAATAAAATTTCAGCTTCGTCTTACTTACTTGAGTCAAATAGTTTATGGCATGAACGTTTGGGTCATGTCAATTATAAAACTTTGTGAAAAATGATTAACTTGGAAGTATTGCCTATGTTTGAATGCGAAAAATCTAAATGTTAAATATGTGTGCAATCTAAGTATGTTAAACATCCATATAAGTCGGTTGAAAGGAATTCAAATCCTTTAGATTTAATTCACACATATATTTGTGACATGAAGTCAAAACCATCTCGTGGTGGAAAGAAGTATTTCATAACTTTTATTGATGACAATACTCGATATTGCTACGTTTATTTACTTAATAGTAAAGATGAAGCAATAGATGCATTCAAGCAATACAAAAATGAAGTTGAAACTCAACTTAACAAGGAAATCAAAATGATAAGAAGTGATAGGGGTGGTGAATATGAATCTCCTTTTGAACAAATATGTTTAGAATATGGAATTACAACGGTCCCTTACACGTCCCAATCCAATGGGATTGCAGAAAGAAAAAATCATTCATAAAAGGACATGATGAACGCATTGTTGATAAGTTCTGGTTTGCCACCGAACTTGTGGGGGAAGCCATTCTTACGGCTAGCCGAATACTAAATCGAGTACCCCATAGCAAAACACAATCGATTCCATATGAAAAATGGAAAGGAAGGAAGCCCAACTTCAATTATTTGAAAGTGTAGGGGTGTTTGGCGAAAGTGCAAATTCCTAAACCCAAAAGGGTAAAAATAGGACCAAAAACCGTTGATTGTATTTTTATAGGATATGCGACTAATAGTAAAGCATATCGATTTCTGGTTCACAAATCAGAAAATCCTGAAATTCATAATAATACGGTTACAGAACCAGAAAATGCTGAGTTCTTTGAAGATATATATCCGTATAAAAAGGAGTGTGATTCAATTGGTGAAAGACCCAAACGACCTCGGGAAGAAGAAAAAGAAAGTACATTTAATCAGGAGAATCTAAGACGTAGTAAACGTCAAAGAACGTCTACTTCGTTTGGATCGGATTTTGTAACTTTCTTATTGGAAAATGAGCCTCAAACATTTAAAGAAGCTATGTCTTCTTCGGAATCATTGTTCTGGTAAGAGGCAGTCAATAGTGAAATAAAATCCATATTGAACAATCATACATGGGAATTGGTTGATCTTCCTCCTGGAAATAAAACTTTGGGTAGTAAATGGATTTTTAAAAGAAAAATGAAAGATGATGGCACTATTGATAAATTTAAGGCAATGTGAGCACGTGATTTTTGCCTAACATGAATTACTCCCACAAAATCAAAAAAAAATTGTCTATTTTTTACGATGTGTGTTTTAGTGAATTTTCGTGTTATTTTTGGTAATTGTTTGCATTTGTATATGCATGATTATATGTGTTTAAATTAATAAAAAATATAAAAATAGGTCATATTTACATTTTTGATCTAACTTTGCAATTAGGGTTAATTTAGGTTTATTTTTACAAAATAAAATCACAAAAAATATGTATTTTTTGCTTTTTTAGTATTTATTGTCCCAATTGTATGATTTATATTTAATTGATGTTTTAATTGATTGTGTTAATTGTTAATATAACTTAATTAGTATTTCTTATAATTTAATGGATTTTGTGGCATAATTAGAATTTTTGTTTTAATAAATTGAGAATTAAAATTAAAAGAGAAGAGAAAAGGAAATAATTGAGAGAAAAATCTGATTTGGGCCATGTTTAAAATTGAAATGGAGCCCAAAATATTTGCCTCAGCCGCCCCAGCCCATATCCGGATCCGCCCACTTTTGTTTTTAATCTGGGCCGTTGGATTCCTTCATCCAACGGTCCAGAATTAATTTACCATTTTAATATATCAAAACCCCCCCAAACCCTAATATTTTGCCTCATTTTTACCCTATCTCTCTATCACCAAACAACTTTAGCCGCCTCCACCCTTCCCCGCCGCACGCCGCCGGCCGGAAATCGCCTCCGCCGGCGGCCGTGGTCCAAATCCACCAAAACTAACACCATTCGAACCACCCTAACTCCCTCTCTCCAAAGCCGCACTCCATTAACCTCGAATCACCCTGGGCCGTTTCGAATCTTCGTTCAAAGATTCGAGCAAAGTACGAATCCACTCCAATCGAGTCCAAACTCACCCCAAACATTCCCTTGACCTCCCTAATCATCAAACCCCCGTTAATTTGATTCGAATCTGGCCGGAAGTCGTCGAGCCCCAAAACCAAAGTTCAAGAACCCTAGATTTGAATTAGGGATTTTTCGTTTGAATTCAAAGGGGAATTGGGGTCTAATAGACCTTAATTGGATTGTTTTCATTTGAAAACACTTCAATTAAGGTCCTTTCGACCTCGAATGAACGAGACCCGAGGCTGCCGATTTCCATTTTTTCTTTTGTTTCAAGGTATTTCCTTTTTCTTCTCTATTTTTGTTTAATTATACTCGTCGTTTAGTTAGTCTTCGTTTGTTATTGATTATTGTTGTGATTTCATCAAACTCTCGGTTTTTCTTCATCTCTTGGGACCGTTTTATTTGGTCGACTTGTTGTTTCTTTGATTTGTTTGTTATTCTTCGTTGTTAACATGTAATTGTGAATCGAATTCACTTCGTTGTTAATATCGTCGATTTGTTTGATGTTGAAATCCAACATGCTGCCCGAGAGTGTGTATTATCACTGTTTGTCGATTATCGGTTATCGATTGCACATATCGTAATTGTATAATCGAATGTTGTCAAATGTGTGTTCGCGTCGATTAGCGTCGTCGATTAGTTAGCTTCATTTTCCTTCTTTCCTCTGCTTTGGCCGAGAACACTGTTAGTGAATTGTCAATTCTAAAATTCTGCTTTGTCTATTTGATTACCAATGTTGCTGAATACAGGTTCGCGTCGATTAGCGTCGTTGAACATTTAGTTTCGTATTTGCTTCATTTTTTCTTCTTTTCTCTCGGCTTTGGGGTGTTATAATTTGTTGAATTTGTTTGTCGGCTTTTCGTTGTCAATCATACATGTTGTGATTCGACTTAACAAATGTCGTCGTTTCAATTCGCAAATTGGTTGTTTGAAATTCCGGGCAGTGGTTCATTTGTTTGCTTGATTTAAAATCTTTCGGTTTGTTGTTTGTTCAGAGTGTTGAGTTTAATTGTTTGGATTGTTTGTTTTGAACCATTGTTAATTCTAAATTAGGTTGTGAATTGGATATAGCTGTTAGTCCATTTAAGTAGCCCTAAAATCAACCTTTAAAGTGCAATACACATGGAAATGAGTTGGTAAAACTTGCTGGACAGCAGTGTATTTCATTAGTTTGCACCTTTAGGATTTGATTAATTATAAATCCCACCTTTAGACAAATCAGGATGGAATAATCAGAGAATGTGAGGATAATAATGAGTATTTTCAGCTTTGTTGAGTGCTTGGTCAGTTGTTAGAATCAGAATACACATGAGAGAGAATATACAGCTCAAAAAGGTTTGAAAAAGGGGAATAATGGGTGCTGGACAGATCTGAAACTGAAAAGGAAGGGCTGTTGGTTGGGATTTGTAGGTTATAAAAGAGGACATTACGGACTCTCTAAAAACAGACTCACAGATAGACTAGCAGTATACATTCACACATAGAGAAGCTCCCTGGCAGAACATTCACACACACAGAAACATTCTGAAAAAACATACACACACTGTTTCATAGAATACTCTCTGGAAGACTGACAGTGAACACTCTCTGGAACTACATTTTCACACACATTCACAAATTCTTTATCTGGCAGAACATTTTTTGACAGAAAACATTGAAAGGCAGAAGGAAAACAGAGATATACTAGCCTTTTGTCTTACCATTGTGAGAGGTCTTGTTTTGGGAGTTGAATCCTGTTTAAGTTCAATATCTGTGAAGAATCCTAGAATACATTAGCTCTCATTGCTCCATTTGAGTCCCTTTTTATCCGGTTGAGTTTAGTTTGGTTCTGATAAACTGCCAGCCCCATTTTTTTTTTGGTTTAAACTCAAGTTCACCAAGGTTTGTTGGGTTTTTGGTTGCTGTTTTTGCTTGTCTGTGACTGATTCTGAGTTACTACTGGGATTGCATTCTGGGGGAGTTCGAGCTGTGTTTAAGTTTGGTCTGTTTGCTGCATTGGCATTGCTTGGAATCTACTGCTATCGTTTGCTTTGTTGCTGCGTTCACTGCCAAATAAGTCACCGATCCTCATATTTTGCTTTGAATTCCAGGTATATTCTTGTAACCACACTGGCCGAGAATAATTGCAAATTGACAAAGGAAGTTGATATAAAGATGTTGAAGCAAAAATAGTTTACTTTTCTTTCCTTTTTGTTTAGTTTTTGTTCTATGATTTAGTAATGTGGTTTTACTGTATCTTGTCATATAATCGGAATTGATTTGAGTTTAGTTTGTAAATAGTTTTGTAAACTAGAACTTGAAGGAACTCATTATGTTAGGCCTTTAGCTTTATTTGATTTCCTTAAATGTTGAAGTATTTAGGATTGTTAAATGATTTATGTCTTTGATATTTTAAGTCATAGTTGTTTGTATTTTAAGTCATAGTTATTTATAAGATAGATGCTAGAATTTCAACAAGGGGTTTTAAGATTACCATCAGGCATTCTATCACGTTAGACAAGTAAATAAATAAATAAATAAATAAATTGGGATACACCACATTATGGATAATCTTATGCCAAGTAATGAACCATGATGAAATACTCATATCCGACATAGGTGTTTAATTTTACTAGTTTACACTTTATTTTAGGCAATCTTTGCTCCTAAGTCAACAAACCGCAAGAATAAGATGTCATTTTGTATAGGGTTTAATAGGAAATAACTTTAAGGGATATACTCTTGAATAAATCGTTTTTTTTGCCTAGTCTAACAATTGTTTTAATTGGCATAGTTTGAAATAAGTTATCCGGACATATTTTTGGTTTACTTATTTGTCAAAAGTCCGCGTCTATGTTGTAATTAGTTTTTCTTTTGGTACAGTTTCAAATTAATAGAGCGGTTTAAAGTTTAATTAAAGCATATAATTTATAAACATGTATAAAATCAGGATATTTTAGCCATTTATAATAATTGAAGCGACCGTGCTAGAACCACGGGATTCGGGGGTGCCTAACACCTTCCCTCGGGTCAACAGAATTCCTTACTTAGAATTTCTGGTTCGCAGACTTCATTTGAAAAGTCGTAATTTTCCTCGATTCGGGATTTAAATAAATCGGTGACTTGGGACACCTTATTATTCCAAGTGGCGACTCTGAAATAAATAAAATAATCCCGTTTCGAACATTGTCACTTAAATTGGAAAAACTCCCTCGCGCTTCTACCCCCGGGGTAGCGGGCGCGCCAAAAGGAGGTGTGACAGGTCTGGCGACTCTGCTGGGGAAACAAACCCAGAACTACTGGTTCAGGGTTTAAGAATTCGAGCTTTGAACAATTATTTTATTTGGCTTACTTATTATCTGATTTTATTACATGTTTATATTTTATATGCTAAATGTTGTTTTACCGCTTTGATATTTTGTGAACTGTATATAAATTGTGTCGATTTTTTTTTTTTTTTTTTTTTTTTTTTTTTTGAGTCTTTTGAAATATAATACCGGGCATTTGCTTGACATAGCCCGTTTTTCTCAAGATAGCTGTGGTGCTTGGCACCCGGTGAAGGATTTTGTAGTCACACATGTTTAGGCGGAGAGTTTTGTCAATTAAGCCGGAAAGCCATGCTACCGGTGCACTGACACTCTTCGGCTCGAGTTGTCCGCTCGAGTTAAAGCCGGTCTAGACACTTTTCCAACAGGATGATGACTTAGAATAACAAGACCTTATGCCGGATCCCCGATAGGAACGTTTATTTGCATCATGTGCATATTTGACTTAGGAGGCTCAACACAGGGGTTGGGCCTGTCTAGGACAGGTGTACCCGAAACAAAAAGACCAACTTGTTGCATCTTTTTGTGTGCATTTATTTGTTTCGATCTTACATGCCGACCGGTTTGTTAAAAAGAGGAAGAAGTGGAAAACGTCAGGGTATATAGTTAAAATAATTTTATGAAAATAGTTAGTTCTTTGAAAATAAATTCTGAAAAAAAAATGCAAAAAAAAAATAAAAATAAAAATTCCAAACTAAATTTTCTTAATTTTATGAAAATAGTTAGTTTTTTTTGAAAATAATTTCTGGAAAATGCAAAAAAAAATTCCAAACTAAATTTTCTTAATTTTATGAAAATAGTTAATTCTTTGAAAATAAATTCTAAAAAAAAAATTGCAAAAATTTCAAATAAATTTTCTTAATTTTATGAAAATAGTTAGTTCTTTGAAAATAATTTCTGAAAAATGCAAAAAAAAAATTTTTTCCAAATAAATTCTCTTAATTTTACGAAAATAGTTAGTTCTTTAAAAAATAAATTCTGAAAAATGCAAAAAAAAAAAATTTTAAATAAATTTTCTTAATTTTACAAAAATAGTTTAGTTTCTTTGAAAATAAATTTCCAAATAAATTTTCTTAGTTCCTTTGAAAATAATTTGTTTTAGAAATGCCGTTTAAAAAATAGTTCGTTTTCTTTTCTTAAAATGATTTAGTTCTTTTATTTTCGAACTACGCAAGTTTGATTCTCACCAAAAATGAGATACGTAGGCAACCCATATCGGGCTCAACTAATACTGATTTTTTTTAAGAAAAAAAAAATTAATAAATAAATATATATTAGAATTAGGATTTTTTGTTCTTAGTCAAGAGTTAGGAAATTTTGCAAAAATAGCCAAACGCCTCAAAAGGGGCGCCGGAGGACTAATTTTGCAAAACGGAATATAGACATCACACTGGTATCCTGTTATACAGCCTTCAAATCTTCTTCAAGTGCTGAAAGGCCGTATTAACAAGATTCGTTTTTAATAAAAAATAAAAAAATAAAAAATTTTTGAAAAAAAAAAAAAATCTAAAAAAAAAAAAAAAAAAAAAAAAAATCTTAAATCCATTTTTTATCTTTTCTAGGATCAGCATGACCTCCTCGCAACGAATCGGCCAAAAAAGGGTGAGAGACGAAATGCCACCTATGTTCATGGTCCAGGACAAAACCCCGGATCGGCTCCGTAAATGGTGGACTAGTTTTTCAGCTTGGGAAAGAAATCAAGTTCACAAGCACCTCAAATTTCTTCCGGACATCATGATGATAAAACCGGATAAAAATGTGATCAGAGCTTTAGTGAGTTTTGGGGACTCAACAAGCAATGTGTTCAAATTCCGGGATTGTGAAATGACACCCACTTTGGAAGAATTGGGCGGACTCACAGGGCTCGGAAGAGATTTGCACAAGATGAGACCTGCAGCTCCTAGGCAAATGAGTGTGAATAACTTCTTGAAAAAGCTATGTCTCCGGCGGGTTCCCCTCGGTTGTCTGGAGAACGGTTGGGTGCCACTAGATTATCTCTACGACAGATTTGGTGATAAGGAAGGGTTTGGGAAATTCTCAAACGTCGAATTTGTTAACCAGCTGAATTATGACGCTTGGGGGGATTTAAGAATCTATGCTTTCATGATCGCTTTTTTGGGAACCATGGTTTTTCCCGAACGTGGTGGACGCATCAGAATCCGTTTAGCTGCGGTGGTCTCATATCTACAGAGTAACGAGGAACACACTGTTCTTCCGATGATACTAGGAGACATCTTCCGGGCCTTAACTCGGTGCCAAGAAGGACAAGACTATTTTGAGGGTTGCAATATTTTATTACAAATGTGGTTTATAGAGCACCTCTACCATCACCCAATTGTGATAAATTTCAAAGCAGATTGGCTGAATTATATTCGCTGTCATACAAACAGAGCCGCCCGTTGTAACCTTCCAGAAGACTTGGGGACTTGGCAAGAACTCCTCAACTCTTTGAGAGCCGATCAACTTACCTGGAATTATTATTGGTTCCCTTCCGCCAAAATCATGCATATGTCGACATACCGCCCATTCTACATATTAATGGGTTTCATGGGTTTCCAACCATATGCCCCGCTACGTGTCATGCGGCAGCTGGGAAGAGAACAGAAAAAGGCCCCAATTGAGGATATGCGATCATTTGTATGGGAATTTGTGACAGAAGAGACCCCGAGGGAGACTTATGCACAGAAGGTTTGGTTCGGTAGTCGACTCTCCGACATCAACGAAATGGTTGCCGATCGGGAACGGGGAGAAGTGAGTCTCGCTTATCTTGAATGGTTCCACAACCAACCAATACCAGAGCAAAGGTCAGAAAGGTCAATGAAGTATGCCGTCGATTGGGAGAAAGAAATAGAAGCCAGAGTTAGAGAGGTTGAGCATGAAACAAGCACAAAATTTCCAATCTTGCATCAACACTTTAAAAGAAGACAAAGGAATCCTGGAAGCGGCCATGGACATACAACAGGCCGACTTCGATCGGGAAAGGGCCGGTTGGGAGCAGGAAAGAGAAGCACTCCAAACTCGAATTCAAGAGATGCAATTGGCCGCAGAAAGGTCAAGGAGGAGTCGGAGTGATCAAATGCTGATAAACGATTTGGAAAGAAAAGCCTTTGAACACCAAGAAGACTTGGAGAAGGCAAAAGCGGCTTTGGTTGCAGTCCGAACAAAATGGAAGAGAGCGGCCCACCAAGAAGCACTCCGTCTACAACAAGTAGAGAAAGACTATGATGCGATCATCGTTGATTTAAGAAAAGCAAATGCCACTCTTAAAGAACGAACTCTCAGGCAAGTCCAGGATGCTAAAGCAGATAGAGACCGTTGTCACAACTTGATGGCACGGATGGAAAGACAAATAGATAGGCTCTTGGACCATGTCTCCGGCAACTCTCAAGTATTAGGGGCAAAGAACAGGCACATAGGGCAGCTGCTCGGAGAAAAAGACATAATCAGAACCAGGATCAATGAGATTGGGCACTACATTACTATGAAGTGTTTGAACTGCGAACAAGTACCTCGGCCTGCCCTCTTTTCTTCAATCATGGAATGTGTCCACCAGGTCATGGCAGAATTGGGAAGTATACAGAAAGATCTCACCCCAAGAACTGCAGCAAGGCCAAACAACGCCCCCCGGGCGCAAAGATTCGAGGCGTTGGAACATGCTTAGGAGAGTCTTTTGTTTTAGAGTCTGTTTGTCCTTGTACGAATTTTTCTCCATTGTTGACATTTTGCAAGTGTTTCAAGTTTTAAGTTTGTTGAAATAAAATTCATGAACACTTCATCTTATGTTTATTGTTTCCGAACTACGCCCGGTCTGATTCATGCGGGGACATGATACGTAGGCAATCCACATAAGATTCGACCATCACTAAAAAAAATAAATAAATAAAAATAAAAATGAAAAAAAAGGGGGGGGGGAAGAAGTTAAGAGAAAAGAAGATCGATGAAAGATGAAAGCGAAAGAAAATACAAACCGGAATGACGCATCGCAAACGAATACATGTAGCAACATTATCACCTGTATAAGTGCATCACACCCAACGTGAGATTACTTATCTGTTATGTTGTTTCAGACTAACCGTTTGTTTGCCAAAATCCAGGTTTTAGTAAAAGTGGTTGACTTTGCGGTAATCTGGCACCACATTCGTACTTCACAAGGTCCAAAGGAAAAGTTCGGCAGCTTGAGAGTACTCATTCCTATTTCACTAGATCGAAAAAGGGTGCCGACATGTCTTCAGAAATGCCTTTAGCAACCATCCCCGTTTCAGAGGAAAGCTCATTGGCAACCATCCCGGCTACTGAGTCGGCAGCTTTGGAAGAGAATAGAATGCTGCGTTGCCGCATGCTCGAAATGTTGGACGATTGGAACAACGGGAAAGAGCCCCCGAGTCCGGTCCCCGGGTTCCCTGAAATTCTTCTCAGGTCAAGCGGTATTACAAATACCCCCATCAATTACCCGCCTACTCTGTTCGGGTATTCCAATGCTACAAACCTCTCTGAATCACCCTCCACATCCCATCCTCGGGTGACACCACATGATACATCCGCAAGAACGTCGGTTGAGTTGCCAGTTCCAATCACAACGCACCCCACCGCACATGCTCCTTTCTTCGACTCCTCATCCTTTACATTCCCAGCACCACCGCTTACACGGGACAATACCCAGGTTGCAGCCAATACATATTCTCAGCCACCTCGATATGAGTTCCTACCGAGCCAAAATCCAAAGACCCCCGAGCAGGAGGAGATGGCAAAAAGAATGAGGAGTTTGGAACAAAGCTTTAAGAACATGCAAGGTCCGAGTGGACAGAAGAGTGTATCTTACGCCGATCTGTGCATGTTCCCGCACGTCCATTTGCCATCAGGTTTTAAGACACCAAAGTTCGAAAAGTACGACGGACATGGTGACCCCATTGCTCATTTGAAGAAATACTGTAATCAATTGAGGGGTGCCGGCGGCAGAGAAGAATTGTTGATGGCGTACTTCGGAGAAAGTTTGGTCGGAATAGCGTCCGAATGGTATATGGATCAAGACATATCTCGATGGCACATCTGGGATGATCTGGCCAGAGATTTTGTAAAACAATTCCAATACAACATCGATATTGCGCCGGACAGAAATTCTCTATCGAACTTAAAAAAGAAGCCCTCAGAAAGCTTCAGAGAATATGCCATCAAGTGGCGAGAGCAAGCGTCCAGGGTGAAACCCCCATGGACGAAATTGAAATGGTCACGACTTTTCTCCAAGCTCAAGAGCCCGATTACTTTCAAAATATGATGTCGGCAATGGGAAAACCTTTTGCCGAAGCTATCAAGATCGGAGAGATGGTAGAAAATGGCTTGAAAACAGGGCGGATTTTGAGCCAAGCGGCCATTCGGGCAACTTCCCAAGCCATTCAAGGCGGGTCTGGAGGGATGCCCCGAAGCAAGAAGAAAGAAGAATCCGCTATGGCAGCGGTAGAAGACAGGAGATATCGAACCTCAAGGCAGGTATTCTCCGACAGGGTCCCCCAACATTACTATCCACATCACGGCATGGCTTATGCTCCTCCGCCTCCACCCTATGCAGTCATGAACATTCAACCTCAGGCACGGCCGCAGCCACCAGCCAACAGAAATCCACCTCCATTCCAGAGAAACCAACCTCCTTACCCAAACAAGTATAATCCACGGCCAAATAACGCTCGCCACCGTGAGCAACCCAAAACGAGCTTTACACCGATTGGGGAGCCGTATTCCACTCTTTTCCCAAAACTCGGGCAAGAAAACCTATTGCAGCCTGTTCCGCAGAACAGGCAGAATCCAGACTCTCCTGCCTACCAGAGGGGGATATACTGTGCATATCATTCAGGTGTTGAAGGACACAGTACTGACAATTGTTGGACATTAAAGAAGGCAGTGCAAGAATTGATCAATCAAGGGAGGATCGTCTTTGCAGATGAAGACATCCCAAATGTGACAAACAACCCATTACCAGCCCACAACAACGGACCGGTGATTGGGATGATTTGTGACGACAAAGAATTTGACCCAGCTTTGAAAGCGATAATCGCCATCGCCAACATAGAGAAGCGTCCCGAGGCTACCCCGAAACAAGAGAAAATGGGGAAAAAGGTTGAAGCTCTTGAAACCAAATCCGAAAAGACGATTGAATTGAAAGCATCGTCTCGGAAGGGCGGAGTCCTTTACCTCCCACGAGGTAGAGTGGAAAAACCATTGTCCATAGGTGCCCCCAAGAAGTTCCATTTAAAGAGAGAAACATCAATGTATGTACCAAAGGGAACTTATGTGGTCCGAAAACCAGATGAACCTGTGGTTATTGCACGCGTGCAACAAAAACCAATGACAGATCCATCCGCAGTACCCTGGAGCTACCAACGAACATTTGTTATGCGCAAAGGGAAAGAGATCGTGGGAAATTCATCTGAGAGTGTCTTAGGACAGAAGTACTTAAACACACAGGAGGTAAATAACGCCACACAAAGGCGTTTCCGTCGAAGAAACCTGTAAGTGCTGAAGAGGCAGAGGTCTTTTTTCAAAAGATGCAAATGCCTGATTACGAGGTGATAGACCAACTGCGTAAATGCCCAGAGCAGGTGTCGATGTTGTCCCTTCTAATGAAGTCTACTGAACATCAAAAGGTTTTGCTGAAAGCCTTGAATGAGGCATACGTGCCTATTGAGACTTCATCCGAACAACTTGAAAGAATGACAGAAAGATTCTTCGCGATCAATCAAATTTCTTTCAGTAAAGCTGATTTGCCTTTGGAGGGTGCCGCCCACAACAAAGCTTTGCATTTGACTGTCAAAATCGAAGGCTACTATATGAAGAGGGTCATGGTTGATGGGGGTTCGGGGGTAGACATATGCCCGCTTTCCACTTTAGGCCGCATAGGAATCGGAGCTGAAAGGATTCGGCCTAACAATATATGTGTGCGAGCTTTTGACGGTGTGAAAAGAGATACTGTCGGAGAGATTGATGTAATTATGACCATCGGCCCGGTGGACTTCGAAGTGACATTCCAAGTTTTGGATATGGACACTTCTTACAATTTTCTTCTAGGGAGACCATGGATTCATGCGGCGGGAGCTGTGCCCTCTACCCTCCATCAGATGTTGAAATTTGAGCACAAGGGACAAGAGATCGTGGTCCACGGGGAAGATGAGCAATCAATTTATCGAGATCCATCCATACCTTGCTTGGAAGCGGAAGCGGGAAGCGAAAACATTGTCTATCAAGCTTTCGAGATTGTGTTGGCAGATCAACACGAAGAAGGGAACCCTCTCCCCCAACCTTTTTTGTCTAATGCCTCCATCACGGTGGCGAAAGAAATGATTAAACATGGCTTCCAGCCAGGAAAAGGTTTGGGAAAGTCCCTACAAGGAGTGCCGAAGCTGATAACTTTACCCGTAGCTGAAAAGTTTTTCGGAGTGGGCTTTCGCCCAACCCCTGAAGATGAAAGATAGGCCAACAAGAGAAAGGAGAAAGGATGGGTTCTGCCGCAACCATTGCCACATCTGTACCAAACTTTTGTCCGACCAAGGTACAGTGAAGAAGAAGAAGACGAGGTCTTTACAGCGGAGGAAATTGAAGACATATGTGGGGCCATGAGGCAAATGCTCTATGATGTTAATATGGTCCAATCGGGAGAAGGAACAAGCACCGCTGAGGTGCTGTATGTGGGCCCTGAAGCTAAATTGCAAAATTGGAAAGCCACACCCTTCCCAATCAAGCGGGAGTTCTGGTAGATTTGTCCTGTCATTTTTCCTTCATCACAAGTTACTTCAGGACGTAGCTTGGATGTTTTTATTTGTTTTCTTGTATTTTGTTTCCCCAATGTAATTTTGTTTGTTTTCAGAAAATTCCAAGAAAATAAAATAAATATTTCCTTACTTTTGCACTCTTTCTAATTTTGTTATTTATTCTTCCTTTTCAATCCTAATAATGCGGCTTTAAATAACATGACATGCTTGCGGAACTCATGCTCAAATCCGAACACGCCACCTAATCTGGAAATAATGAACCAAGAACCGGAATACGATGAAGATGAGGCTTTTAGGGAAATAAATCGAGAATTGGAACATTTTGAGAATAAACCTAAGCCAAATTTGAATGACACCGAACCGATTAATTTGGGAACTGATGAAGAGGTCCGAGAGACCAAGATAAGCATCCACACAGATGAGAAAACACGAGATGCAATAATCCAACTCTTGTTTGAATTTAAAGACGTGTTTGCTTGGTCTTACGATGACATGCCAGGATTAGGAGCTGATCTAGTGGTGCACAAATTACCAATCTACCCTGACTGTCGCCCAGTGCAACAGAAGCAAAGAAAGTTCAAGACTGACATCAGTGATAAAATCAAAGAAGAAATCACTAAGCAGTTGAAAACGGGGTAATCCGAGTGGTACAATACACCACGTGGTTGGCTAATGTTGTGCCCGTGCCAAAGAAGGACGGAAAAACTCGAGTATGTGTTGACTACCGAGATTTGAATAAAGCGAGTCCTAAAGATAACTTTCCTTTACCAAACATCCACATCCTTGTTGATAACTGTGCCAAACATGAGATACAGTCGTTTGTGGATTGTTATGCGGGATATCATCAAGTGTTGATGGATGAAGAGGATGCCGAGAAGACCGCTTTTACCACACCTTGGGGAACTTACTGTTATAGAGTCATGCCGTTCGGTTTGAAAAACGCAGGAGCAACATACATGAGAGCTATGACTGCCATTTTCCACGACATGATGCATCAGGAAATAGAGGTGTACGTGGACGATGTGATCATCAAATCCAGAACTCAAGGTGATCATGTGCGAGACTTGAGGAAATTCTTTGAGAGGTTGCGGAAGTACGATTTGAAACTGAATCCGGCCAAATGCGCTTTTGGAGTCCCGTCAGGTAAACTTTTGGGTTTCATAGTCAGTAGAAGAGGTATTGAATTAGATCCCACAAAGATAAAATCCATCCGGGATTTACCTCCCCCCAGAACAAAGAAAGATGTAATGAGTCTTCTAGGCCGACTGAACTACATCAGTAGGTTCATCGCTCACTTGACTTCCACATGTGAACCCATATTCAAGTTGTTGAAGAAAGACGCTGCAATCAAATGGACAACCGAATGCCAAGAGGCCTTTGACAAGATCAAAGAATATTTGTCAAACCCTCCAGTCTTAGTCCCGCCAGAGCCAGGGAGACCTCTTTTCTTGTATTTAACAGTCTTGGAAAACTCTTTTGGTTGTGTTCTCGGACAACGTGATGCGGCAGAGAAGAAAGAGCAAGCGATTTACTACCCGAGCAAGAAATTCACTAGTTATGAGGTCAAGTACACTTTGCTGGAAAGAACGTGTTGTGCTTTAACTTGGGTCGCTCAGAAATTGAGACACTACCTCCAAGCCCATACGACTCACCTCATTACTCGGTTGGATCCTTTGAAATATATATTCCAGAAACCGATGCCCACCGGAAGATTGGCAAAGTGGCAAATCCTGCTCACCGAGTTTGACATAGTCTATGTCACTCGCACGGCAATGAAGGCCCAAGCATTGGCAGACCATTTGGCCGAGAACCCGATCGACGAAGAGTATCAACCATTGAATACCTACTTTCCCGATGAAGAGGTAAATACGACAGAAGTTGTTTCGGACGACAGTCATGCTTGGAAAATGTTTTTCGATGGGGCGGTAAACGCTAAAGGTGTAGGGATCGGGGCAATCTTGATCTCTCCTGCTGGTCAGCATTATCCGGCCACGGCTAGGCTCTGTTTCTTCCGCACAAACAATACGGCTGAGTATGAAGCTTGTATCATGGGTATGAACATGGCAATTGATCAAGGTGTCGAAGATTTGTTGATCATGGGAGATTCAGATCTAATTATCAAACAATCTCAAGGTGAATGGGAAACTCGGGACGTTAAACTCCTCCCTTACCGACAACACGTGAACATTCTTGGCAAACGATTTGCATCGATAGAGTTCAGGTATATCCCACGATGTCACAATGAACTAGCCGATGCACTTGCCACTTTAGCTTCAATGCTACCTTATCCGGGCAACGCCCATGTCAATCCCTTGGAAATTCAAATCAGGGAAAGCCACGGTTATTGCAATGCGATCGAAGAAGGACCAAGCGTCAAGCCATGGTATTACGATATCAGGAGATTTCTGAAAACGCAAGAATACCCAGAACATGCTACTGGAGATCAAAAGAGGACCATTAGGCGACATGCAGGTGGTTTCTTTTGAGCGGCGAGGTCATGTACAAAAGAACCCCAGATCTTAACCTTTTAAGGTGTGTTGATGCCGAAGAAGCAGGAAGAATCATGCACGAAGTACACGCAGGAGTATGCGGGCCTCATATGAATGGGTATGTCTTAGCCAAGAAAATCCTTCGAGCAGGTTATTATTGGATGACCATGGAGAAAGATTGTTTCGGTTTTGTCCGAAAATGCCATCAATGTCAGGTACATGGAGATCTGATTCATGCACCTCCAACTGAGCTGCATCCTATGTCAGTGCCGTGGCCATTTGTTGCTTGGGGAATGGATGTCATCGGCCCGATTGAGCCAAAAGCTTCGAATGGACACCGATTCATATTGGTGGCTATCGACTACTTTACAAAATGGGTCGAAGCCGTCACTCTCAAATCAGTCACCAAGAAAGCGGTGGTGGATTTTGTACACTCAAATCTTATCTGTCGTTTTGGTATACCCGCAACTATCATCACGGACAATGCTGCGAATTTGAACAGTCATTTGATGGAAGAAATATGCGAGCAATTCAAAATAACGCATAGGAACTCCACCCCTTATCGGCCCAAAGCCAATGGTGCCGTGGAAGCAGCAAACAAAAACATTAAGAAGATTTTGAGAAAGACAATCCAAAGTTCTAGACAATGGCATGAACAATTACCGTTCGCTTTATTGGGATACCGTACTACCGTACGCACATCGGTGGGAGCAACTCCATACCTGCTAGTCTATGGAACTGAAGCTGTGATACCGGCAGAGGTAGAAATTCCTTCGCTTCGTACAATTGTTGAAGCAGAGATTGAAGATAGCGAGTGGGTTAAGACTCGTTTGGAGCAATTAACTTTGATCGATGAAAAGCGAATGGTTGCAGTCTGTCACGGACAACTGTACCAACAAAGAATGGCTCGTGCTTACAACAAGAAAGTACGACCGAGAAATTTCGAAGTAGGTCAGTTGGTTTTAAGACGCATTCTTCCACATCATGAGGAAGCGAAAGGAAAATTCGCTCCTAATTGGAAAGGACCATACATCATTAGGAAGATACTGCCAAGAGGAGCATTATACTTGGGAGACATGGAAGGAAAAGATCCTGAAACGGCTGTGAATGCAGATGCTGTGAAAAGGTATTATGTCTGAACTTGCTTCAATGAGGTCCTCACAAGTCGAAATGATTGAAGGCTTTTATTCCCGCTACCCAAACACTACCAACCCTTTTGTAAACCCTTTGAGCCAGTTACCTTCTTTTGGCTACCCTCTTTGGAATCCAAACCAAACCAAAAAAAAAAAAAAAAAAAAAAAAAAAAAAAAATTTCCTGAACTACGTTCTGACTTGATTCCGAAAGGATACGTAGGCAACCTCTCCCTGAGGTTCAGTCACACCAAATCAAAAATCCCGGTTTCCCCAAAAATGAAACTGGGGCAGATGATATTTTTGATTCGGTTTAAGATCCGTCAAGATGATTCCAAAGTTGTAATTTTGTTTACAATTCTTGTTACCCGAACCAAGTACAATTCCTTCAAGATCGATTGGAAGTTGTGAAAACATCATTGTTGCGATCCGGGTTTCCTGGAATGAAAAGAAATAAAATGAGAAAGTCTTATTGGTGAAAACCTTCGGGCACCATAAGACGATGGAAGTAGAGAAATACAAAATGAGAGAGCCTGTTGGTAAAAACTCGCAAAGAGTGCTATCCGGCGATGGTAAGAAGAGAAATGAGAGAGGTCGATTGGCGAAAACCCGCAAAGGGCGCTATCAACCGAAAAGTTTGTTTCACCACGAGAGGTCCTGGCACGGCTCCTTAGCTCGGAAATATAGACCCGTTTTGGTTCATAAGAAAATGGGAGTTTTGTGACGATCAAGCATCTAGTCCGAGGAGCATGTCATGTTGGTTAAAGTCAGCGTATACCTCAGATAAGTCCTTCTTTTCTCCCTCGAAAGAGACTCCTCTATCTTTGATACGTTTTTCCATTCTTTGATTCATTCTTCTTCTTTGAATCCCTTTCGGTTTAATTTTAATTCTGAAAATATTACAAAGGAAGGTGACAGGACCGGTTTTACAGGACTCCGCCTGGTAAAGAAGAAAAGAAAAACAGCCTCAATGGTGTATTGTTACAATCCACGATTGGATCGTAATGATCGATTGTTTCCAAAGGAAAAGAGTTTTAGAAAGGAAATGGAAATCAAAGGCTAAGGTCTTAGAAGAGACGGAATAAGGCAGAAGGATGGAACCTACACGGAAAATCCCCATGGAATTCTGGGAATGAACCCGGTCAGTTTGAAAGGAAGTCACCCCAAAGACAATTGGTAGCGAACTTCTCAATGAAAATGGGGAAACAATCAAGCAATGAAGATAACCAAGGCCGCAAAGCCAACCACTTTTTTCAACTGATAAAATGTTCTTTGTTGAAAGCAGGTCTGTTTAATTGTGCAAGAAGAAGGTACCACTCAAATAAGTGAAATACGCAAGCTTTGAAATGGCTTTGGAACAAGGAAAACACATAAAAAGGTAAGTTTCTTTTAGAGATTTATCCTATGCATTTGTGGATGTTTAAAAAGAACGCTTAAAAGAAGGCCAAAAAAAAAATGAAAGAAAAGAAAATGAAAACTCCGAAAAAGAGAATCAAATCATATCAGTCCAATAACTTTTATCCCGGTCAGAAAACCGAGGATCTCCCAGTCAGAAAACTGTGGAGCCATTTACTTTTACCCCGGCCAAAAAACCGAGGATCCGACGGCCAAAAACCGTTAGATATTGTTTGAATTCCGGCCAGAAAGCCGTGAAACTTTTATCCCGGTCAGAAAACCGAGGATCTCCCAGTCAGAAAACTGCGGAGCCATTTACTTTTACCCCGGCCAAAAAACCGAGGATCTGACGGCCAAAAAACCGTTAGATATTGTTTGAATTCCGGCCGAAAGCCGTGAAACTTTTATCCCGGTCAGAAAACCGAGGATCTCCCCAGTCAAAAACTGCGGAGCCATTTACTTTTACCCCGGCCAAAAACCGAGGATCCGACGGCCAAAAAACCGTTAGATATTGTTTGAATTCCGGCCGGAAAGCCGTGAAACTTTTATCCCGGTCGAAAACCGAGGATCTCCCGGTCGAAAACCGCGGAGCTATTTACTTTTACCCCGACCAAAAACCGAGGATCCGACGACCAAAAAAACCGTTAGATATTGTTTGAATTCGGCCGGAAAGCCGTGAAACTTTTATCCCGGTCGAAAACCGAGGATCTCCCGATCAGAAAACCGCGGAGCTATTTACTTTTACCCCGGCTAAAAACCGAGGATCCGACGACCAAAAAACCGTTAGATATTGTTTGAATTCCGGCCGAAAGCCGTGAAACTTTTATCCCGGTCAGAAAACCGAGGATCTCCCCAGTCAGAAAACTGCGGAGCCATTTACTTTTACCCCGGCCAAAAAACCGAGGATCCGACGGCCAAAAAACCGTTAGATATTGTTTGAATTCCGGCCAGAAAGCCGTGAAACTTTTATCCCGGTCAGAAAACCGAGGATCTCCCAGTCAAAAAACTGCGGAGCCATTTACTTTTACCCCGGCCAAAAAACCGAGGATCTGACGGCCAAAAAACCGTTAGATATTGTTTGAATTCCGGCCGGAAAGCCGTGAAACTTTTATCCCGTCGAAAACCGAGGATCTCCCCAGTCGAAAACTGCGTGAGCCATTTACTTTTACCCCGGCCAAAAAAAAAAAACCGAGGATCTGACGGCCAAAATCGTTAGATATTGTTTGAATTCCGGCCAGAAAGCCGTGAAACTCTTCTACAAAATCCCGGCCAGAAAGCCGTTTGAACCTTTGTGAAACCATGACTTTCTTACCCAATGCCAAAGAGTCTTTTAATCACTTTCTGTGCCACAACTAACTCACGAAATTTTCCTAGCAAAACTGGGGCAGAAAAATTTCGTTCGTTTGTTTGTTTTGTTGTCTAAATAGGTTTGACCTCGGGATGCAAGGATCGAGATAACCTACAAATGGGACATCAATCCAGAGTGAAGAAAAGAAGAAAAGAACCGAAAGAAAAGATTTCAAACGTTGGAGTAAACAAAGGCGCGGATTGCTCAGAAGATGATTGAAGTAACAAGCTCCGCCGACTCCGTTTCACTCAATGTTACGGAAATAAACAAGCACGTACAGCTTGTGGAGCATCAAGATTCAGATCGAGGTCTACAGCAAATCAGATAGGATTCAAGACCAAGTTTTCAAGAGAATCATAGATAGGAATCTTGTAACTCATAGTTTGATAGCATAGCTAGTTCAGTTTTAATTTCTTTTGGTGTAATAAGGAGGTCAGTAAGCAGTAAGCAGCAACAGCAGCAACGATAGCAACTGTAACAGCAAAGTGTCAATCCACGGTAGTCCCAGCTACCAAAACTTCCCGAAGTACATTGACATGATTCCTGTTTAGCCCAGGATATGTAGGAGGCCTCCGAAGCAAAGGCTCGGTCAAACTTTTTCAAAATGCTTCCCACGGAGTATTCAAACGGGCAAAAATCGCTCGTATTTGCTCATTTATCTTTGCACGAAAACTCTTCGTGGTTTCCGCGCAAAGAGGGGCAGCTGTGAGCACGTGATTTTTGCCTAACATGAATTACTCCCACAAAATCAAAAAAAAATTGTCTATTTTTTACGATGTGTGTTTTAGTGAATTTTCGTGTTATTTTTGGTAATTGTTTGCATTTGTATATGCATGATTATATGTGTTTAAATTAATAAAAAATACAAAAATAGGTCATATTTACATTTTTGATCTAACTTTGCAATTAGGGTTAATTTAGGTTTATTTTTACAAAATAAAATCACAAAAAATATGTATTTTTTGCTTTTTTAGTATTTATTGTCCCAATTGTATGATTTATATTTAATTGATGTTTTAATTGATTGTGTTAATTGTTAATATAACTTAATTAGTATTTCTTATAATTTAATGGATTTTGTGGCATAATTAGAATTTTTGTTTTAATAAATTGAGAATTAAAATTAAAAGAGAAGAGAAAAGGAAATAATTGAGAGAAAAATCTGATTTGGGCCATGTTTAAAATTGAAATGGAGCCCAAAATATTTGCCTCAGCCGCCCCAGCCCATATCCGGATCCGCCCACTTTTGTTTTTAATCTGGGCCGTTGGATTCCTTCATCCAACGGTCCAGAATTAATTTACCATTTTAATATATCAAAACCCCCCCAAACCCTAATATTTTGCCTCATTTTTACCCTATCTCTCTATCACCAAACAACTTTAGCCGCCTCCACCCTTCCCCGCCGCACGCCGCCGGCCGGAAATCGCCTCCGCCGGCGGCCGTGGTCCAAATCCATCAAAACTAACACCATTCGAACCACCCTAACTCCCTCTCTCCAAAGCCGCACTCCATTAACCTCGAATCACCCTGGGCCGTTTCGAATCTTCGTTCAAAGATTCGAGCAAAGTACGAATCCACTCCAATCGATTCCAAACTCACCCCAAACATTCCCTTGACCTCCCTAATCATCAAACCCCCGTTAATTTGATTCGAATCTGGCCGGAAGTCGTCGAGCCCCAAAACCAAAGTTCAAGAACCCTAGATTTGAATTAGGGATTTTTCGTTTGAATTCAAAGGGGAATTGGGGTCTAATAGACCTTAATTGGATTGTTTTCATTTGAAAACACTTCAATTAAGGTCCTTTCGACCTCGAATGAACGAGACCCGAGGCTGCCGATTTCCATTTTTTCTTTTGTTTCAAGGTATTTCCTTTTTCTTCTCTATTTTTGTTTAATTATACTCGTCGTTTAGTTAGTCTTCGTTTGTTATTGATTATTGTTGTGATTTCATCAAACTCTCGGTTTTTCTTCATCTCTTGGGACCGTTTTATTTGGTCGACTTGTTGTTTCTCTGATTTGTTTGTTATTCTTCGTTGTTAACATGTAATTGTGAATCGAATTCACTTCGTTGTTAATATCGTCGATTTGTTTGATGTTGAAATCCAACATGCTGCCCGAGAGTGTGTATTATCACTGTTTGTCGATTATCGGTTATCGATTGCACATATCGTAATTGTATAATCGAATGTTGTCAAATGCGTGTTCGCGTCGATTAGCGTCGTCGATTAGTTAGCTTCATTTTCCTTCTTTCCTCTGCTTTGGCCGAGAACACTGTTAGTGAATTGTCAATTCTAAAATTCTGCTTTGTCTATTTGATTACCAATGTTGCTGAATACAGGTTCGCGTCGATTAGCGTCGTTGAACATTTAGTTTCGTATTTGCTTCATTTTTTCTTCTTTTCTCTCGGCTTTGGGGTGTTATAATTTGTTGAATTTGTTTGTCGGCTTTTCGTTGTCAATCATACATGTTGTGATTCGACTTAACAAATGTCGTCGTTTCAATTCGCAAATTGGTTGTTTGAAATTCCGAGCAGTGTTTCACTGTTTGCTTGATTGAAAATCTTTCGGTTTGTTGTTTGTTCAGAGTGTTGAGTTTAATTGTTTGGATTGTTTGTTTTGAACCATTGTTAATTCTAAATTAGGTTGTGAATTGGATATAGCTGTTAGTCCATTTAAGTAGCCCTAAAATCAACCTTTAAAGTGCAATACACATGGAAATGAGTTGGTAAAACTTGCTGGACAGCAGTGTATTTCATTAGTTTGCACCTTTAGGATTTGATTAATTATAAATCCCACCTTTAGACAAATCAGGATGGAATAATCAGAGAATGTGAGGATAATAATGAGTATTTTCAGCTTTGTTGAGTGCTTAGTCAGTTGTTAGAATCAGAATACACATGAGAGGGAATATACAGCTCAAAAAGGTTTGAAAAAGGGGAATAATGGGTGCTGGACAGATCTGAAACTGAAAAGGAAGGGCTGTTGGTTGGGATTTGTAGGTTATAAAAGAGGACATTACGGACTCTCTAAAAACAGACTCACAGATAGACTAGCAGTATACATTCACACATAGAGAAGCTCCCTGGCAGAACATTCACACACACAGAAACATTCTGAAAAAACATACACACACTGTTTCATAGAATACTCTCTGGAAGACTGACAGTGAACACTCTCTGGAACTACATTTTCACACACATTCACAAATTCTTTATCTGGCAGAACATTTTTTGACAGAAAACATTGAAAGGCAGAAGGAAAACAGAGATATACTAGCCTTTTGTCTTACCATTGTGAGAGGTCTTGTTTTGGGAGTTGAATCCTGTTTAAGTTCAATATCTGTGAAGAATCCTAGAATACATTAGCTCTCATTGCTCCATTTGAGTCCCTTTTTATCCGGTTGAGTTTAGTTTGGTTCTGATAAACTGCCAGCCCCATTTTTTTTTTGGTTTAAACTCAAGTTCACCAAGGTTTGTTGGGTTTTTGGTTGCTGTTTTTGCTTGTCTGTGACTGATTCTGAGTTACTACTGGGATTGCATTCTGGGGGAGTTCGAGCTGTGTTTAAGTTTGGTCTGTTTGCTGCATTGGCATTGCTTGGAATCTACTGCTATCGTTTGCTTTGTTGCTGCGTTCACTGCCAAATAAGTCACCGATCCTCATATTTTGCTTTGAATTCCAGGTATATTCTTGTAACCACACTGGCCGAGAATAATTGCAAATTGACAAAGGAAGTTGATATAAAGATGTTGAAGCAAAAATAGTTTACTTTTCTTTCCTTTTTGTTTAGTTTTTGTTCTATGATTTAGTAATGTGGTTTTACTGTATCTTGTCATATAATCGGAATTGATTTGAGTTTAGTTTGTAAATAGTTTTGTAAACTAGAACTTGAAGGAACTCATTATGTTAGGCCTTTAGCTTTATTTGATTTCCTTAAATGTTGAAGTATTTAGGATTGTTAAATGATTTATGTCTTTGATATTTTAAGTCATAGTTGTTTGTATTTTAAGTCATAGTTATTTATAAGATAGATGCTAGAATTTCAACAAGGGGTTTTAAGATTACCATCAGGCATTCTATCACGTTAGACAAGTAAATAAATAAATAAATAAATAAATTGGGATACACCACATTATGGATAATCTTATGCCAAGTAATGAACCATGATGAAATACTCATATCCGACATAGGTGTTTAATTTTACTAGTTTACACTTTATTTTAGGCAATCTTTGCTCCTAAGTCAACAAACCGCAAGAATAAGATGTCATTTTGTATAGGGTTTAATAGGAAATAACTTTAAGGGATATACTCTTGAATAAATCGTTTTTTTTGCCTAGTCTAACAATTGTTTTAATTGGCATAGTTTGAAATAAGTTATCCGGACATATTTTTGGTTTACTTATTTGTCAAAAGTCCGCGTCTATGTTGTAATTAGTTTTTCTTTTGGTACAGTTTCAAATTAATAGAGCGGTTTAAAGTTTAATTAAAGCATATAATTTATAAACATGTATAAAATCAGGATATTTTAGCCATTTATAATAATTGAAGCGACCGTGCTAGAACCACGGGATTCGGGGTGCCTAACACCTTCCCTCGGGTCAACAGAATTCCTTACTTAGAATTTCTGGTTCGCAGACTTCATTTGAAAAGTCGTAATTTTCCTCGATTCGGGATTTAAATAAATCGGTGACTTGGGACACCTTAATTTATTCCAAGTGGCGACTCTGAAATAAATAGAATAATCCCGTTTCGAACATTGTCACTTAAATTGGAAAAACTCCTCGCGCTCCTACCCCCGGGTAGCGGGCGCGCCAAAAGGAGGTGTGACAGGCAAGACTTGTTGTCAAAGGATATAGACAACGAGAAGGTCTTGACTACTTCGATACATATTCTCCAGTGACGAGAATTACGTCCATACAAACGCTAATAGCTTTAGCTGCATTATATGGTCTCGAAATTCATCAAATGGATGTAAAGACAGCCTTCTTAAATGGAGATTTAGAGGAAGAAATCTACATGGAACAACCTGAAGGGTTTGTGGTTCCAAGTAAAGAAAAGAAGGTACGTAGACTTGTTAAGTCCCTCTATGGACTAAAACAAGCACCCAAACAATGGCATGCAAAATTTGACCAAACAATGTTGTCAAATGGTTTTAAGATCAACGAATGTGATAAATGTGTATACATTAAAAATGCTCCAAATCACATAGTCATTGTTTGCCTATATGTGGATGATATGCTCATAATGAGTAATGACGTTGCCAATATAAATGCTACTAAGTGTATGCTAACTAGCAAGTTTGATATGAAAGACTTGGGAGTTGCTGATTTAATTTTGGGAATTAAGATCCTTAAGACTTCTCAAGGTCTGGCATTATCACAATCTCATTATATCATGACAGTACTTGAAAAATTCAAGCACTTGGGCTTTAAAGTTGCAAAGACTCCAATTGACGTGAATCTTGTATTAGAAAAGAACAAAGGCCAAAGCATATCACAATTGGATTATGCTCGTGTGTTAGGTTGCTTAATGTACATCATGAACTGTACACGACCAGATATAGCATGTGCTATAAGTAAATTGAGTCGATATACGAGCAATCCAGGTCAATCTCATTGGATGGCCATGAAACGATTTTTGGGGTACTTAGTACATACCCAGGACTTTGCTTTGCACTACAATAAATATCCTGCGGTCATTGAGGGATACTGTGATGCAAATTGGATCACCGGATCAACTAATTCCAAGTCCACAAGTGGATATGTATTCACCATTGGTGGAGGAGCGGTATTTTGGAAGTTGTCCAAACAAACTTGTATTGCCCGCTCTATAATGGAGGCTGAGTTCATAGCCTTGGATAAAGTCAGTGAAGAAGCTGAATGGCTCCAGAAATTTCTTGGAAGATATTCCACTTTGGCCCAAACCCTTGGCTACCAATATGCATGCACTGTGATAGTCAAGCGGCAATTGGAAGGGCTGGGAGCGTTATGTATACCGGTAAATCTAGTCATATATGACGAAGACATAAAACCGTTAGACAATTACTCTCTAGAGGAATTATCACGATTGACTATGTAAAGTCAAGTGATAATGTGGCGGATCCACTTACAAAAGGCCTAACTAGAGATGTAGTTGAGAAATCATCAAGGGGAATGGGACTATGGCCGAGAACAAGTCATAGTGGTGGTAACTCTACCTAGAAGACTAGAGATCCCAAGATCTAGGTTCAAGGAGATCAAACAAAGTCATTTATGACGGTTCAACATTGTCAAATAAACTTTTGGTTCATTCTCTTATAAGACAATGATCAGTACCAAAGATAAAGCATTAAGGCTTTTTAATGATTTCTAAATTTGATACGGGGTATATCAAATGGTGTATCTATGGGGATGACATGTTTAGGAATTACCTATGTAAGTGTGAAGTGTTAGCCGCTTCAAAGAGAATTTTGTAAGGCCAGTTCTCTACGCACTTATGAAACCATGCGGTGTTTATGGCTGAAATGAACACAACAATGAGAACCAAAGATGGTGAAGGGCTGGTTGTGTGACTTGTGGTTGTCTAGGTATACTCCAAAGTTCGACGGTTCAAAGATATCAAATCTACCGATTGATCGAGTATATCCGACATAAGTTCACTACGGAAAGTTCAAAGGGAAACCTACTTATCCAGAAGCAATTAATCCTTACTTGCGAATCACACTGTTTTTCATGCATACTTTCATGATATAGCCATTCTCCATTCATGTGGAGTATTGTTGAGTTTTATTTTAAGAGTGAATGGGAAATGAGAGTGTATTTCACCAACAAGCAACAAGTGCTTCTCCCACCAAGTAAGTGTACATTCCACCATGTAAGTGCCTCATCCATGATAGCCTAGTGCTTGTTCCACCATGGAAGGGGCAGATTTATCTCGAAACACTGCTATAAATAGAGCATAAGTTGGAGAGAAAGAAATACACCGGAAAAAACACTTGAGATACACTTTGTATACACTCGATATAGATGCTGTATACACTCGATATATACACTGTATACACTCGATATATACACTGTATACACCGGAAAAACGAATTGCAATCTCTTCGGTAAGAATTCAAATTGGCTATACATTGCATTCCCTCCTCTCAGAATTTCCATTCGACTTCTGAGTTGTCCTTCTTTATTCTGCATTGTTTTAACCACAAACAAAGCATCCGTAAGTGTGATTTGTTGCCGAACTTTGTGTTCGCTGAAACACTGGGGTTTGAAGTACCGCTACACCAATGTGTAATTCGTTCTATCCTGGGAGCAAATAATCCATAACCTTGGGTACTAGGAGGGGATTAAATTCCTTAAGGAAACACTGTGAATTCAGTGAGCTCGAATTAATTATTACTTTATTTATATTTACGTTTTATATGCTAACATTTTTATTGTCTAGAATTGTTATTTAAAAATATAGGATAACAACCAAGGAACCAACAGGAATTTCGTGGAAATTTACGTAGTTGACTTTAGGTCAACTTTCTGTTAATTCCACTGAACGCGGGATCGGAGAAGGCCCGACCACAAGAGTTTATTATAAGTAATTTTACCCAACATTTATATAATAGACAATTTCCATGGTTCGAGCATATAAACTCATGGTCATATGACAACAACTTACCAGTTACGTCAAAGCTCCCTTACGTCTTTTTTATGTAAACAAAAAATAAAGTAAGTCTACATATATTATTAGCGTGGTTCAATTCTTACTGTCCTTTCTTTTCCTTCCTTTTCTCTTTCCCTCGTTGTAATCGATAAAGAATTTGTAGTCTCTATTCTTTTTCCATAATCGATGGGTCGTTTGGTACACAAGATAACGTCTGAGATTAGGTGGGCGTTTGGACACAAGAATTTTAAAATTACTATAAAAAAAATGTAAAAAGTTTTAAGTGGAAAATGGTATTTGAAAATTAAAGTTGTATTTGGACATGAATATTATTTTGGATTCATTTTGAAGTTTTATCAGTGATTTAAGTAAAATTGAAAAATAGCTATTTGGAGGTTTTCAAATTTTCGAAAAAATTTCAAAATCCATCCTCAAGTGAAAATTGAAAATTTTATGGCCAAACATTGATTTCGAAAAAAAAATAAAAATAATCTTATGTTCAAACGGGCTCTAAATTTATATTGTGTTTGGTTGACCTTATAAATATCTCGGGATAAAATTATACCGTCTACAAAATACAATATTATAAATTTAATCTCACATACTTAATCCTAGATATTCTACCTTATGCCTTCAAACTTAGGATTAGGTGGGATAAAACTAGTCTGAAAAATTATAATCCCATGACTATAACCCAGAATAATTTAGTGTGCCTCTCAAACAACCCCGACAGTAACATATTCCAATTAGTGAAGAAAAATAAAGTAAAAAGTAAAAAGAGAAAGAACTAAAGAAAGTGTATATCCTAGTAAATTTATGAACAGTACCAAGTCTCTTCCCGTTTATCTTGTTCCTGTTGGTTCAACGAAACTTTTTGAGGACTAAATTTTCAAGACTTTGAGGTTGTAAACAGTATAATCATTATTATTGGATTAAGACAGAAGCTAGTATTTTTCGTGTGCTAAATTTCAAGAGTTCCCACTTGTTGACTTTAGAGCTTGTAATACAAGGGAACATAAAAGCTAAATTTCCACAAACACTAGAAGATAGTTAAATCTTAACTAGGTGACAATCTGATTGTGTGATATGTTTGTGTATACACTTGTTTCTAGTCCCATATTAATTAGTATACGATTTTAAAAATTATATTTTATTTAAAAAATCTAGTTTTGAAGCATGTGTCACTAGCATTCAAAGATTCTTAGTTATACAAAAAAAAATGTTCTACTATTATTTTAAGAATGACACATTGTTTTTACATATCATTGCATATTTCTGAAATCATTTCCTTAGTGGAATTTGTTTTTTGTCTTTTTTGAGAAGATAGATACTTATATTAATATTAAATATTATTCATAATATTAACACTTTGTGTCTCATGGAGGACACCTAAGTTCCCAAAACTAGCTAACAGATTACGTGCACTTTCTGAGAGGTGTTTAAATTCTTAAGGGTGATTAGCCAATAGTAGTTTGTGTTGAGGGGAATGTGGTGAATATCTAAGGTTTGCGAAAACCCGAGAAGAAATGGTCTGTTTTAAAAGATGCGTGTGACAACCTGACCTGTCGTCTCATGAGTTACCGCTCCGTTTTTTCCGTTTTTTCTATTTCTTTATGATTCATTATCAGTGTCTTGTGTGAACGAGTTGACTTGGATTGATTTTAGAAGGAAATGAGACACTTAGTCTCTTTATAGAAGACTTAGTTTGGAAAAGTAAACCGGATGATGACTTATGTGTTAGAGGGCTCGGATGTAATTTTTGGTGATTTGGTTAGCTTCGGGGAATGATTTGTGACTTAGGAGTGTGATCGGAAGTGGTTTTGGAGGTCCTATGTAGAATTAGGATTGAATTGGCGAAGTTAGTATTTTGGCGATTTTCGGTCGATAGGTGAGATTTGATCAGAGGGTCGAAATGGGATTCCGAGAGTTGCTGAAGCTTCGTGTAACGACCCAAAGTTTTGTTTTAAGAATTCGCATTTCCGTTCAACAGCACAAGACCTTGAGAAGCTTCGTAATATGCATCACGACCCACATGTATGGTCGAGTTTGTCACTCGTAAGATTCAGAGTTAAATTTAAAGAAGAAAAAACCAAAATCTTATTTTGAAAGCTCAAATGGAAAGAATTGATTGGAGAGTTGACTTTTGAGAAAAACGACCCCAAATTGGAATCTTAATGATGTCAATAGCTTCTCATGGTCATTTCAGACTTAGACATGTGTCCGAAATTGAGGGGTTGCTCTGATGGTAAGCAACCCCCACTTCCAACCGAGAGGTTGTGAGTTCGAGTCTCCCCAAGAGCAAGGTGGGAAGTTCTTGGAGGGAAGGATGCCGGGGTCTATTTGGAAACAGCCTCTCTACCCCAGGGTAGGGGTAAGGTCTGCGTACACACTACCCTCCCCAGACCCCACTAAGTGGGATTATACTGGGTTGTTGTTGTTGTTGTTGTACATGTGTCCGAAATTGAATTTGAAAGTCCATAGGACAATTCAACGTTTTTTGACGAAGTAAGAAAATTGACGTGCTCTAATTATATTATTTATTACGTGAAAGAGGTCTATTACTATGGTGGATACCAATTTGATATGATAGCAAGTGTACGAGTTGTACTACAAGATATATGGGATCTAAGGAAAATCTTATGTCTAAGCCAAGTTGGAAATATTTCATAATAGACGAAATTGTAAATGAATGTGCACAAGACCTCACTTTAAAAGATCATATATCCCGTTATATAAGGAGTTGTGTGAACCACAACCTATCAAATTAAAGGTCTTTGCGTCTAGTTTCTAACGCTTTAAACCTATCAACAGATTACAGAACACGAGTTTCAGCCATTTTAAACACATTTGGAGCTATGGAGCTCGGATTGAGGCGATTTTTGAGGCAATTTTCACCATATGGATTGAGGTAAGTGTTCTTTATCATGAATCTTTTATAGATCATGATTCCATACCCATTTACATCATGAACCCATGAATTTATGGAAGAAAAATCAAATTTTTGTAAATCTTTCCAAAATTGAAAAATTAGGATTTGAAGGTCGATTTGACATCGGAATTCAATAATTTTTGTATGGTTAGACTTGTATCGGAATGTGTTGTCGGATTTTATGAATTTGGTCTAATTCTGAGATGTGGGCCCCACGAGAATTTTTGAGCTAAATTTCGAAATTCAAAAAATGTATAAATTCATATGGGATTAGTTCCTACGATTCATGTTGAGTATTTTGAATTATTATGAATAGATTTGAAGCTTCGGACGAATTCACGAGGCAAAGGCATGTTGGAATTTTGAATTGGTTGCAATGCGAGGTAAGTGGTTGGTCTACCCTACCTTGAGAGAATAGGAGTTGAGTATAATTGCTACTTGTTATGTGTTATGTCCAACGTACATGCATGGTGACGAGTATCTATACGTTCGGGGTCGAGCATGACCATGTCCTAAATTTCTAAATTGTTGTATTCTTATTGGATGATTACGAGAACTTGTTTGAAGATCTTTGAAGCTGAGCAAATAATTGTTATGACTGAGTAATTGTATCAATTGTGTAAAATAGAAATTCATAAGTTTGGTTATAGCTGGTTCTTCTTTGTCGGTAATATATTATTTGATTATTTGTTATTAGTTTTCTTTGCCGGTAATATATATTGTTGATTTAAATATTATTAGTTTCATCATGTGGCACGATGACCACTTATATATTAAGAAATGGGATCGTGTAGCATGCCCACCACAATTTATATGATTGTTGGCATTAGCCATAGTTGTTGGTAGCCCATTATGTACTATTATTGGCCATAGTTGCCGGTGACATATTGATAAATGAGATTATATTGAATTGGGAACGAGTGGTACGCCTACCACAAGATACGAAATAAAATTGGGTCGGGTTGCACGCGGAAACGGTATAATATAATGAGGAGTAGGTTGCACGCCGCAACAATGTTAAATAAGATTGGAATGGGTTGCACTTACAACGAGATGTGATCTGAAAGTGAAATCTGCCTTTGTTATCCTTATTCTTGTTAGTGGCAGGATTTTGATTCCTTATAATGATGATGTCGTGTACTTTCTACGGTTATGTTTATTTGTAGTTATCAATTCAAGTGTTTAAAATGTTTGAATTCTTTTACTATAGTGACCCTTCGTGTTAGAACCTACAGTGTCTGCATTATTTTACTGCATATATATATATATATATTTATCAGGTATTATCGCCCGTTTTTCCCACGTTATGTTGCCTTATGCTTCATTATCAGTTTTGGGTGCATTAGAATTTAATTGGAGTAATTTTGGTAAAAAAAATGAGACACTTAGTCTCTTTTAAGAAGACTGAAGTTGGAAAAGTCAACCGGATGTTGACTTATGAGTTATAAGACTCGAAAATTAATTCTGATGATTCGGTTAGCTCCGGGTGATCATTTAATGCTTAGGAGCACAATCAGAAGTAATTTTAGAGGTCCGGCGAAGAAATTAGCCTAGTTTGGCGAAGTTAATATTTTGGCGGATTCCGTTGATAGGTGATATTTTGATTTGAGAGACGGAATAGAATTTTGAGAGTTACAGTAGCTTTGTTAGGCGATTTTGGACTTGTCCGAAAAATTTAAGGTCATTCAAACGTTGTTTGGTTGGGTTTCAGATCGAATGTGAGTTTAGGAAAAAATTGATAAATTTAAGCTTGAGTCGAATGTATTTTAATGGTTTTAGCGTTGTTTGACATGTTTTGAGGATTGGAACAAGTTCGTATGATGATTTGGAGTAGGATGGTATTTTTGGTCGAGGTCCCGAGGGCCTCGGGGTGATTTCGGATGATTGCCGGGAAATTCGAACTCATGTAAATCTGCATAAAATTGCAGATTCTGTGACACTGAAATTTGTTCACTGCAATCGCGAGGGTAAGGATGCAATCGGGTAGAAGGTTTGTGGGAGGGCGTCGTTTTTGTTCATCGCGATCGCAGGAATTGGTATGTGATCATGTAGTTGGTCAAATTTATGCACTGCGATCGCAGATGGGGGAATGCGATCGCGTAGGGTTAATTAATTGTGCTTTGTGATCGCGTGAAGTCAGTCGCGATCGCGTAGAAGGAATTGAAGGCCTTGGATTTTTTCGTACTTCGCGATCGCGTGAGGGTCGCGATCGCGATGAAGGATTGTCAGGGGCTGAACATAATGGTTTTTAACATTTCATCCGCGAACCAAACCCATTTCTCACCATTTTTTAGCAAGCTTGGAGAGCTTTGGATGGGAATTGAGGGGTTTCGACTGGGAATCGTTGGAGGTAAGTTTTATGAGTTAATTACATATTTTTATACAAGAATTGTCCATGAAATTCATGAATTAATGGCTAAAAATCAAGAAATTAAGGCTTGGAGCAAAAATCTTAAACTTAGGATTTGAAGGCCATTTGTGGTCCGAATTAGGATTTCTTGGTATGTACGGACTCGTGGTGAGAGGAGGAGTCCGAAAATGTAAATTTTGGAATTTTTCGAGATGTGGGCCACGGGCTCGGGTTTTGTCAATTTCGTATTTTTGAGTATTTTTCGAGTTCTTTCGATTGGATTATGTCCTATTAGCATATTATGATGTATTTCTAATGATTTTGGATAGATTGGATGCGCATGGAGGCCAATTTGAGGAGCAAAGGCGTCGCAAGTTAGAATTCTCGCCGGTTCGAGGTGGGTAATATTTGTAAATAATGTCCTAAGGGTTTGTAAACCCCGGACTTGCACACCCTAATGCTGTGTTGTGGTGACTTGCACACCGGATAACGGGCGTGGGGTAGAGAACCATTAGGGATTGTGACCTGGTCCGTCCCGCTTAATAAAATACTACCTAATTGCTTGACGTTGAATTGAATCTCTAATAAAGATATTAATTATCATGAACTGTACAGATTGTCATGTTGTTGGGCTTCGTGCCGAATATTTGATTCCTTTAGGGTTTGATATCATTGTCTTGGCACTACTGTGCATATTTTTCATCTAAGTCTATGGTTTTAAAAATGGTGTTTTTGCAACTCAGCATTCTTTAAAAGATGTGAAAACTTAACTGATATTTAGGCTGAGAACTGCTTTGCGACTAGTGCCCAAGAGGCTTATGTGCATTAATGACTATGCATAGATCAGGCTCCACGATGCAGCAAGAGTGACATTTATATTACGCTTGGGCTGAAGGAGCCCCTCCGGATTCTGAACCTCCACAGTGAGCGTCGGGCGCCCAGATGGACCAGGTTACGCGCCGTAATGGTCATGTGTATTGCATTGCATTCATACGTTGGTTGTTGATTGTACTACGTGGCATGGCATTTAGCACTCATATATATATTATTGGCATACATATATTATTTACCTTGTTAATCAGATACCCTGATGAAAATTATTAAAGGAGTGCTGAGCCCAAAGGGCTGACTTTAGTGCAGATTTGTACTATTTGATGTTGTACCCAAGTATTGAACTGTTACTAATGAAAGAAAAAGAGATATTTTAAAAAGAGGTTTTAAGCTGATCTAGACCCGTTATAAAGGATTTTCATGAAGTGCACTATTGTTTAAAATGTGGGATTTTGTATCTTATAGCATGAGATGGTGCTTTGTGTGGTTTTATTTTCCTCAGCATTATTTACTTCTATTAATGCTGAGGTGGAAGTACTCACTCGACTCCCTACACCATGTGTGCAGATTCAGGTATTTGGAAGCGTAGCTGAGCTTAGCGCTGGTCTCGAGCTTCGTTTGGGATCACCAAGGTAGCTGCCTAGCGTCCGCAGTGTGAGCACGTGATTTTTGCCCCAAGCAATAAAGTTCCAAAATTAAATAAATAATATTTTTTCTGTGCAATTATATGTTTTGTTTGAAATGAAATGCATTTGTGTGAGTGAACAATTAAATATGAAAATTAGAAAATTTAAAAAAATAGGATGAATATAATTATACAAATAAAAGGATTTTAAAAGAAAATTAACAAAAAATACATATGTATGCCGGAATATAAGGAAAAAATAACAAAAAATGTCAAACAATATCATAAAAATTAGAGAAAATAGGAAATTAAAAGAATTTGAGTAATTGAAAAAGAATATAAAAATAGAGGATAAAATACAACAGGATAACACATAAAAAATAATAAAATACATGAAAAATACTTAAAAATACACATCTGGGCCATTTGTACAGGCCCAGATGCAATTGGCCCAAACAATTAAAGAAGACCGGTATAGTTATTAAGTGACAAATAACCTCAGCCATCCATTTATCTAATCCAACGGCTGAGAATTAATCTAGAATTCTAATCAATTCAATAAGGTTTTGATGATTAAAAGTTAGCCGTTCATCCATTCAATCCAACCGAAGAGATTAAAATCCTTACTTAAATCAAGCGGCGTCGTTTTGAATATTAGATCCTAGCCATTGATCATCAACGATCCAATGGCCAGGAATTGATCAATGGCTACGCATATAAAAGGCCCGGTCTCTTAAGAGACCGGCCATTTCCTCTTCTCCCTAACCCTATCCGCCTTCAGTCTTCTCCTTCCTCTCTTCTTGACCTCGCCGGCCATGGATGCTGGCCACCTTTCACGGCCGTCTCCGACCATTCTCAAGCCCCAAACCACTCTTCTCCTATTCTTACCCCAAACCACCAGAGATCGCCAAAAAATCCCAAAACCCCCAAATCTTGAAAACCTGGTCACCGGATTTCTTCTCTGGTGACCACAATTCTTTGACATCGGCCTCCATATTAACACCCTAAAACCCTCGTCTCTTGATCTACAACCCCATGTAAACCACTCCATTCGAATCCTTCTCTAACTGCTCGAATATTCAAAAAAGAGTCGTCGGAACCCTAACTCCGGCCGACTCAAACCAAACCCCAAATCAAAAACCTTCTCTTTGACACCGCTGAACCCATCTCTCTTGATAAAAACAATAAAAGACTTCAAGTTTGAAGTCTGAAAAGAAACTGAAAAAGAAAAAGATAAGAAAAAGACACAAAATGGAAGCTCGGGAGACAAATCCTGCGAGCTAAGTTCCCAACCCTCTATTTTTCTATTTTTTTTATTGATAAATATGTTTTGTGTTCTTTTCTGTTATATTTTGAATGTTTGCATGTTGGATTTTATTCGACTTCTCTTCACCTTTATCTTTTATGATTATGTTTCTATTAGCTTTTCTAAAATTCTTTGTTAAATAAGCATGATTCACTAGTATTTGTTAATTCTGGCTATTATACTTGACTATGTTTGTTCGAGCACTTTAGGGTTTTCTGTTAGTCTTTAACATGAACAATATTATGATTATGCCTCTTGTGTCAAATCTGATATGCTGTGCTTGAAATCTGAATTATGAAGTTATTTGATTGAAATTCAACAATATTCAAATTTTTCCTCTGAGTTTTGGTTAAATGGCATATGATTCTGATTTTGTGGCTAAGTGTGCAATTTGATATGAAAAGGTTATATTTGTAATAGCTTCATGTTATTAGACTGGAATTAAGCCTAATATGCTTTAGGGTGATATTAGTTATAGCTGTTAGACAGTTAATTGATTAGTTTTGAAATATGAAAATAGTTTAATTAGATTTAAAATGAAAACAACATAAAAAGTGGCTAAAATTGAAATAACAATAGAGTGGCCAGTGTTAAAACTGGCTAACTCTGTAAAACTCTAGTATGAATCCAAGTGGTTAATTTTGAAATTAGTTTAAACTTTTAGTAATAGAGAATAAAAACCTAAATGGCTAGATTTGTAAGTCTTACACTAGCCTTAAAAGGGCTATTAAATAACATTCCTTAAACTTGTAAAAGGCAAGTCCAAATACTGGACTGGTCAAAATTGAAAAGCTTAATCCTTAATAAATAAACAAGCTAGTCCTGTAAACCAACTCTAATACATAAACTGAAAAGAAAACCTCTTAAACGAGGTTGAAATTGAAATGAAATTGAGGATCTAATCTGGCTAATTCTTAAAGATTAATATAACAAGTGGACAGAAGTTAAATAAAAGCTAAAACAGAACACTCGGATCTGGATAAGGTCGGGTAAATAACAGTTGACAATAAGGGTGTAGCAGGAATTGAAAATGGCATAATTGTGGATTTAATAGAGCCTTTAAGGACATTTAAGACAGTTAGGCCTAGTATTTCTGCAATATTGCACAAAACAAAGGGTATAATAGACCCAACTAAAAGGCAAAACAGTTAATAACCTTAGTGTCATGACCCAAACCCCGGTCGTGATGGCGCCTAACACCATGCTAGGCAAGCCCGACCATACTATCCCTTAAACCAGCCAATCATTAATTCCAATTAATCCGGTCAAACTTAAACAACAAGTGATCGTATCAAATGATAAATGTAATAGTAGAAACATACAAAACACGGTCCCAAACAAATCGTGGTGTCACAAGTCTGAGCCTCTACAGGGTAAAAATCCTAATACAAACAAGTCTAAGCAGAATGGAAGCAACAAAATAATAAGGGAGGAGAAAACAGGTTCTGCGGACGCCGGCAGCTACCTCGTAGTCTCTACAAAGTATCTATGAGTAAGCAACTACGACAGCTCAACTGCTCTCTGGCACTTATGAATCTGCACAAAAAGTGCAGGGGAGTGGGGTGAGTATATTTCAACTCAGTGAGTAATAATAATAAACAAAAACTGAAAATAAGAACTCCGGTACTATCACTAAACAGTTCTAAGGCACACCCTCACAGTTTAGTCATCTCTATAGTGAGTACTCTGATCTCCAGTCCACATCTATCTCAACAAGGTCCCACACTGACCAAATCCTCACTCGTACCGCTACGGTGCTTAGCCATCTCAACGTATGAAGATATATACATATGTCTATAATGTATAGTATTAAGTATGTATAAGGATATGAATAAGTATAATGTTGCGGCGTGCAGCCCGCTCCAATAGATATACCGCTGCGGCGCGCAGCCCGCTCCATTTAACGTCAACGGCACTCACTGGGTGTGTATACAGACTTCGGAGGGGCTCCCTAGGCCCAAGCGCTCTGATACTGCGGCGTGCAGCCCGATCCATACATCGACGGCGCTCACTAGGGGTGTATACAAACTCTAGAGGGGCTCCTACAACCCAAGCGCAACAATACTGCGACGTGCAGTCCGATCCACATGTATATTACTGCGGCGTGCGGTCCGATTCACATATATATCACTGCGGCGTGCAGTCCGATCCACATATATAAATATATAATGCTGTGGTGTGCAGCCTGATCCAATATATATGTATATATATGTATATTGTTGCGGCGTGCAGATGATACCTCATAATGGGTCCTCGACCCTGTCTCAATTAGTATAGGATTGGCCTTTCAGGCTCACTCAGCTAAATCAGGGAACTTCCACCCTAAGTAGTCTATCTTTCACAATACACATCTAGTACTCGCTCTTAGTATGCTATTCAACTAGTTTTACGGCTTAGTGTAAGTCTCCATCACGATATAAGGGTCACCTAGCTCTACAGGTCCCCTAATGCTCTACAGATCGGCACAAGGCCCCAAACATGGCTATTAGGCCATTTACACAGTTATAGTCTCATTATCAGTCATAATCCACAATATACTATCAGTTGGGAAGGACCAAGTCTGAACCCCCAATCACAATGTCACCACGCCCGTCACAAGACACGTGTTTCATCTCAACATAGCACTGTGAAGTGCTAGTACGGGGTTTCAAACCCTCGGTACATTATTTACTATCACCACTCACCTCGAACCGGTAGAAGCCTCAGTCCGCCTTGCGCTTGCCTCGCAAATCAATCTCCTCGGTTGCCAAATCTGCTCAAAATCAATGATAATACATCAATATATGCTAAATTCACGTAACCTATTCGAAATAACCCAAATTGCATCAAAACCCACAAAGTTGTCAAAATCTGACTTTTGGTGCGCTTCTCAAAAAATTATAAAAGTTACATATTCGGAACCCTCGTCTCAATACGAGTCTAGGCATATAAAATTTACCAAATTCGGACTCCATTTGCCCACTCAATTCGGTGTTTTTCTACAATTCTAGGCCTAGGGCTAAAACCCACATTAAATCCTCCATTTTCATAGAAATAATCAATGATTTCATGATAAAAGCGCAAAATTAAACCACGAAACTTACCTCCGACAATATCCCGATGATCTCTCAGCTATTTCCCGTTACTTTCTTTCTCCAGGCTTCAAAAATGGAGGGTTGATGAATGAAACTCGTAAGTGAAATGTTCTGTAATTAAAGAACCTGCCCAGTCACTTAACCCTTTACGAACGCGACACTTCCCCCGCGTTCGCGATGAACAAAAATAGCGGTTTCCGGATTTACTCTACGCGAACGCGTGGAGTCCAGCCGCGTTTGCGATGAACAACCTCCCAAACCTACGCGATCGGGATGCCTCCTCCCGCGAACGCGATGCCTCAGGTCCTGATACTATGCGTTCGCGTTCCCTCTATCGTGAACGCGATGAACAAACTCCGGTACTCTTCGCGAACGCGTGACCCCTACGCGAACGCAAAGAAGAAAATTCCTCTACAAAAATTGCAGCAAATCAGCTGCTGCCTTAGGCCAAAAATGGGCCGTTTGGACCCCCGAATTCATCCCGAGGCCCCCGGGACCCCAACGAAGACCACCAACATACTCCATAACATGATACAAACTTGTTCCAATCATAAAAACACGCTCTCAAACACGGAAACATCGAATCCAATCAAATTCAAGCCTAAGTTTTCATTCAAACTTCCGAAATCGACATTTGACCAAAAACCCGACCAAACGACCTCCGAATGACCTGAAATTTGGCAGTCACATCCAAAATCACCTAACAGAGCTACTGTAACTGACGGAATTCCATTTCGACTCCAGAATCAAAATCTTGCCTATCGATCGGATATCGCCAAAACTCAACTTTAGCCAATTCAAGCCTAAATCTACTCCGGACCTCCAAATTTATTTCCGATCGCTTTCCTAGCTCATAAATGACCTCCCGGAGCTGACCGAATCATCAGAATTTGATTCCGAGCTCTCCAACTCACGGGTCAACATACAACTGACTTTTCTCAACTATTCCTTCTTCTAAGAGACTATTTGTCTCATTTCCAACTAAACTCAACCCGAATTGACTCAAACTCGCCAAACATACATATTAAAACATGAACGAGCATATAACGGGGAATACGGGGTGATAACTCACATGATGATGGGACGGATCATCACATTCTCCCTAATGTAAGCAAATGCTCGTCCTCGAGCGGACCCAGAGTTGTACTAGATTCAACACAATAGATGAATGACCTCACCAAGCATATACTCGGGGTGATACCACTTCACCCTATCTTTCATAAGTCCGATAACATAGTATAGCTGAATTTCCACAGTCTATCTGAACCATAAACCACATTGCACTTTCCGAAATCATATACCAAATCTGAATCCTACCTCTATACTCAGAGTACACACGATCCAACTGTAATGGCCAAACTCGCCACTTCGGGTGAGATCACATGATGTATCAAACAATCCAATCACTCGAGATGATAGTCTCTAATCACAATAACTGGTCACAATAACCAAATACTAGCAGAAAGAACCTTTCTCATTAGATAGAGTCTTATTCCAACACCTTCATTCCCTGCCCACGACGCGATATACCGAACCTATCTATCGGGTCAACCATTCGTGAATCCATTTCCCTTTTAAAACCGATACCACAATAGGTTTCGGAGCCAAACCTCGATATTACCTTTCTAACAAGCTAAGATCAAATATGCTCGTACTCATTAATGACTCCAACGATCATTTCGATCATAACATACCACAATGGTGACATGACACCTCAGGATCAGCCTATGCCACAACAAGCACAACACATGCTCCAATAAGAACGATCTGTACATACTCGAATCACGACAACCGACTAACACAAAAGAGATATAATTCAAATTCCTCAATACCATCACAACACATAACTGAGATCTCGTCTCACCTCATTGAATTAGAGTACCTGAATCTTCATCGAAAGGTCATAACATCATGTGGCCTTGCCACAGCTCATGATTCTATCCAAACACTATTTCTCCTGAAGCATCTCAATTCACCACGCTCAGAACGGTCAGCCACGCACATATTTAGGTCTGAACTCAAGCAATCAATCACACACACGGTGATATATTTAATATATGTTATCCAATCCTGAATGGACACAACCGATGTGCTATTCCCCGAGCGATACCCAATACGGACTATTCCTCAGAAGCTAGGAAGTATTATATACAAAGTAACATATAGTAAGCTATATCTTCCACATCACACTGTTGCTGCGCGCAACCCGTTCTAATAACATACCTGTGGCGGCGCGCCACCCGATCCAGATACCATACCTGTGGCGGTGTGCCACCCGATCCTGATACCATACATGTGGCATCGTGCCACCCGATCCAAATACTATGCCTGTGGCGGCGTGCCACCCGACCCACGAATACATCTAGCAAAGGGGATGCACATCGGGTCAAGTTGCTCCTTGCAACAAACATATATATATAGCCTCAAGCTCGGCCACATGAAACGCATCCAACAAAGTTCTTCAATACTGGAGCTGAATCAATGGTAGATACCTCTATACTGACATCCGCCACGAAGGCCCAACTGACAAAGCAATACCTACCAGCCATCCGCTGGTCCTTGGCTACATCTACCCTGTTGGAGCATGATCTGATGCACTCTGCCACGCAGTTGCGGCATTTCCCTAACATAGTCCATATCACATTAGTCTAGACAATCTGACTTATGACAACCAGTCTGCAATCATATATCATTATTCCATTTCATCATGTCAAGTAATGAGATAACTACTTGGGCTTCCAATTTCCAATAACCGCTAAACGGTGCTGATACACACGACATACCATCACTACATAGGCGGGTTACGAGAACTTCTAGTCTCTAACACATATATAACACATGAATCACTATGCCAAATTCCACTCTCCACCGTACGAATACGTAACACATATCAAGCATCCATTCATACCACGTACGCCATTCAGAAATTTCCCTATGCCAACAACAACTCAATCATCACTGTCAATCCAATAGGAGAATACCACAATACCACTAGATATTATCAGTTTACACCACCTTGCCCTTTTGACCATATACTCTGCCAAAACACTAGAATAGCAGTACCATTTTCCTTAATCACCAGGAAGCTTGATTCTCAGATTAACTGCAGCTGCCCACACTGCTCGGGGATTTTAATGACTTCCCATATAATATGAACAATCTCAAGCCTTGAATATGCCATTATCAACTTTCCATAACACATCGCGTCTACCATACCACACTAAGATAACATAGGAATTCATATTCCTTACCTACGCTGCAAACATCGGCGCACTCAACTAGTCAAGAACTTTCATTATCCCATATAGAGAAAACTCCTTACACATTGCAAGCTTTGCATACCAACAAGAAATACACTCATTTTCAAGCAATGGTAAAACACATCACAAACTCTTTCTCCCAATTACTTGGCATAAGTTAAACTGCCAGGACTGAGTCCTTTTACCCACATCGAGCTACGCAACTGCCAGCTCATCAAGAGCTTTGTTGCACCATAACTGCAAGGCTCACTACCTCGAACACACACACCAGGAGTTACTCGTGCCCTTTTTCATACTTGTTCCAATTTACTAACAAGTTGTTCTATTTACCTAGTTTCCTTTCTGATTCATCTTTAATTAAATATTAGCCTTTACTGTAGCACCATAATACATCAACTCAGGTTACCACGCGAGACTCGTACATAAGACCACACCGTCTAAGACCCATAGGCCACTGAATACTCCCTCAGATGTTTCCCCGAGGTACCACAATCTACAACACTTTACCTTGAAGAGCTTCCTGCAATTTGGAATTCATTATCATTACCTCCCAATACGGATACATAGAATCTCATCATTCACATAACATAACACAAGTCTTGATTCCTTCTAACGAAACCACCATCTTTAGCCATATACACAACCTTAAAGCACCTGACCGTTACAAGCAAAATCTTGAACACTGCAAGGCTATTCTCGGGCGTCATTCACCCTTATTCAGCTATAATTCATCTGTCTTATTGAACAGAACCACTCGTTCCTTATTAGAACTCTGACACCGTAGAGCATGATTACATTCGGATACAATTATCTATCTTTCTTTTCCATACGCTGAACATTTTTTACCAACATCAGTTCAAAACACCCTTGTATTTCTTCAGATCTACGAAGCATCATAACCTTTACCAAAATTTCTGACGTACTCAGAGACAGGACCCACATAGCACACAACAGTGCAATCAGTTAAACAATAACAACCTCTCCAACTTGACTCGGGGCCATACATCAAAGCACGTTTAGCCGCTCATAGCATTCTTTACTCAAATGATGCCACAATGTTATAGTGAGATTACACTCAAGTCATTTACAAGCCTTGACATAGACTCGAATCATTAGAGACCTTAACTCTTCTGCAAATCTTGCATTTATACACACACTACAGTTAAGCCTACTCTCTTTAGGTGACAGAAATCTTTTCTAAGTCCCAAATTTTCAAAAATTTCGGTAGAGTTTCCTCTGTAATTGGTCTATCCACCAGCCAGCGAATCACCAAAATCACCCTAAAATACATCCGCAACTCGACAAGACATCACAATGCATATCAACAACATAAATCTCAATACTACACGAATTATATCATCAACATTAGTACACGAACATGCGCTGCACCTGCTCAAATCATAACACGTATCAAATACCTTTCACCATGATACACCTAGCACAACCAATTTGGTCTTCCTGCATCTGAACTCATACTACCACTCGTAATGCACTTTACCCATCCACTAAGAAACACGAACATACTCACCACGCCCATTGCTAGGGCTACGTAACAGATCACAATAAGGATTGAATACCTTGCAGCTAACCCATTATCAAACTGCCATTTCCACATTTAGGGACAATACTGATTGTAGGAATTTCATAATACTGGCTCACGAAATTAGCACCTTGGTTCTTAAGCCATAGACAAGGATCTGGCCTCAAGTCCTCCAGACTGGACCAACATGAACCCACAGAGATTATATCTCGTCCCTCGATTGGGGAATCATAAGCCATCAAGGCAAATTTATCACTAAGCACTTGAGTGCGCACATCAACGCGCAGAAAAGAATTTCAAGAATCATACCTCAAGCAGAATCAAGTATGCACGATAAGAATTTCAAGAATTAGAAGCTTTCCTAAAAGGTTTGCAGCCTCCCGAGGATAAGTACAGGCGTCCTTGTACCGATCTATGAGACTCTACTAAACCGGCTCATGACTCGCGAGACCTGTTAACCTAAGCTCTGATACTAACTTGTCACGACCCAAACCCCGGTCGTGATGGCGCCTAACACCATGCTAGGCAAGCCCGACCATACTATCCCTTAAACCAGCCAATTATTAATTCCAATTAATCAGGTCAAACTTAAACAGCAAGTGATCGTATCAAATGATAAACGTAATAGTAGAAACATACAAAACACGGTCTCAACCAAATTGTGGTGTCACAAGTCTGAGCCTCAACAGGGTAAACATCCTAATACAAACAAGTCTAAGCATAATGGAAGCAACAAAATAATAAGGGAGGAGAAAACAGGTTCTGCGAACGCCGGTAGCTACCTCGTAGTCTCTGCAAAGTATCTATGAGTAAGCAGATGCGACAGCTCAAATGCTCTCTGGCACCTGTGAATCTGCACAAAAAATGCAGGGGAGTGGGGTGAGTATATTTCAACTCAGTGAGTAATAACAATAAACAATAACTGAAAATAAGAACTCCGGTACTATCACTAAATAGTTCTAAGGCACACCCCATAGGTTAGTTATCTCTACAGTGAGTACTCTGATCTCCACACCACATCTATCTCAACAAGGTCCCACACTGACCAAATCCTCACTCGTACAGCTACGGTGTTTAGCCATCTCAACGTATGAAGATATATACATATGTCTATAATGTATAGTATTAAGTATGTATAAGGATATGAATAAGTATAATGCTACGGCGTGCAGCCCGCTCCAATACATATACTGCTGCGGCGTGTAGCCCGCTCCATTTAACATTGACGACGCTCACTGGGGGTGTATACAGACTTCGGAGGGGCTCCCTAGACCCAAGCGTTATGATACTGCGGCTGAGTGTAAGTCTCCATCACGATATAAGGGTCACCTAGCTCTACAGGTCCCCTAATGCTCTACAGATCGACACAAGGCCCCAAACATGGCTATTAGCCCATTTACACAATTATAGTCTCATTATTAGTCATAATCCACAATATACTATCAGTCGGGAAGGACCAAGTCCGAACCCCCAATCGCAATGTCACCACGCCCGTCACAAGACATGTGTTCCAACTCAACATAGCACTGTGAAGTGCTAGTACGAGGTTTCAAACCCTTAGTACATTATTTACTATCACCACTCACCTCGAACCGGTAGACGCCTCAGTCCGCCTTGCGCTTGCCTCGCAAATCAATCTCCTCGGTTGCCAAATCTGGTCAAAATCAATGATAATACATCAATATATGCTAAATTCACGTAACCTATTCGAAATAACCCAAATTGCATCAAAACCCACAAAGTTGTCAAAACCCGACTTTTTGTGCGCTTCTCGAAAAATTATAAAAGTTACATATTCGGAACCCTCGTCTCAATACGAGTCTAGGCATATAAAATTTACCAAATTCGGACTCCATTTGCCCACTCATTTCGGTGTATTTCTACAATTCTAGGCCTAGGGATAAAACCCACCTTAAATCCTCCATTTTCATAGAAATAATCAATAATTTCATGATAAAAGTGCGAAATTAAACCATGAAACTTACCTCCGACAATATCCCGATGATCTCTCAGCTATTTCCCGTTACTTTCTCTTTCTAGGATTGAAAAATGGAGGGTTGATGAATGAAACCCGTAAGTGAAATGTTCTGTAATTAAAGAACCTGCCCAGTCACTTAACCCTTCGCGAATGCGACACTTCCCCCGCATTCGCGATGAACAAAAATAGCAGCTTCCGGATTTACACTACGCGAACGCGTGGCTTCCAGCCGCGTTTGCGATGAACAACCTCCCAGACCTACGCGATCGCGATGCCTCCTCCCGCGAACGCGATACCTCAGCTTCTGATACTACGCGTTCGCGTTCCCCCTATCGCGAATGCGATGAACAAACTCCGGTACACTTCGCGAACGCATGACCCCCTACGCGAACGCGAAGAAGAAAATTCCTCTACAGAAATTGCAGCAAATCAGCTGCTGCCTTAGGCCAAAAATGGGCCGTTTGGACCCCGAATTCATCCCGAGGCCCCCGGGACCCTAATGAAGACCACCAACATACTCCATAACATGATAAAAACTTTTTCCAACCATAAAAACACACCCTCAAACACGAAAACATCGAATCCGATCAAATTCAAGCCTAAGTTTTCATTCAAACTTCCGAAATCGACATTTGACCAAAAACCCGACCAAACGACCTCCGAATGACCTAAAATTTTGCAAGCACATCTAAAATCACCTAACGGAGCTACTACAACTGACGGAATTCCATTTCGACTCCAGAATCAAAATCTCGCCTATCGATCGGATATCGTCAAAACTCAACTTTAGCCAATTCAAGCCTAAATCTACTCCGAACCTCCAAATTCACTTCCGATCTCTTTCCTAGCTCATAAATGACCTCCCGGAGCTGGCCGAATCATCAGAATTCGATTCCGAGCTCTCTAACGCATTGGTCAACATACAACTGACTTTTCTCAACTATTCCTTCTTCTAAGAGACTATTTGTCTCATTTCCAACTAAACTCAACCCGAATTGACTCAAACTCGCCAAACATACATATTAAAACATGAACGAGCATATAACGGGGAATACAGGGTGATAACTCACATGATGACGGGCCGGGTCATCACACTTAGCAAGTGAGGGTATACTAGTAATACACCTTAAATAGAACCTTCCAGCACATATTGGAAGGAAAATTTGAATCTGAAATGGGTATTAAAGTGTAGTAAATAAAAGAATTAAGGGGAGGGAATTAGAAATAACTTTTTCAAATTTCCCCCCTAAAATTTCACCAATTCTACCTATAGATAGACCTTGATAGAGCCTGATTAAGGGCTGGATTTTTTACCAAATTCAGAGATTCACTAAAATATAGATACATAGAGTAATTTTCCTGGGTTAGGCGAAGCTGTATTCAGAAGCTCTGTAGAAATCTCTTTGTTGTTTGCTGGTTTTCTATTGGTCTTCTGTTGGATATTGCTTTGTTGGTTCTGGAATTCATATTCAACTGCTGCATTTGGTTGTATTGTTGTGATTCATTCACCTCCATTGCTGTTGCATTACTTGCTGTGATCTGCCTTCTTATTTCCTGCCTTCATCTCCCTTAGAATCATCGATTTTATTGCTGAATCAGGTACACAGTTTGAATCTCATTTAATTGCAGTTGGAATTAAAGTTGAAGAAATAAAAAATTTGAATTCTCTTCAGTTGTTCTATTAATGTTTTTCTGAATCTGTCTTTTGTAATTAGATTAATGATTAGTTGAAATTGTAATTTGGTAGGGAGTATTGTATAATTGACTCATATGAGACATGGACAAAGCTGGAATAATGTAATACTGTAGTAAGTAGACTAGTATATTAGTAATGATCGTAATCGCCTAGTTAATTAGAATAGGATAACAATTAATCTGATATAAAAGTAAACTTGCATACAAGTAGATAATGCTGCGGGAGTATACCAGGATGTCATCTATAAAGACTATCACGAACATATCTAAGTAAGGCCTGAATACCCGATTCATCAACTCCATGAATGCTGCTGGGGCATTGGTCAACCCGAAGGACATGACCAAGAATTTATAATGCCTTTATCTAGTGCGAAAGGCTATCTTAGGAATGTCAGCCGCCCTGATCTTCGGCTGATGGTAGCCTGACCTCAAGTCTATCTTTGAGAATACCCTCGCTCCCCGGAGCTGGTCAAACAAATCATCAATCCTCGGCAGTGGATACTTATTCTTTATTGTCACTTTGTTCAATTGTCGGTAATCAATACACATCCGCATTGAGCCATCTTTCTTCTTTACAAATAATACAGGTGCTCCCCAGGGGGAAAACACTGGGCCTGATAAAGCCCTTTTCTAGAAGGTCTTGCAACCGATCTTTTAACTCTTTTAACTCCGGCGGGACCATATGATAGGGTGGAATAGAGATGGGTTGAGTGCCCAGTGCCAGATCAATACAGAAATCAATATCCCTGTCGGGTGGCATGCCCGGCAGGTCTGAAGGGAAAACCTCAGTAAACTTCTGTACAATAGGGACTGATTCAATAGAAGGAACCTCTGCGCTGGAATCACGAACATAAGCCAGATAAGCTAGACACCCCTTCTCGACCATGCATCGAGCCTTAACATAGGAAATAACAGTGCAAACGGAGTGGCTTGAGCTACCTTTCCACTCTAGTCGGGGTGATTATGGCAAGGCCAAGGTCACAGTCTTGGCATGACAATCTAGAATAACATGGTATGGGGACAACCAGTCCAGCCCCAATATAACATCAAAATCCACCACGTCCAAAAGCAACAGATCAACACGGGTCTCAAGACCTCCAAAGATAACTACGCACGAACGACGCACCCGGTCGACTACAATGGAGTCGCCCACCGATGTAGACACATAAACTGGAATATCCAGTGCACAGCTAGGTACGGCCAAATACGGTGCAAAGTAGAAAGACACATATGAATATGTAGACACATATGAATATGTAGACCCAGGATCAAATAATACTGAAGCACCTCTGCCACAAACAAGAATGATACCTGTAATCACGGCATCTGAGGCCTCCGCCTCTGGCCTGGCTGGTAAAGCATAGAATCGGGGATCAACACTTCCCCTCTCAGCTACATCCCTAGGACGGTCATCAACTGGCTGACCTCTACCTCTGGCTGGACGGTCTCCACCTCTACGGTCTCGACTTCCACCTCTATGATTTCTACCCCCGCCTCTGGCTGGCTGGGCAGACTGAGGGTCAGCTGGGGCCTGAATCATGGGACGAGGGCCACGCTACTGAGTGTTGCCCGTTGCTCGAGGGCAGAACCTGACAAGATGACCTGGGTCACCACAACCATAGCAACTCTTAGGTTGCTGGCCCTGACGACCTGAATGGCCTCCACGAACACTCTGAAGAGGCTGGGCACTAATAGGAGACTGATCCGAATACTGCTCATGAAACCCACGATCACCTGGTCTACCCTGTGAAGCCTGAAGGGCAGAATGGAAATTCCTGGAAGACTGGCCCTATCAAAAGATTCACTGCCACCAGAAGAAGAACCACTAAACCCGCCTAAATGACGAGGCCTCTTGTCTGAAGAAAAACCACCTCCCCGAGCAAGAGCCATCTCAACTCTACGTGCTGCATTGGCTGCCTCCTAAAATGATATATCACTCCCCACTCCCATAGCCATCTTAAGTCTAATTAGGTGATTAAGCCCATCTATTAACCTGCGGACCCTCTCCCGCTCTGTGGGAAGTATCACCACTGTATGACGTGCCAAATCAACAAATCTCGTCTCATACTGAGTGACAGTCATAGTGCCCTACTGGAGGCGTTCAAACTGCCTCCGAAGTGCATCCCGCTGAGTACTAGGGAGAAACTTCTCCAGAAATAACTCTGCAAACTGATCCCATGATAAAGCCGGGGACCCCGCTGGTCGAGTCAAACAATAATCCCTCCACCAAGTCTTGGCGGATCCTGAAAGCATGAATGTACAGAAGTCAACTCCATTGGACTCCACGATCCCCACAGTCTTGAGAATCTCATGGCAACTGAATAAGAAATCCTGAGGATCCTCTGATGTGGCACCGTTGAAGGTAGTGGTAAACAGCTTGGAGAACCGATCAAGTCTCCATAAAGAATCGAAAGTCATGGCCGCTCCATCTCCAGCCTGAGCTGTGGTACCTGACTGAGTGGCCACAGCTGCCTGAGCCACTAGTGCCTGAGGCTGAGGAGCTGCTGGCTCCGGAGTACGAGCAACAAGAGTCCGGGCCCCTCCCCCAGCCTGAGAAGCGGCTGGTGCAACTGGTAATAAGCCCGCTCTAGCAACGCTGTCCATATATCCCGCTATCCTAACCAAAGCCTCCCGAAGATCCGGGGTAAATAAGGCCTCTCCTGGGACCTGAGCTGGGTCCACTGGAGCTGGTGGGACTAGAACTTCCTCGCCAGTCTTAATATGAGGCTCCACCTCTGGAATAGCTGCCGGCGGTTGAGCTCTGCCCCTACCACGGCCTCCGGTATGACCTCGGCCCCTGCCCCTTACTGGAGCTGCCTAGGGCTCGGGCTACTTGTCAGCGGACGAAGAAGCGCGTGTCTTCACCATCTGCGAAAGGACCGAGTAGAAGTTCAATCAGCGTTTGATGGACAAGTTGTATGACAAGAAGGAACAAATGAGAGACTCTTTCCTAACTCAATAGACTCTGGAGGACAAGTACAGACGTCTCCGTACCTACCTCTCAAACTCTACTAAGCTTGTTCGTGAGTGGTGAGGCCTATGTAACCTAGTGCTCTGATACCAACTTGTCACGACCCGGATTTTCCCCCAATATCGGGATCGTGATGGTGCCTACTCGTGGTAGCTAGGCAAGCCACTTTATTAACACTATCCTGTATTTAGCAATATTTCATACTCAATTTTATTAACAAGAACCATAACATTAATTGAATAAAACGCGGAAGACTTATCAAAATAGAAATAGGCAGTAACAAGGTAAAACAATACTGAAATCCTCGACCCAAGACGTGGAGTCACTAACTCACGAACTACTACTGAATACTACACATAAAGGTCTGAAAGAAAATAACATAATCTGCTTGTCTCGGAACAAAGAGACTATAGCTAATAACATAAATAAGAGGAAGAGACCCCGGGCCTGCGGACGGCTGCAAGCTACCTCGGTCTCGATATGCTCAACTCACAGGCAAGGCTCTACTGCTGCTGCTCCTGATCGAAACCTGGACCTATGCAAAAACACACAGAAGTGCAGTATCAGCACAATCCGACCCCATGTGCTGTAAGTGCCTGGCCTATGCCGGCGAAGTAGTGACAAGCCTAGGACCAGACACCCACATAAACCTGTTGCGTTATATATATATATATATATATATATATATATATATATATATATATATATATATATGTACACCACAAGATAACGAGAAATAATCAAGTAACAACTCAACAAGGAATAACACAGAGGAACTCAACAGTTAACAACAGTTATTAAATCAACAAGGAACCCAAAGTACAATGGAAAACAGGTGATATTAAGTCAAGGAAATAGCAAGTAGTTGCACGGCATCACCCTTCGTGCTTTTACTTTCATCCTCACCAAATAAGCAAATAAAGTGCACGGCATCACCCTTCGTGCTTTTACTCTCATCCTCACATCCATGGCACGACATGATCCTTCGTGCATGGTTCAATAACAAGGCACAGAGCATGATCCTTCGTGCATAATCAATAACATGGCACGGCATTAACCTTCGTGCATAATCAATAACAAGGCATAACATTAATCTACGTGCATAATCAATAAATCAAGGCACGACATCACCCTTCGTGCATTATCACTCTTCCTCACCCAAATAACAATCACAGTTAAGGGCAGAGAATGAAAACAATAAATCATAAACCGTCCCGGCAAAGGACACAATAATCATCACAACAAAGTCCCGGCAAGGGCAATCAATATCTCACTTCACAACAAGTCCCGGCAAGGGAAAACAATAACAATTCCACAACCCGGCAAGGGTTCAACAATTTATCTTTAAAATGCCTCACAACAAGTATTAACAACGACTCACGGTCATGCAAGACGCCAGTGTATGGATGCTCATCACCATATCCCATACACCACACTCGATCACATAGCACATATCACATAATCCTATTCCCTCAAGCTAGGATAGAACAAACACTTACCTCTAGCCTTGAAGTCCAAATTACTCTTCAATTATAGCTTTTTCCCTGAATTACCGCTTTCAGCTAGCTCGAATCTAATCATAATTGATTCCATTATATTAATAAATACTAATTAACTTGGTTTGAATGCTTAAAAATAGTTTTCTCAAAGTTTACCCCAAAATTTCCCAAAATGCCCCTGGCCCCACGTGGTCGGAACTCGGGGTTCGGACCAAAATCCGGTTTACCATTCCCCCACGAGTTCAAATATATGATTTGTTTCAAAATCGGACCTCAATTCAAGGTCCAATTGCCCAATTCATGAAAACCCTAGGTTTTACCCAAAAACATGAATTTCTACCATGAAAACTTTTGATTTCTATTGAAAAACATGTTTAATGTTGTTAGGAATTGAAAGAATTAAGTAAAAAGTGACTTACAATTGCTTTGGAGTGAAATTGCTCTTTAGAGTTCATGTGTGGTGTGTGGGTTTTTGAAATAATGAAGAATGAGCTTTAAAATTCGTTTAAGTATAAAATTGCACAGCTGCGGATATCGCAATTGCGAACATTTGTTTGCAATTGCGAACATAGCAGGTTTGGGGAATGTTGCTCTCGCATTTGCGAGAAAAAGTTCACATTTGCGAACTCTAGCCCAAGGTCTGCCAGTCTCGCATTTGCGAGCTTTTCTTCGCATTTGCGAAGGTGAGGCTTCCCTGCCCAGGATCGCATTTGCGACCCTTTGTTCGCATTTGCGAACATAGGCCATCTGAGGCCTTTTTCGCATTTGCGACATTTTGTTCGCTTTTGCGAACTCATCCTGATCCTGGAAGACTTCGCATTTGTGAAGTATAGGCCAACCTGGGACTTCTCGCAATTGCGAGAAAATTTTCGCATTTAAAAATATACCAGCTGGGTGAAAAACCAGCTTTGTTAAAATTCAAAATTTGAACAAACGGCTTATCAAATCTTTACCCGAGCCCCCCGTGCTCCAAACCAAACATGTACACAACATGAAAAACACATTACAAACTTGCTCGTGCGATCACATCGCAAATATAACAATGTTCATCAAATCAAGCCTCAAGTTCATGATTTTCATCCTTTTGGTTTTCAAAACTTTCAAACTTGGAACTCAAGATCCAAAACATATCAAACGACATCCAAATGTCACCAAACTTTACAGAAAACAAATATATAATATTTAAGACTTGTACCGGGCGTCAAAACCAAAATATGAGCCGATACTAAGGTCATTTAATTCATTTTCCTTTAGTAATTACAGCAAAAACAATTTCACAGAAAAATCCATAACTTAGGCTCTAGGCCTCAAAATTAAACTCCGGACGCATGTCCGAGTCCCATATTTTCCTACGGACCTTCCGGGACCGTCCAATCTCGGGTCCGGGTTCATTTACCAAAAATGTTGACCGAAGTCAACTATATTAATATTAATATCATTTATCTTTAAATTTCTCATATAATTCATATATTCTATCACAAAATCTTTCTGGCTAAATGCCCGGATCATGCACGTAAATTGAGGCAACATAGAATGAGGTTTTCAAGGCCTCGAAAGTGTAGAACAAATGAGGAAAGCAGGTGATGACCCTTTGGGTCGTCACATCCTCCACCTCTAAAACAACCGTTCGTCCTCGAACGGACAAGAGAAGGAAGTACCCGAGTCGGGGAACAAATGTGGGTAGCGGCTCCGCATATCAGACTCGGACTCCCAGGTCGATGCATTAGGAGGCTGACCTCTCCACTGAACATGCACAGAAGGATAACTCTTCGACCTCATCTGTCGAACCTGCCGGTCTAGAATGGCCACCGGCTCCTCCTCGTAGGATAGATCATTGTCCAATTGGACAGTACTGAAGGCTAACCCATGTGTGGGATCGCCGTGGTATCTCCAAAGCATAGATACATGAAAAACTGGATGCACGGCTCATAAGCTAGGCGGCAGAGCTAGTATGTAAGCCACCCCTCCCACTCGGTCTAGAATCTCAAATGGACCAATATACCTAGGGCTGAGTTTGCCCTTCTTCCCGAACCTCATCACGCCCTTCATAGGCGACACTTAGAGTAATACCCGCTCACCAACCATGAAATCTACATCTCGAACCTTACGATCCACATAAGTCTTACGTCTGGACTGAGCTGAACGCAATCTCTCCTGGATAGTCTTGACCTTATCCAAGGCCAGCCTGGGACTTCTCGCAATTGCGAGAAAATCTTCGCATTTGAAAAGATACCAGCTGGGTGAAAAACCAGCTGTGTTAAAATTCAGAATTTGAACAAACAGCCTATCAAATCTTTACCCGAGCCCCCGGGCTCCAAACCAAACATGTACACAACATGAAAAACACATTACAAACTTTCTCGTGCGATCACATCGCAAAATATAACATCGTTCATCAAATCGAGCCTCAAGTTCATGATTTTCATCTTTTTGGTTTCAAAACTTTCAAACGTGGAACTCAAGATCCAAAACATATCAAACGACATCCAAATGTCACCAAACTTTGCAGAAAGCACATATATAATATTTAAGACTTGTACCGGGCGTCAGAACCAAAATACGAGCCCGATACCAAGGTCATTTAATTCATTTTCCTTTAATAATTACAACAAAAACAATTTCACAGAAAAATCCATAACTTAGGCTCTAGGCCTCAAAATTTGACTCCGGATGCATGTCCGAGTCCCATATTTCCCTACGGACATTTCGGGACCGTTCAATCACGGGTCCGGGTTTGTTTACCAAAAATATTGACCGAAGTCAACTATATTAATATTAATATCATTTATCTTCAAATTTCTCATAGAATTCATATATTCTATCACAAAATCTTTCTGGCTACATGCCCGGATCGTGCACATAAATTGAGGCAACATAGAATGAGGTTTTCAAGGCCTCGGAACTGTAGAACAAATGAGGAAAGCAGGTGATGACCCTTTGGGTCATCACATCCTCCACCTCTAAAACAACCGTTCGTCCTCGAACGGAAAAGGGAAGGAAGTACCTGAGTCTGGGAACAAATGTGGGTAGTGGCTCCGCATATCAGACTCGGACTCCCAGGTCGATGCCTCAGGAGGCTGACCTCTCCACTGAACACGCACGGAAGGATAACTCTTCGACCTCATCTGTCGAACCTGCCGGTCTAGAATGGCCACCGGCTCCTCCTCGTAGGATAGATCATTGTCCAATTGGACAGTACTGAAGTCTAACACATGTGTGGGATTGCCGTGGTATCTCCGAAGCATAGATACATGAAAAACTGGATGCACGGCTGATAAGCTAGGCGGCGAAGCTAATCTGTAAGCCACCCCTCCCACTCTGTCTAGAATCTCAAATGGACCAATATACCTAGGGCTGAGCTTGCCCTTCTTCCCGAACCTCATCACGCCCTTTATAGGCGACACTCGGAGCAATACTCGCTCACCAACCATGAAATCTACATCTCGAACCTTACGATCCGCATAAGTCTTCTGTCTGGACTGAGCTGAACGCAATCTCTCCTGGATAGTCTTGACCTTATCCAAGGCCTCCTGAACTAAGTCTGTACCCAACAACTGAGCCTCTCCCGGTTCAAACCATCCAACCGGAGATCGACATCGCCTACCATACAACGCCTCATACGGGGCCATCTGGATTCTGGACTGGTAGTTGTTGTTGTAGGCGAACTCTGCTAATGGCAGAAACTGGTCCCACGAGCCTCCAAAATCAATGATACAGGCTCGAAGCATGTCTTATAGAATTTGAATAGTCCTCTCGGACTGACCATCCGTCTGAGGATGAAAAGTTGTACTCAGCTAAACCTGGGTGCCTAACTCCTGCTGGACCGCTCTCCAGAACCGCGAGGTAAACTGCGTACCCCGATCGGAGATAATAGATACCGGCACCCCATGAAGTCGAACAATCTCCCTGATGTAAATCTTTGCCAACCTCTCCGATGAGTAGGATACAGATACTGGAATGAAGTGCGCTGACTTGGTCAGCCTATCAACAATGAACCAAATAGCATCAAATTTCCTCCGAGTCAAAGGAAGTCCAGTAATGAAGTCCATAGTGATCCTCTCCCATTTCCACTCGGGAATTTCGATTCTCCGGAACACACCACCAGGCCTCTGGTGCTCCTATTTTACCTGCTGACAATTTAGACACCGAGCGACATATGCAACGATATCTTTCTTCATCCTGTACCACCAATAGTGTTGTCGTAAGTCCTGGTACATCTTCGCGGCGCCCGGGTGAATAGAATACCGTGAACTGTAGGCCTCCGCTAAGATCAACTCTCGAATCCCTTCAATATTAGGCACACGAACTCGACCCTTCAATCTCAATACCCCATCATCATCTAGATTTACCTTCATGGCACCTCCCCGCTGTACTGTATCTCTCAAGTCACGCAAATGAGAATCATCAAATTGCCTCTCACGGATATGCTCTAATAAAGAAGAATGAGCGACCGTGCAGGCTAACACCATGCTAGGCTCAGAAATTTCTAATCTCACGAACTGGTTGGCTAAGGCCTGGACATCTAGGGCAAATGGTCTCTGACTGACCGGAATGAATGCAAGACTACCTATGCTTGCAGACTTTCTACCCAATGCATCGGCCACCATATTGGCCTTACCTGGGTGATATAGGATAGTAACATCATAGTCTTTCAACAACTCTAACCATCTTCGCTATCGTAGATTCAACTCCTTTTGCTTGAATAAGTACTGGAGGCTTTTGTGATCAGTGTACACCTCACACGTCACACCATATAGATAATGCCTCCAGATCTTTAAGGCATGAACCACTGCTGCTAACTCAAGATCATGGACTGGACAATTCTTCTCATGTGTTTTTAACTGCCTCAAAGCGTAAGCGATAACCTTAGCATCCTGCATCAATACCGCTCCAAGCCGTGTACGAGATGCGTCACAGTAAATTGTATAAGGCCATGCACCCTTAGGTAGTATCAGCACTGGTGCTGTAGTCAAAGCTGTCTTGAGCTTCTGAAAGCTAGCCTCACACTCCTCTGACCACTGGAACTGGGCACCCTTCTGAGTCAACCTGGTGATCGGGGCTGCAATAGAAGAAAACCCCTCTACAAATCGACGGTAGTAAGCTGCTAATCCCAAGAAACTCCGGATCTCAGTCACTGAAGCTGGTCGAGGCCAATTCTAGACTGCCTCAATCTTCTTTGGGTCCACCTGAATACCTCCCACTGATACAATGTGGCCCAAAAATGCCACCAAACTCAACCAGAACTCACATTTCAAAAATTTGGCATATAGTTGATTATTCTGCAGAGTCTGAAGAACCACTCTGAGGTGCTGCTCATGCTCATCCTAGCTGTGGGAGTATACCAGGATGTGATCTATAAAGACTATCACGAACAGATCTAAGTAAGGCCTGAATACCCGATTCATCAACTCAATGAATGTTGCTGGGGCATTGGTCAACCTAAAGGACATGACCACGAATTCATAATGCCCATATCTAGTGCGAAAGGCTATCTTAGGAATGTCAGCCGCCCTGATCTTCAGCTGATGGTAGCCTGACCTCAAGTCTATCTTTGAGAACACCCTCGCTCCCTAGAGCTGGTCAAACAAATCATCAATCCTCGGTAGTAGATACTTATTCTTTATTGTCACTTTGTTCAATTGCCGGTAATCAATACACATCCGCATCGAGCCATTTTTCTTTTTCACAAACAACACAGGTGCTCCCCAGGGGGAAACACTGGGCCTGAAAAAGCCCTTTTCTAGAAGGTCTTGCAAATCAACTCTTTTAGCTCCGGCGGGGCCATACGATAAGGTGGAATAGAGATGGGCTGAGTGCCCGGTGCCAGATCAATACAGAAATCAATATCCCCGTCGGGTGGCATGCCCGGTAGGTCTGAAGGAAAAACCTCAGGAAACTCCCGTGCAATAGGGACTGACTCAATGGAAGGAACCTCTGCGCTGGAATCACGAACATAAGCTAGATAAGCTAGACACCCCTTCTCGACCATGCGTCGAGCCTTAACATAGGAAATAACATAGCGTACTGAGTGGCTTGAGGTACCTTTCCACTCTAGTCGGGGTGATTTCGGCAGGGCCAAGGTCACAGTCCTAGCATGACAATCTAGAATAGCATGGTATGGGGACAACCAGTCCATCCCCAATATGACATCAAAATACACCATGTCCAAAAGCAGTAGATCAACACGGGTCTCAAGACCCCCAAAGATAACTACGCATGAACGATGCATCCGATCGACTATAATGGAGTCGCCCACCGGTGTAGACACATAAACTGGAATATCCAGAGCACAGCTAGGTACGGCCAACTACGATTCAAAGTAGGAAAACACATGAATATGTAGACCCAGGATCAAATAATACTGAAGCACCTCTACCACAAACAAGAATGATACCTGTAATCACGACATCTAAGGCCTCCGCCTCTGGCCTGGCTGGTAAAGCATAGAATCGGGGATCAGCACCTCCCCTCTGAGCTACATCCCTAGGACGATCATCAACTGGCTTACCTCTACCTCTGGCTGGACGGTCTCCACCTCTACGGTCTCGACCCACACCTCTATGATCTTTACCCCCGCCTCTGGCTGGCTGGGCAGGCTGAGGGTTAGTTGGGGCCTGAATCATGGGATGAGGGCCCCGCTGCTGAGTGTTGCCCGTCGCTCGAGGGCGGCAATACCTGATAAAATGACATGGGTCACCACAACCGTAGCAACTCTTAGACTGATAGGGTTGCTGGCCCCGACGACCCGAATGGCCTCCACGAACACTCTGAAGAGGCTGAGCATTAATAGGAGGCTGGTCTGAATAATGCTCACGAAACCCACGATCACCTGGTTCACCCTGTGAAGCCTGAAGGGCGGAATGGAAAGGCCTAGAAGACTGGCCCTATCAAAAGATTCCCTGCCACCAGAAGAAGAACCACTAAACCCGCCTGAATGATGAGGCCTCTTGTCTGAAGAATAACCACCTCCCCGAGCAAGGGCCATCTCAACTCTACGTGCTGCATTGGCTGCCTCCTGAAATGATATATCACCCCCCACTCCCATAGCCATCTAAAGTTTATTGGCTGATTAAGACCATCTATGAACCTGCGGACTCTCTCCCGCTCTACGGGAAGTATCACCATTGCATGATGTGCCAAATCAACAAATCTCGTCTCATACCGAGTGACAGTCATAGTGCCGTGCTGGAGGCACTCAAACTGCCTCCGAAATGCATCTTGCTGAGTAACAGGGAGAAACTTCTCCAGAAATAACTCTGCAAACTGATCCCATGATAAAGCCGGGGATCCTGCTGGTCGAGTCAAACAATAATCCCCCCACTAAGTCTTGGCGGATCATGAAAGCCTGAATGTACAGAAGTCAACTCCATTGGACTCCACTATCCCCATAGTCTTGAGAATCTCATGGCAACTGAATAAGAAATCCTGAGGATCCTCTTATATGGCACCGCTGAAGGAAGTGGTAAACAGCTTGGAGAACCGATCAAGTCTCCATTAAGAATCAAAAGTCATGGCTGCTCCATCTCCGGCCTGAGCTGTGGTACCTGACTGAGTGGCCACAGCTGGCCGAACCACTAGTGCCTGAGGCTGAGGAGCTACTGGCTCCGGAGTACGAGCAACAGGAGTCTGGGCCCCTCTTCCAGCCTGAGAAGCGACTGGTGCAACTACTAATAAGCCCGCTCTGGCAACGCTGTCCATAAATCCCGCTACCTGACCAAAGCCTCCCGAAGATCCGAGGTAAATAAGGCCTCTCCTGGGACCTGAGCTGGGTCCACTGGAGCTGCTGGGGCTGGAACTTCCTCGCTAGTCTCAATATGAGGCTCCACCTCTGGAACAGCTGCAGGGGGCTGAGATCTGCCCCTACCACGGCCTCCGGTACGACCTCGGCCCCTGCCCCTCACGGGAGCTGCCTGGGGCTCGGGCTGCTGGTCAGCGCACGAAGAAGCACGTGTCCTTACCATCCGCGAAAGGACAGAGTAGAAGTTCAATTAGTTTTTGAGGAACAAATCGCACGACAAGAAGGAACAAATGAGAGACTCTTTCCTAACTCAATAGACTCTGGAGGACAAGTACAGACATCTCCGTACATACCTCTCAAACTCTACTAAGCTTGTTCATGAGTGGTGAGACCTATGTAACCTAGAGCTCTGATACCAACTTGTCACGACCCGGATTTTCCCCCAACATCGAGATCGTGATGGCGCCTACTCGTGGTAGCTAGGCAAGCCACTTTATTCAAACTATCCTGTATTTAGCAATATTTCATACTCAATTTTATTACAAGAACCATAACATTAATTGAATAAAATGCGGAAGACTTATCAAAATAGAAATAGGCAGTAGCAAGGTAAAACAATACTAAAATCCTCTACCTAAGACGTGGAGTCACTAACTCACGAACTACTACTGAATACTACACATAAAGGTCTGAAAGAAAATAACATAATCTGTTAACAATGGGACTACATCTAATAACATAAATAAGAGGAAAAGACGTCAGGCCTATGGACGCCTGCAAGCTACCTCAGTCTCGATATGCTCAAATCCTACGCAAGGCTCTACTGCTGCTCCTAATCGAAACCTGGACCTGTGCAAGAACACACAGAAATGCAGTATGAGAACAATCCGACCCCATGTTTTGGTAAGTGTCTGGCCTATCCCGGTGAAGTAGTGACAAGCCTAGGACCAGACACCCACATAAACCTGTGCAGTTCTATATATATATGTACACCACAAAATAACGAGAAATAATTAAGTGACAACTCAACAAGGAATATCACAGAGGAACTCAACAGTTAACAACAGTTATTAAATCAACAAGTAACCCAAAGTACAATGGAAAACATGTAATATCAAGTCAAGGATATAGCAAGTAGTTGCACGGCATCACCGTTCGTGCTTTTACTCTCATCCTCACCAAATAAGCAAATGAAGTGTACGACATCACTCTTCGTGCTTTTATTCTCATCCTCACATCCATGGAACGGCATAATCCTTCGTGCATGGTTCAACAACAAGGCACGGCATGATCCTTTGTGCATAATCAATAACATGGCACGGCATTAACCTTCGTGCATAATCAATAACAAGGCACGACATTAACCTTCATGCATAATCAATAAATTAAGGCACGCCATCACCCTTCGTGCATTATCACTCTTCCTCACCCAAATAACAATCACAGTTAAGGGCAGAGAATGAAAATAATAAATCATAAACCGTCCCGACAAGGGACACAATAATCATCACAACAAAGTCCTGGCAAGGGAAATCAATATCTCACTTCACAACAAGTCCCGGCAAGGGAGAACAATAACAATTCCACAACCCGGCAAGGGTTCAACAATTTATCTTTAAAATGCCTCACAACAAGTATTAACAACGACTCACGGTCATGCAAGACACCAGTGTATGGATGCTCGTCGCCACAGCCCATATACCGTACTCGATCACATAGCACATAGCACATAATCCTATTCCCTCAAGCTAGGATAGAAAAAACACTTACCTCTAGCCTTGAAGTCCAAATTACTCTTCAATTATAGCTTTTTCCCCGAATTTCCGCTTTCAACTAGCTCGAATCTAATCACAATTGATTCCATTATATTAATAAATACTAATTAACTTAGTTTTAATGCTTAAAAATGGTTTTCTCAAAGTTTACCCCAAACTTTCCCAAAATGCCCATGGCCCCATGTGGTCGGAACTCGAGGTTCGGACCAAAATCCGGTTACCCATTCCCCAAGAGTTCAAATATCTGATTTGTTTCAAAATCGGACCTCAATTCGAGGTCCAATTGCCCAATTCATGAAAACCCTAGGTTTTACCCAAAACATGAATTTCTACCATGAAAACCTTTGATTCTATTGAAAAGCATGCTTAATGTTGTTAGGAATTGAAAGAATTAAGTAAAAAGTGACTTACAATTGCTTTGGAGTGAAATTGCTCTTGAGAGTCCGTGTGTGGTGTGTGGGTTTTTGAAAGAATGAAGAACGAGCTTTAAAATTCGTTTAAGTATAAAATTGCACAGCTGCGGATATCATCGCAATTGCGAACATAACAGGTTTGGGGACTGTTGCTCTCGCATTTGGGAGAAACCGTTCGCATTTGCGAACTCTAGCCCGAGGTCTGCCAGTCTCGCATTTGCGAGCTTTTGTTCGCATTTGCGAAGGTGAGCCTTCCCTGCCCAGGATCGCATTTGCGACCCTTTGTTCGCATTTGCGAACATAGGCCATCTGAGGCCTTTTCACATTTGCGACATTTTGTTCGCTTTTGTGAACTCAGCCTGATCCTGGCAGACTTCACATTTGCGAAGTATGGTTCGCAGTTGCGAACCAAGGCCAGCCTGGGACTTCTTGCAATTGCGAGAAACTCTTCGCATTTGCAAAGATACCAGCTGGGTGAAAAACCAGTTGTGTTAAAATTCAGAATTTGAACCAACGGCCTATCAAATCTTTACCCGAGCCCCCGGGCTCCAAACCAAACATGTACACAACATCAAAAACACATTACAAACTTGCTCGTGCGATCACATCGCCAATATATGTCACGACCCTAAATCCGGTCGTGATGGCGCCCAGCACATTGCTAAGCCAGCCTGACCAATCAATATCAAAAACGGAGCTATAAGCTCTCTTTAACTCATTTAAGCATATTAATTCACGAAGCAACAACGATACATATAACGAAAACGGGGAACCAAGTCCCATAATACATCAACTCCCATAGACCCAAGGGTCAAGAGTCATGAGCCTATACCGAACATGAGTGTATAAGGTTTACAAGATACCAAGTGAGGAAAGAAAAGTTAATACAAAATCAAGAGACAGTGAGAAGGAATATCGGGTCCTGCGGACTCTGCAGCTACCTCGAATATCCACAAATGTCGCCTCGCACAGCTACTGGATCACTGCTGAGAGGTACCTGGATCCGCACACAAGGTGCAGGGAGTAAAATGAGTACTGCCAGACTCAGTGGTAATAAACAAGGGTAAGACAGCGCAGATAAGAAATCCGCAATAAAGCACTATGTAACGCTGTAATCAAATACCCTGTCACAGAATCAATATCAACTGTACCTGTACCAACAAGTACCAGCAAAACAGTATATCAGCTAGCAGATGTAGCTAAAATGCAATGCAATGTATGATATGAGCGCTACGGCGCGTAGCCCGATTAAATTTGGGTACCCGTGCTCACTGTGGGGGTTCAGACTTCGGAGGGGCTCCTACAGCCCAAGCACAATATCACTGCGGCGTGCAGTCCAATCCAACATATATACTGCTGCGGCGCGCAGCCCGATCCACGACCAGTCAGCTAATATGCAAATACAGCCTCGCAGGCTCAAAAGTAGTTTTCAAAACCTTTTTATCATTTTTCAGTTGGAAAACAGTAATACCAAGTTCCAGAGATTGGAAATAGCATGATAACAGAAATAGCTACGGACTGGTAGTAACTAACATGTCAATATGATAAGACAATGATAACGATCCTCGCGGGATCCAATAACTGGCTCACGGCCCACAAGTATACTCAACCACCCAAGAAGGGGGTTCAACGGCTCAAGAGTAGCCAATATCAAAGTATAATATGCAACCATCCGAGAAGGAGGTTCGACGGCTCATGAATAGCCTAATATCATAACACAGTATCAGCAAGTCGGACTAAGCCATAGTCCCCAATCACAATCGACCCCGTACTCACATGAGAGTACGTGTCTCGCTGCTATACAGCGTCACAAAGTGGTATACCGGGGTTTCGAACCCGCTGGTCATCACCCACATCTATTACTCACCTCAATACGGCGCGACGACTACTCCGCAATGCCCTTGCCACGAGAATCAAGCTCCGCACGCATAGAATCTGATCAAATACAGTAGAAACACAACAAATTAGGCCAATGGGACGACACCCAATCAATACAACTCAATTTACATCAAAATTCCCAAAGTTGTCAAAACCCCACTTTCGATATGATTGTCGAAAAATTACAAAAGTCACATTTTCGGAATCCTCATCTCAATACGAGTCTAGGCATATAAAATTTACCAAAATCGGACTCCATTTGCCCACTCAAATCGATGTTTTTTCTTCAATTTAGGCCTAGGGCTCAAACCCACTTTTAATCTTCCATTTTCAGAAATTTAACCAAGGATTTCATGTTAAAATGATGTAATTAAGCCACAAAACTTACCTCCAACGAAACCCCGATGATTTCCCAGAGCAATCTCCCGTCAATTTCTTCTCTTGGAACTCAAAAATGGAGGTTTTCGGTATTAAACCCGCGACTGACCAGTTCTGGTTTTTAATTCACTGCCAGACTATTTCCTTCATCGCGTTCGCGACACCTCTCATGCGAACGCGATGCCTTTTTCCTCTTCTTCATCGCGAACGCGGCACTCCGTCACGCGTCCGCGAAGGTCAACTTCCCAGCCTCCAGATTTTTACTCTACGCGAACGCGTAGTCTCCCATGCGAACGCGTGGCCTCGCCAAATCCTTCTTCGCGATCGCGGCCTAAACCCACGCGAACGCGATGCGTTCCAACTCCCTCATACGCGAACGCGACCTTCACCCACGCGTTCGTGATGCTTCCCAGCCTTTCCAATACGCGAACGCGATACCACCCTCGCGAACGCGAAGCATGCTGAACCTGGCCTACGTGAACGCGGGCCTTGCCCTCGCGAACGCGAAGGCCAAATCACTGCCCAGTGATCTGCAGATTACAGCAGGTCTTTTCTTTCTTCTAAATGCCGGATGATGGTCCGGATTCATCCCGAGGCCCCGGGACCCCAACGAAAACCACCAACATACCCCAAAACACGATACGAACTTGTTCCAGTCATAAAAACACCCTCCTAAACATCAAAATCACCAATTACACACGGATTAAAGCCTAAGTTTCTTCAAAACTTACGAATTGCACATTCCATCAAAAACCCGACCAAACGACGTCCGAATGACCTGAAATTTTGCAGGCACATCCAAAATCACCTAACGGAGCTACAGGAATTGTCGGAATTCCATTCTGAACCCCGGATCAAAATCTCACCTACCGTTCGGATTTCGCCAAAATTCAACCTTAGCCAATTCAAGCCTATTTCTACACCGGACCTCCAAATTCAATTCCGATCGCTCCCCTAAGTCACAAATCACCTCCCGGAACTAACCGAATCATCAGAATCCGATTCCGAGCCCTCTATCTAAATAGTCAACTCCGGGTTGACTTTCCTTATTTAAGTTTCCTTCACAAAGGCTATATGCCTCATTTCCAATCCAAATCACTCCTAACTCACACGATAGACTTTAACACTGATATAAAAGCATAAAACATATAATTTCAACATAACGGGGTGGTAATTCCCATGACGACAGGCCGGGTCGTCACAATATAACATCGTTTTCATCAAATCAAGCCTCAAGTTCATGATTTTCATCTTTTTGGTTTTCAAAACTTTCAAACTTGGAACTCAAGGTCCAAAACATATCAAATGACATCCAAATGTCACCAAACTTTGCAGGAAGCACATATATAATATTTAAGACTTGTACCGAGCGTCGGAACCAAAATACGAGCCCGATACCAAGGTCATTTAATTCATTTTCCTTTAATAATTACAGCAAAAATAATTTCACAGAAAAATTCATAACTTAGGCTCTAGGCCTCAGAATTCGACTCCGAATGCATTTCCGAGTCCCATATTTTCCTAAGGACCTTCCGGGGCCGTCCAATCTCAGGTCCGGGTCCGTTTACCAAAAATGTTGACCGAAGTCAACTATATCAATATTAATATCATTTTTCTTCAAATTTCTCATAGAATTCATATATTCTATCACAAAATCTTTCCGGCTACATGTCCGGATCGTGCACATAAATTGAGGCAACATAGAATGAGGTTTTCAAGGCCTCAGAAGTGTAAAACAAATGAGGAAAGCAGGTGATGACCCTTTGGATCGTCACAGATGCATAATGATCAAGGGCAAAAGTTGTAATTTTTTATCATTACATTTTACCCTTATGAACCAACTATTAACGAGTTTTATTATTGATGAGAATCAGATTTCAGCTGGCAACTAGCATTCTGGCACATCATCATTACAACACACAATGTTTCAGCATGTTACCGGGCTTCTGCTGAACATGTTTCAGCATGTTCCTGGGGTTTTAATACCCAGGAATGTAAATTGATACATATTAGATATGAGCCCGAAGTCCGGGCCTGTGTAATATAAAAGTAAGGCCTGGAATTAAATTATGAAAAAAATAATGAACTAGGGAAAAACCAAAAAATAGAAAATATAGTATATAAATATAGGATTGGACTATAAAATTAAATGGGATGAGCCTCGCATTGAAAATAAAACAGCGGGGCCCCCAAACAAATGAATAAATTATATATTAGACTCGGGAAGGTTGCTAGTTAATTTCACAATCTTTCCAAAAGATTAAGAAGCCGATAGATGATTTAGGCACGACTTTAAAATACTTTCCCTAATACGAGTGCACATTTGATGTGACTCAAATCGCAAATCTCAGCGAAGCTGAAACGTGTTAAAGGTCACAGGCATACTGGTTGCGGTGTGACTTGAAATACATTTTCGCGACGTCACAATTCCTAAAATATTCAAGTTGAAACACATACATATTGTTAAAAGGCATGTAATAAATCATCTGAAACCAAGAATGACAGTTGAGCGACCGTGCTAAAACCACGGAATCCGGGAGGGCCTAACACCTTCTCCCAGGTTAACATAATTTCTTATCCGGATTTCTCGTTGCACGGACTAATAAAAAATAGAGCGAACTTCCTCGAATTTGGGATTAATCGGTGACTTGGGACACCATTATTTTCCCAAGTGGCGACTCTGAAACTGTAAATAAAATCCCAAACCGATTGTCCTTTATTTGAAAAAACTCATTCCTCGTTGTTATTATATCCTTCCCGGGGTATTCATAATATAAAGGTATACCTTATTCTCTTGATAGGGGAAATAAAAAAGTTAGTAAAAAGGGAGGTGTGACACGCAGGACCCGACAATTTTTTCCTTATTACTTTGTTGATTTGTTTATTCCGTGTACTCTCAGACTTGTAGAGTTATTTACAGTATTGTGCTGATATTCTAATAGAGGCTCTTGACTCATGACCCACAGGTCTTTGGGAGATTATTCATTTAAGATTTTAGCTTTATTATTAATATTGATATGTAAATAACTGATTTTGAGCTTCATGCTCGGGATGAGAGCGTAAATGGTCGGGCTTGCCTAGTAGTTGTGTTGGGTGCCATCATGACCGGGATTGGGGTCGTGACAAGTTGGTATCAGAGCTTAGGTTACTAGGCCTCATGAGACATGAGCCAGTTAGTAGAGTCTCACGGATCGGTATGGAGACGTCTGCATTTATCCTCGAGAGGCTGCAAAACCTTTAAGAAACACTTCACTTTCTTGGAACTATTATCGTGCGTACTTGATTCAGCTTGACATATAATTCTTGAAATTCCTTCCTCACGCCTGTATGCGCACACGAGTGCTCAGTAGTGTATCTGCCTTGATAGCTTGTGATTCCCCGATCGAGGGGCGAGATGTTATCTTTGTGAGTGCTTGTTGGGCCAGTCTGGAGGACTTGAGGCCGAATCTTTGCTTATGGCTTGAGCACCAAGGTGCTGATTTTGTGAGCTGAAGTTTTGAACTTATATGTTCAGACCCAGATTGAGGGAATGGCGGTTGGATATCCATGTGATGAGTATGTTAGTACTGTGAAATATATCTACGTGATCTTGGTAGTGATGAGGGAGTCTGCAGGAGAATGGATGAACTATTAAGTGTTTTATTTCCATTGTGATTCGTTGTGTAGCCCCGAGTTATGGGCGTATAAAAAATATTTTTGTATCTCCTAATTGGAAGGTTAAGTGCAATACGTGTGGCGGTATGAGTTCAGATTCAGGAGACTAGATGACTGTGTCATGTGTGTGATGGTAGAAGGTATGTTGAAATATCGAATTAAGGAGAAGCAAGTGGACTATCACCTACGAGGTGTCCTTAAGTGGTATGATCCTTATTTTCTATGTGTTATGATTTGAATAGGTGCAATGCAAGTCCAGCTATCAATTTTGATAATATAATACATGTAATATTGAGATTAATGTTGTTGATATAATGGTGATGCATTGTCGAGTTGTGGACGTGTTGTTAGGATGGTTTTGGTGATTCTCTAGCAGGTGAATAGGCCCAATTACAAAGGATACTCTGCCAAAAGTTTTGAAAAATTTGGGACTTAGTAAAATTTGTGTCGCCTAAAAAGTGGGCTTAACTTTTATGTGAATGAATGTAAGAATTGCAGGAGAGTTAAAATTTCTAATGATTCGTGTCTCCATATGCTTGTGAAAGAGTTAGTGTAATCTCACTACACTATTGCTGAATTATAAGAGTAAAAGTATTGTTGGGTTGTTGAATGTATCCTGATAGATGGCTTCGAGCTAAGTTGGGGGAGGTTGCCATTGATTAGCTGATTATGCAGTTATGTGCTATGTTGGTGTTGTCTTAAAGTATACTGGCGAACCATTTCTGGTTGCTAAAACTGAGCCGATAATGGCACGAGTGAAGCAAGATTTTAACAAAGGTTATATGGTGCCTTCGTAGAGGTGAGAAAATACTAGGATGTCTTGAGCTATTGTGGATAAAGAATGCTTAGTGTATTGAGGAGAAGGATATTTGTTGGTATTTGAATGAGATCATATCTTGTGGTGTCAGGGTGCTATTAAGGCACGAGTCATTTTGTTCGTTAACTCCGGTAATTTGCAGTTTGGATAAGAGTGGATGACTCTTGAGAATGGTTTAATGTGTCCAAGATTTTACACATAATAATCGCGTGTTCTAAGATGGTGGATGTGACTAAAGACAGTGTCTTCATTAGAAAGGATCAAGACTTGTGGTATTTTGTTTTAACTACGCGATCCTAAGTATCAGTATCAGGAAAGTAGTGGTAACGAACTCAGATTCGCAAGAAGTCCTTCAAAACAAAGTATTATGGAATGTGATATTTCTGGGAGACATTGGAGAAAGTATTCAGTGGCTTACGAGTATTAAACAATGTTGCCTTATGTTTGAATCTCCTGTGGTGAGCCTAAATTGGGGCATTGTAATGCTACAAAAAGAGAGAAAATAAAATTAATGATTTAAACCAAAAATGAAGGTTGTGATGGTTGTTCTTGTGCGTTGTGAGAAAAATGGGAGTTATTATGGACCTTTGAAATGTTCTCAGACCAGTTCAGTGTGATACAGAATCGGCTTGAAGTCGATGGATAGATTTAATGTTAATAATGACTCTATATCAGGCGAGATGTGTGCATCTTTTAACCCGGTCCTCATGGAGGAATAGTTAGGTTGATGCTTCATTGTCAGATATCTCGCGTAGTGATGCATTACGCCGTGTGATTTGTGAAACGGCTCAAGAAATTGCTATGTGTTGAGAATCCACGTAGGAATGATGTTACCTGAGCAACTTGGCCCTTGAAATTCATATTTGTACATCGTACCTCAGTTGTGCTTCAGTTGTGTAGTTTATAACGCTAAATATCCCTCAGGGGTGATATTATGCATTTAGCATGCTTATGACCGATATTTGGTATTTCGGTTATAATGAGCAGATCTGGCTCAATGTGTATCTAACGCCGCCATGGGTATGTTATCTGAATCGGGTTGCACACCGCAACAGTGTGAAATCGAGTATAGTTTTTCTATATACTATTTTGTATGCCTTGATTCCTGTTTTCTAAGGAAAGTCTGTATTAATGCGTGGAATTGATAATTCCTTCTAGAGTTTGATTTCTTTTGTATTGCGTTAGAATCGGTAGCCCATTGGCACATTGGGGCATCATATGCGACTTATAATTATGTCTGGAGTGGCTTATTACCTGAGCAGTTCATATTGGGTGAGACGAGATCATTGAATTCAAGATTAGTTGTTTGGTTCTGAAAGAGGTGATAGTCTTTCCAAGAATATAGAACTAATGAATTGATGTTTCGGTAGTAGATATGAATGTGTTCAGGTCTCATCCGTCGTGTTAGTATTGTAAGAATTTGAACAAGACCTGTGTATGTCATGCAGAGCATGAGCTGTATAGTGATTCCTTCCAAGTAATTAGATAAATGATCTGCAGATGATTAAGGAAAATGGTATTGCTAAATGGAAGTGATTTGACAAGAGTATATGTCTCAAAAAAGGGTAATATGATTAAACTGATTACATATCAGTAGATGCGGCATGTCTTGTTGGGTCCATTAGTGGTATTCGGGTTTGCTCGGTATAACAGGTAAACATTGAGCATCTGTCATGGAATGAATGAGTATCAAATGTGTGCGTGTATTGCACGGTGGAAATTTTGATCAGGCATGATGAATGTATGTTATATTGAGTTTTGAAGTACAGGCTATGTTGTAAAGTTGGAACTCTGACTGATTTTCTTAGTGTTGGGTGATTTTGAACTATTACAATAGGGGCTACGCCAGAAATGCCACGAGTTAAGTAGTGAAGTGCACTATAATATGTTTTAGCAGAATGATTTATATTTCAAAGAACCAGCGGACAGTTAGGAAGTACTGCTTTCATAATGGGGTATTTGTTATGGATGTAAGTACGGAGGTTGCTATCATTGATCTCGTCCTGGTATTGAGTGACTTTTCGAATGCACTTCTTATTGGTGAATGTATTATGCAGGTTGTGGTTAGGCCATATTGATTGTGTCATGTCACCAGGATGGTGTGTTTAGTCAAAAGAGATCGCGAGGATCATTAATGAATATAAACAAATTAGATTTCGGCATGTTTAATGGGTAAATATCGATGTTCGGTTCAAAAATTTGTTATTGTAATTGCCAGAGGAGAAATGGATTCATGAATGGGTAGCTTGAGGAATGGATATGGTTTATCGCGTGTTTTAACCATTGGCAATATATGAAGGTGTTGGAATAAGACTCTAGCTAATAAAAGAGTCTTCTATCGACATTTGGTTATCGTGGGCAGCTGTTATGAATGGAATTTATCGCTGCATGTGTTTGAGTTATGTGGTATATCATATGATCGCAGCCGAGGTTACAGGTATGGGTTAATACAACTGGTTCGGGTTTATTCTAAGTAAACATGTTAGGTTCTGATCTTGTGTAAGATTTCAGAAGGTGAAATGTAGTTCTATGGTTTATGGACTAGATGGATTGTGAAATTTCAGCTAAGTTGTGTTGTCGAACCTATAAGAGATAGGGTGACGTGGGATCACCGCGGGTATATGCTTGGTAAAGTTATTCAGCTGTTGGTTGGTTCCTAGAACAACTCTAGGTCTACTCGAGGATGAGCGTTTGTTTATGTTGGGGAGAATGTGACGACCCGGCCCGTCATCTCAGGTATGACCGCTCGTTTTTCACACATTGTGTTGCCTTATGCTTCGTTATTAGTTTTGGGTGCGTTAGAATTTAATTGGAGTAATTTTGGTAAGAAATGAGAAACTTAGTCTCTTTTAAGAAGACTTAAGTTGGAAAAGTCAACCAGATGTTGACTTATGAGTTAGAAGACTCGGAATTGAATTTCGATGATTCGGTTAGCTCCTGGTGATCATTTAAGTATTAGGAGCGCAATCGGAAGTAAATTTGGAGGTCCGATGAAGAAATTAGCCTATTTTGGCGAAGTTAGTATTTCGGAGGATTCCAGTTGATAAATGATATTTTGATCCGGGAATAGAATTTCAAGAGTTGCAGTAGCTTTGTTAGGTGATTTTGGACTTGTACGCAAAATTTTAGGTCATTCGGACGTTGTTTGATTGGGTTTCGGATCGAATGTCAGTTTTGAAAAAAACTGATAAATTTAGGCTTGAATAAGATGTATTTTAATGGGTTTAGAGTAGTTTGACGTGTTTTAAGGATTGGAACAAGTTTGTATGATATTTTGGAGTAGGATGGTATTTTTGGTCGAGGTCCCGAGGGCCTCGGGGTGATTTCGGATGATTGCCGGGAAATTCTGACTTATGAAAATCTGCAGAAAATCGCAGATTTTGTGGCAGTGAAATTTGTTCACTGCGATCGCGAGGGTAAGGATGCGATCGCGTAGAAGTTTTGGGGGAGGGCCTCGTTTTTTTTCATCGCGGTCGCAGGAATTGGTATGCGACCATAGTTGGTCGAATTTGTGCACTACGATCGCAGATGGGGGAACATGATCGCGTAGGGTTAATTAATTGTGATCTACGATCGCATGAAGTCAGTTGTGATTGCGTAGAAGGAATTGAAGGCCTTGGATTTTTTTGTACTTCGCGATCGCGTGACCTGGGTCGCGATCGCAATGAAGGACTGTTAGAGGCTGGACAGAATGGTTTATAACATTTCATCCGCGAACCAATCCCATTTCTCACCAATCTTTAGCAAGCTTAGAGAGCTTTGGACGAGAATTGAAGGTGTTTCAACTGGGAATCGTTGGACGTAAGTTTTATGGGTCAATTATATGTTTTTATACAAGAATCATCCATGGAATTAATGAAGTAATGGCTAAAAATCAAGAAATTAGGGCTTGGAGCAAAAATCTTAAACTTAGGATTTGAAGGGCCATTTGTGGTCCGAATTGGGGGTTCTTGGTATGTACGGACTCGTGGAAAGACGAGGAGTCCGAGAATGTGAATTTTGGAATTTTTTGAGACATGGGCCTCGGGCTCGGGTTTTACCAATTTCGTGTTTTTGAGTATTTTTCGAGTTCTTTCGATTGGGTTATGTCCCATTAGCATATTATGATGTATTGCTTATGATTTTGGATAGATTGGATGCGCGTGGAGGCCACTTTGAGGAGCAAAGAGGTCGCGGGCTAGAATTCTCGCCGGTTCAAAGTGGGTAATATTTGTAAATGATGTCCTAAAGGTTTGTAAACTCCGGACTTGCGCATCCTAATACTGTGTTGAGGTGACTTGCACGCCGGATAACGGGCGTGGGGTTGTCACACCTCCCTTTTTAACACACTTTACCGCGAACGGTAAAATGTATAAAAGAGAGTTTTTCCAATATAAGTGACATTATTCGAATTTGAATTATTTATTTATTTCAGAGTCGCCACTCGAAAAAGGATTGGCTTTTAGTGTCTCGAGTCACCGATTTATATCCCAAATCGAGGATAATTATTCGACTTCCCAATTGGAGTCTGCGAATCAGAAATTATGTGTAAGAAATTTTGTTGACCCGAGGGAAGGTGTTTGGTACCCCCGGATCCCGTGGTTCTAGCACGGTCGCTTAAATTATCATACTTGGCTAAAATTCTAATTTTTTATATATGCTCCAATCTAAAGTGCAATTTTATAATTATTTACTGCTTTTTAATTATTTTTTCGAAAGTTAACGTCGCCTAAAAACATATTTTCAGATCACGTCTCACGAAATGCACCCGGATCTTCGACACATCTTTATTTGACGTTTTCGGATTTGGATTTGGGTTGTATAAAATACACACCTGAATTAGGAAGATAGGATTATTAAAAACGTGCCTATAGTGTCTAGCGTATTATTATCTTTTGGGAAGGACGTGAAATTCGCTAAACGGCCCATCCCGAATCTCTAAGTATTTTATTAAGTAATTAAAGAGGGCCCTGCATTTTTGTATTTGATTTGGCGGAGCTCGTCTCACTTTTATTTAAAGGCCAATCCTAAGCACACTAAGATTTTCTATGAGTTATTTGTCTCTAAGGGATAATGAATTTACAAATACAAATTCGAGCCACGAATTCAAGTCTGAATTCAAACAAAAGGGAAACACACTTTTAGCTTGAACCCGCTACCTAATTCGAAGCCCAATTTTATAGCATAACGTTTTAACTTTACGAGGGCCATGAAAGTTCGACTAATGGCACACCTCGAAGACAAAACAAGATTAATAAAATGAGGGCCATGCATTTGTCATTTATTTAGCACGGCATGCCTCGAAATATTTTAAAAAAGATTTTTACTTAACTAAAATAGACTACGATGCTCTTGAATTAATTAATCTCATAAAACTAATTTGAGATAACGACACGATCATATGAACTAACAATTCGCTAGCTAAAGCAGTAAGAGAGCTCAACAACTAAATGGAACAAATTGCAAAAAAAAATTACTTTATTCGCACAACTTTTGTAATGAACAGAAGTATGTAGTCATCTATTGAGCATTATCCCTTATATTTATACATTTATCAATTTCACTTGTTTTACGATAGAATAACACAGATATTAGAGCAAATGACTTCAACATATATGGTTTGTGGAGAAGTTTCATCTTCAATTCAATCTTATTAGGGCTTCTGAAGTCATACTTAAATCGTATGGAACATGACAGAAGATTTAAAGCATTTGAGCACATATAAACTACTAATGAGAAGTCAGAGACAGAGTAAGGGAAGAATCCCAAAATAGTTTCAACTCTCTCCGGTCTCCCCTCCCTTTTAATGACAAAACCATCACCCAATTTATAATCTTATTAAACTAGGCAGGCTCACAATGATAGGAGAATTAGTGCAAAATATTGAAGCAACTAAGCTGGAAGGCATTAGACAAGAAAATGAACTAAACATTATGTAGAAGAGACGAAATTTCAGCCATGTCTGCTAATTGGTTAATACCTCTGTTTGTTCAAAAGATGTTAAGTATCTTAGAACTAATCAATCAGTATAAATGATAGGATAATCGGAATCAGTGATAATATAAATCGAAGATCGATTGTCGGACTAATGCGGATAAATGAATAGTATATGGGGATGGTGAAAATAAAATGTAGAAGATAGAACAAATGAGCAGTAGTAATATCAGTAATAGAGAGAGAAGAACAATGTAAAGGTAGAGAGAGAGATGTCTTATTATCCAAAATCAGATCCCCTTACAAATGGGGGAGGCCCTCCCTTATATAGTGAGAGGGTCCTCTCGCCCAACTATTACATTGACGCCCTGGTATTATAAGCGTAATTGAAGTATAGGCCGGGGGAGAGGGGACGCCCTCCTTGATGGATCCGCCAATTTGATGTCTTATAGGCTCGGCCGCGTCCTTCTTGTCACGCGGCCGTAAACGAGGACGTCCGCGGATGCTGCCATCGTCATTAGGGGGCGGCCTCCTTATTTTTTTCATCGGGGCCGGCCATGTGTGCGCGTGGCCGTGTCGTATCACTTGTCTGATTTACCCTCATACAGATAGTCCCTCCGCCTATTGGAGATATGTCCAGGGCATTTCTTCTATGGGCGGATAGATTCAACCCATGTTGGGTACTGTGCGGGTGTGCATACATGGCACGTTCTCTCGAACCGTCATCTGCAGGCGTGCGCCATTATTACTGCGATTTTCGATGCTTAGTCATAATGGGCGATTTGACGTTTCAGTTTTCCGCATCTTTTTCGGTACAAAACTCTTCGAATTTCGTGCGATAATTTGTTATAAATAGGAGGCAGTTTCAATATCATCCTTTCTTTTAGTTCATCAGAGATCTTTTGCCTCTTTCTTCCTAATTTCTACACTTGTGGCAACTTGCATTCCCTCCCTGATTCCTTACGATTCCCAGTTAGTGACCTTAACATAAAAATGACCAAAGGCAGCCGCCGTAAAGAACCGGAGCGGGTGGAGACTGGTTCTAGGGTTCCCCGGCAATCTGGGGATAAAAATAAGAAGAAAAAGAAGGAACTCGTTCCTCCGAAGGAAAGTAACCTTCTATCTCGCGATTTGTATGCGAGAAAAGACTTCACTCACCCGGCGGATGCTGATACGTGGGAGAGGTCTGTTATTACGGAGAGACAACTGAACAATATCCGGGTGGCCTGCCGCGTGCCAGAGACGGTGGAGATGAGGGTGGCCGGAGATGACATGGTGTACGTTCATCGATCGGGATTCTGTGCCATCCACGAATATTCATTTATCATGGGATGCGAGATCCCCATATATCCTCTGGCGGAGGCATTGTGCCGCTTTTTCAACATTTACCCGGCCCAGTTGACTCCGTACACATGGAAGATCTCCCGGATTTTAACAACGTATGCGGCCAGGGCCGGGGTGGACGTCTCTGTTCATCACCTGCTGCAGTTGTTTAGTGCCCACTACATGCGGGGCAAGATGCTACAGCTAAAAAATCGAGGATCAAAGGGCTTGCTCGTGGAGGCGGACGATAAGCCCAATCGTCAATTTTGGACGAAGTACTTTTATATCCGCACTTCCGATTTAGTGGCGGACGCAGCCGGCTTTCCGGAGATATGGAACCCCAATTGTAACTGTAAGTACCTCCCCATCCCTTCCAGGTTTTGATTCGTTGCGTCGTTGTCATATTACTTCTCAGGCGTTAACATGTTCTTTTTTGCTTTTTCTTGTGTAGTGGTGGAGCGTACGCCCCAACAAGTTCCCGGTATTAGGGCATGGGTGAATCGGTTGATCCCTTTTGCCGAGGAATGCAGGACGTGGGCTGCGTTCGGTCTGAAGTACGGCCTTGCGAGTACGGCCCTTACTTACCACATATGTGGTTCCTTCCTTTTTCTTTTTCTTGGGCCGTAGCCGTAGCTAACATACGTGGACTCTCTTTTGCTGCAGCTCGGAAGGTGACACGGAGGCGGAGACGCCATGTCGTCAGTCCCACTTCTTCAGAAATAGAGTTTGTGGCCTCCGTTAGGCAGGGCCTTCCTGAGGCTGATCAGGCCGAGGAGAGTCAGGCGGACGACGTCGCGTCGGGTGGCAAAGCGGCCGAGGGTGCCGACCCGAACTATGAGCGGGCTGTTAGGGAGTCCCTGTTGTCGGCCGCTCCCGGCCCCTCTAGTTCTGCCCATGGGCCATCTACTGTCCCGGCGCCTGGAGTGGATACAGATCTCTCGCCCCCTTCTGCTGAGGAGGGGGCCCCTACGCAAGACGAGTCGGCTGAGCACAAGAGGTGCCGACTACTTACCGGAAAGGGGATGGTTGTAGACCCTGGGCGGAAGAGAGCTGAGGCCCGTCGCCCGGATCCGAGGCCAGTCCTTTTGGGCGACACCATTTGTCTGGGGAGGGCCGCGGCTGTGATTGCTCACGCGGGAGACGTCGACGCCCCGTCTACCGATAGTGAGGGTGTCCCTGTTATTGCTGCTGAGCAGGCAGATGTGCCACTACAGGGCGAAGCCGAGGCGGATGCGCTGGAGGCGACAGCGGAACAGGGTCAGTTGCACCAGCTTCTGATACCGACGGGCTATAACCTGTTGGAGGAAAGTGGGCAGGCCGTGATGGACTTTGCTTTACTATGCGGCGGTACCAAGTCTGAGTCGCTGAAGTCAGTGAGCGACCGCGTCCTGTCCCGTCGCATTGCTGGTGCTGCCTTGCAGGTATGGTTCGAAGTGTACTTTTCCCTTTTCTTTTTGTTTTCTTATGTTTCGAGGCTTTCATTTTGCCCTCTTCTTTGTTTTGCAGACTCTCATCCTGGAGGTGGAGCGGAGCCGAAAGGATCGGAAGAAGTTGGCTACCCTGCGAAAGGTGTCAAAGAAGTATAAGGAGGCCTGTGAGAAGCATAAGACGCTTTCGGACTGCTTTTCGGACGCCCCTGAGTTCCGCCTCCTCCGAGAGTCCATTAAGTCGCTGAACGAGCAGCTGCGCAAACAAACGAAGCAAATTGAGAAGGCGGACGCCGATCTACTGGCCGCTGTGGCTCGGAATGTTGAGCTAGAGATTCTCCTCCAACAGCGGGGGGAGGAAGTAGATATGGGCCGTGTGGCCGTAATGGAGGCGACCGAGCTTCGTGCTAAGGTCGACACTTTGTCGGCCGAGCTTCAGGCGGCCTTGGTCCAGACGGTAGTCGTCCCAGTTGGGGATGCCCCTCGCGAGGCTCAGGACATGCTGGTGTATGCCGAAGCTAGGTGAACGGTATTTGAGGAGCTTCACGCTGCCGGTAGAGCTAGCCAGGCGGAGGTTGATGAGCAGCGCCGGCTGGTTAGGGTGGCTCGTGAGGCTTGCGGCTATGACCCTGACTCTTTGGCCCAGTCGGGAGGCTCCTTTACTGATGTGGACAAGCTGGGCACCGGGTCCTGGATTGAGAGGATATGGTGGGATGACGGCGAGGACGGTGCTAATGGGGCTGCAGGAGACGGTGGCGACCTTAATAGCTGAATAGGTTTTATTTTGTAGTTTGTAACTTATGTATTTTCTTGTAAATGTGTGATATATTAATAAAAGTCTCTTTCTGATTAATTGTGGCCATCTTTTTTCTTCTTTTTCTTTCCTTCTTTTTTTTTGCATTATCGGGATCGGCCTTAGCCTTTGATTCGTATGGCGGGGCGGGCCTTCCGCCTGAATTCTTTTTGGACGAGGTGCGCCCATATTCTGGCTTCTAGGGCATTTAGCCTAAGTCCAAATTGGGGCGAGGCCAGGCTTGTGCGTTTTACGCGGCCGTCCTTTCGGTCCTTCATTTAGAGAGGCCATGTCGACACCTCTCAAGTGTCGACGCCTTAAGCTTTCGATTTTCCTGGAGGAGGCCGCATCCTTCCTTTTTGAACGTTCTAGGCCTTGGCCACTTTGCTTCATCTGGAGGGGTCGTGGCCTTCTCCTTCAGATGTCCTTAGGCCTTAGCCTTTTGTTTCGTCTGGAGAGGGCCGTAGCCTTCTCCTTTGGACGCTTTTGGGCCTTAGTCGGTTATTTCATCTGGAGAGGGCCGTAGCCTTCTCCTTTGGACTCTTTTGGGCCTTAGCCGTTTATTTCATCTGGAGAGGGCCGTAGCCTCCTCCTTTGGACGCTTTTGGGCCTTAGCCGGTTATTTCATCTGGAGAGGGCCGTAGCCTTCTCCTTTGGACGCTTTTGGGCCTTAGCCTTTATGCAATCATGGCTGTAGCCTTTCGTACACTCATGGCCGTAGCCTTTCATTTATTGGAGATGGCCGTAGCCTTTCGTACAATCATGGTCGTAGCCCTTCCTTTATTGGAGATGGCCGTAGCCTTTCATACAATCATGGTCGTAGCCCTTCCTTTATTGGAGATGGCCGTAGCCTTTCATACAATCATGGTCGTAGCCCTTCATTTATTGGAGATGGCTGTAGCCTTACATACAATCATGGATGTAGCCCTTCATTTATTGGAAATGGCCGTAGCCTTTACGACATGGCCATAGCCCTAGTCCCTGTGATGTGTTTTTCGTGCCGACCGGTGCGCTTAGCGCATCATACAAGCGATTCCGGACATCTCCCTCACCGCCTCATTAAAAACCTCTCCGGGAAAACCCAATTGGTACAAAACTCGGAGGAGGAAAAAAGAGTACAACTCGGGGGGTATCTCTTAGAAGTGGAAGCGCTTGAGGTGTGAGATATTCCAATTGTTCTGGAGTATCTTTCCATCCATGGACTCAAGTTTGAAAGCACCTTTGTCCGCTGCTGCGATGATTTTGTAGGGTCCGTCCCAATTGGTTCCCAGTTTTCCATCATTGGGATCCTTTAATGCCAGAGTCTTGGCTTTTAGTACATAATAGCCTGCCTTGGGCGGGCGGATTTTCGTCCTCTAGTTATAGTACCTCTCGATCTACTGTTTTTGCGCCACCAGCCTGATGTGGGCCATATATCCCCTTTCTTTGGTCTCGTCCAGGTCTTGTAGTCGGCTTGTATCGTTCTCATCTCCGCTCATCTGTGAATATCTGAGACTTGGTTTGCCAACTTCGACTGGTATGACGGCGTCGGTCCCATAGACCAATAAGTTGGGGGTTTCTCCCGTGGAGGACTTGGGAGTGGTTCTGTGTGCCCACAACACTTCCGGTAGCAGCTCAGGCCGCAGTCCCTTGGCGTCCTCCAGTTTCTTCTTCAGAATGTTTAATATAGTTTTGTTGGACAATTCCTCTTGGCCGTTGGCGGCTAGATGATATGGCGTTGAGAGTACCCTTTTGATGTGCCATTTGTCGAAAAAGTCCGTTGTCTTTTGTCCTATAAACTGTCGTCCGTTGTCGCATGTTATTTCCTTGGGAATGCCGAAGCGACAGATGATGTTCTTCTAGATGAAGGCTATGTCTTCTTGTTCGTGGATTTGGTCGTAGGCACCTGCTTCCACCCACTTAGAAAAATAGTCAGTTAAAACTAACAAAAAACGTACCTTTCCTCGTCCGGGATGCAGCAGTCCGACTATATCCATTCCCTATTTAATGAATGGCCAAGGGGAAGTGACTGAGTGGAGAGGTTCTCCCGACTGGTGTATCATGGAGGCAAACTTTAGGCACTTCTCTCATCACTAGATGTAGTCCGCTGCATCCTTTTTCATTGTGGGCCAGTAATAAACGGCCCGTATTAGGCAACGCACGAGTGCCCTGTTTCCTGTATGGGCGCCACAATGACCCTCATGGACTTCTTCTAGTACCGGAGTCGTCTGGTTGGGCCCCAGGCATTTGGCCAGAGGTCCCCCAAAGGTTCGTTTGTAGAGGTCGCTGTTCATCAAGCAATATCTGGCGGCTTGCGTGAAAAGCTTTCTAGCTTCTTTTTTATCGTACGGTAGTTGCCCTTCCTGCAAGTATGAAAGGAACTGGTTTCGCCAGTCCCATGTTAGATGTAGAGAGAATACCTCGCTGCGATCGATGGCAGAATGCATGACGGTGAAGGTGCTTTCTTTGCTTAGATTCTGTAAGGCCCCGTAAAATATTTGTGCATAAAACCTAGTAGCTATAGTTGCCTCCTGAGATGTCATCAGTGCACCCGGTATTCCATGTGTCCATGTTGAAGAAAGTGATTAGAGATCCATCCACCATCATGCCAGTCGAAGCTATAGAGGTTAATGAAGATTTGTCATATGAAGAAGTTCCAGTTGCCATTCTTGATAAGCAAGTCCGTAAGTTGAGAAATAAGGAAGTTGCCTCTGTTAAAGTATTGTGGCGAAGTCAACAAGTTGAGGAGGCCACATGGGAAGCAGAAAAATAGATGAAAGAAAAGTACCCCCATTTGTTTGATCAAGCCTAGAAGAAATTAGGTGACCCTTCTACTACTGCCATCTTGTCTAAGTTGTTTCCCTCTTCGTATTAGTAAAGTCTCCTTCACTTTGTAATGAGTTAAATGTGTGGTTGCCTTGGGTCACTTGAACCTTTCTTGATAAATGAAATCCTTATAAATATTCGCGTGTTAAATAAACAACTAATAGTAAGTGTAGATTGGTAATGGTTTGTTGAGTGTACATGGTGTTAAATTGGTTTAATAAGGTAAGAATTCATTGAAGTGACTAGTTTTTGTGCAATTGTAACAATGTGATAGAATATATGCATTCGTCGAGGTAAGAAAGTGTATACCAGTTGTGGGAAATGTTGTATTTGTGTATTGTTGTTTGGTAATGTGTTTCGGGGGCCCTCTGACAGGTGGATATGTCCATAATACAAAGGAAACTCTGGCGAAATTTTCTAAAATATAAGAGTTAGTCAAAATTTTGATGGTTGCATATCATGTCTTTCAAAACCAACTCATTTCTTTCAAAATCCTCATTCGAGGACGAATGATCTTAAGGGGGGAGGATGTAAGGCCCCGTAAAATATTTGTGCATAAAACCTAGTAGCTATAGTGTCATGGTCCGAATAATGTGTTAGGAATGCGTAGAATTCTTCGCGGCGAGCAAGCTCGCCGCGGTTCGGACCCTTGGTAGTGATTTAAGTTTCAAAAATGTAGAGAATTAATTTTTCCGAAAAGTATCAATTTTGCGGTCAAGAATGCGACCGCAAATCTGCTAGGCGGACCGCATTCTTGCCGCAAAGCTTTCCAAAAAGTCTCCCAAAATCATGTTGAAAATGCGGTCGATATGCGATCGCATAATGAATCTGCGGTGCACTTTGCGACCGCAGATCAAGAATGCGGACCGCATATTGGTCGCATTCTGTAACAGAACTTGAGTCATTTTTGAGGCCATTCTGCGGTCACTATGCGGACCGCATGTTGATTCTGCGGTCGCAAAGTGCACCGCAGATTCGCCCCGGCCCAGATTTTTGTAACATTTTGACCCGATCTCTTCTTTAGAATAACACCTTTCACCCTCATTTTCTCATATCATCTTACCAAAATTAGAGAGAGAATAGAGGGGTTTTAGAGAGAGAAGTTCTTCATCTTCAAAGATTGTTCCAACCACTTAATTCCAAGGGATCCTAGGGCAAGGATTCAACTTTCCCAATCTTTTCAAGGTAAAAACCCTAACTATTTTCTTTGATTTTCAGTTTTAAATTGGGTAAAGAGAGGTTTGCATATAATAGCTTTTGAAAATAGAATTTTTACACTCATGCATGATTATTGAACTTGATTTATAGTAAAAAGAAGTGAGTAGAAGTAAGAGTCTTCAAGAACAAGGTTGGCAAGAGTAGGATATCTTGGGTAAGTATAAAGTAGGAAGAAAACTCATCACCAGGTATGTATGGCTAATTTTGATTCTTGTGAAATCGCCTATATGTGTGAAGTTTGTTTGGTTCGTGTTAAATTGACAAATTGTGTGAAATTCTTGATGTTGTTGTTGGATATTCAAAGTTTGTTGTTGAGCTATGAGGGATGTAAAATGAGAGTTTAATTTGGTAAAAGAATTGTGAATAATGGCTATAATGGCATATATGGTACTTTGTGGAAAAGAAACGAAACACTTGAGGATTGGTAAGTCATTGAACAATACGGTATGAATACTCTTGATTTTTGGAACATTTGTAACTTGATTGTGATATTGGCTTGAGAAGTAATTGTGAACATGAACCAACCTGTAAGTTGCTTATTTGAACTTGTTGAAATTGTGTGAAATGCCTTATCTGCTGTTTGTACTTGTTGTGTTTTAAAACTGTACGGTGGGATCGGGTTGCGCGCCGCAACATGAAGAAATAAGGTGTGGGTTGGGGTGATAAGGGTGGCCGAGGTAATAAGGGTGGTCGGGGGTAATAAGGATGGAAAGCGATCGAAATCGCTATTGAAAATTGATATAAAAATCAATAAATGTGAAATTGTGAAAGGAGACAACAGGAGAGTTTGCAACCTGTGGGGCACTGATTGCCCCTTTGTTTGACTACTTGTGTTTTACGTGATTGATTGGTTATTGTTAAATTGATTGATCGTAGAAAGTGCTTTGTGTTGAGAATTATTTGAAATGAGGAAAATGTGGAAACATGGTTGGCTGGCTTAATTAATTGTTGATGTAATTCAATGGCTTGAGTTTACTTGGGACAAAGTTTGTCCATACATGCCAGTACAATTCAAGTGTACTGACGTCCCTTTTGCCGGGGACGCTACATTCGTGTTATGATTGTAGGTGGATCAGTAGCAGGCACTTCAGCTCATCGGCAGTAGTATCCTTCTCCTTCCACTGCCCGTTTTGGTGAGCCCCTTTCTTCCTTGGGGCTCTGTGTGGTTCATGCCACTTTTGTTTAGATTTCATTTTGGTTTTGTAAGGTATAGCCGGAGCCTTGTTACCGGCAAGTATTGTATTCCCCTTTTTGTATCCTAGAGGCTCTGTAGACATGTAAACCGTGGGACTCCAGTCTTATGTATATGTATTGTGTTATGTCGGGCGTTGTAAAAATTGCAAACTTGTTAATGAATCACTCGTATGGTTTTATTTGTTTAATGTGAAGTCATTCATGATTAGTAAGATATTTGGTAAATGAAAAAGAATCAGCACAGGGGTAACGCATGGGAATGAAAGGCACCCAGGTCCGCTTGGCTGGGGCAACCCGGTCAGGCGCCGGTCATGTTCCCCGATTTGGGGCGTGACAGATTCGTGGCTGCTGCGGCGAGTTTGGCCAATCAGTCGACTTCGGCATTATGCAGCCTGCGTACTTGCTCGAAGCGACATTCGTCGAATCGGGCCATTAGTCTATAGACTTCGGCATGATATTTCTGCAACCTCTGCTCCTTGATCTAGTAGGCTCCGGCGTCTTGATTTATTACAAGTTGTGAGTCGCAATGTAAGACTAGTCGGCGGGCTCCGTATCTAGCGGCTAGTTTCAAACCTGCAATAACGGCATCATACTCTGCTTCATTGTTAGTCATCTCGGGGCATCATATGGACTGGCGAATAACCTCGCCCATGGGGACCTCGAGGACGAGTCCTAGTCCCAATCACGAGGTGTTCGCAGCCCCGTCGGTATGGAGTATCCAGGGGTTCAAGCTAGGGGCCGTTTGCAAGGCCTCCTTCTCGGCCTCAGGCGAGAGGTCGACACAGAAGTCGGCTATGAAGTCGGCGAGGACCTGCAATTTTATGGCGGTTCTGGGGACATAAGTGATGTCGTGCTCGCTGAGCTCTATGGCCCATCTAGTGAGATGGCCCGACAGTTCGGGCTTATGCAGGATGCTTCTTAGGGGGAAGGTGGTCACTACCCGGATGGGGTGGCATTGGAAGTAAGGTCTCAGCTTTCTGGCAGCCGTGACCAAAGCCAGCGCTAGCTTCTCAAGGTGTGGATACTGAGTTTTGGCGTCCACTAGTATTTTGCTGATGTACTAGATGGGCGATTGCGTACCTTTTTGCTTACGGACGAGCACTGCGCTGACTGCCACCTCAGAGACGGACAGATATATAAGTAGTGGCTCGTTTGGTTCCGCCTTTGCTAGCAGCGGCGGGGATGTTAGGTACGCTTTCAGTTCTTGGAGGGCTTTTACGCATTCATCATTGTAGTGGAAACCGTTATCCTTCCTCAGCACATTGAAGAACTTGTGGCATCTATCCGACGATCGGGAGATGAAGTGGGAGAGGGCGGCTATTCGGCCTGTCAACTTCTGAACTTGTTTTTTGCTGGTGAGCGCTTCTGGTATTGAGGCGATCGCCGTGATTTGGTCTGGGTTGACCTCGATCCCCCAATGCAATACGAGGAAATCGAGGAACTTCATAGATGCTACACCAAAAGCGTATTTTTTGGGGTTCAAATTCATCCCGTAGCTGTTTAGGATCTCGAAGGCCTCTCGCAGGTGATCGATATGGTCCTCCTTTCTTGCTGATTTAACCAGCATATCGTCGATGTAGACCTACATAGTCTTACTGAGTTGTTTGTTAAATATTTTGGTGACCAACCTTTGGTAAGTTGCACCCGCGTTTTTCAACTCGAAGGGCATCACTCTAAAGCAGTAAGTACCCTGGTGGGTGATGAAGGTGGTTTTCTCCTGATTCTCCTCTGCCATTAGAATTTGGTTGTACCCGGAGTAGGCGTCCAAGAAGCTTAGGAGTTCATGCCCTGCTGTAGCATCGATCAACTGGTTGATGTGTGGCAGGGGGAAGGAGTCCTTTGGGCAGGCCTTGTTTAGGTCGGTGAAGTCCACGCACATCCTCCACTTTCCGCTTTTCTTCTTAACCATAACCACGTTGGCAATCCATTGCGGGTATTTCTATTCTCTGACGGAACTGTTGGCCAGTAGTTTGTCTACCTCCTCACGGACCGCCTCATTAATGGCGGTGTTGAACTTTCTTCGGCCCTGTTTTACTGGCGGGTGCAATGGATCCACGTTGAGCCGGTGTGTGGCGATATCCAGAGAGATCCTGGGCATGTCTGCATGGGAAAAAGCAAACGTGTCTCATGTTTAGTCAGAAATTCATGGTACTTACTTGGGTTTGTGAGCCCGTGACCGATGTAAGCTTTCTTTTCAGGGTCGTTTTGGTCCAGCTGAACTGGATCGATCTCTTCGGCCGTTGCATTGCAAGCTTCTACGATGTCTGGGTCCCTTATGGCGTCGGCAGTCGGGTCTGCTTGAGTCCCCGACGGAGTTGATTGCTATGCTTTCGCGCTTTCCTTGCTCAGTTGTTTTGTGTGAGCACAATCCTGGGTTATTTTATACCATTCCTGCGATGTTCGCTGCTCCCCTTTGATGCTGAATATTCCCCACGGGGTACGGAATTTGATCACCTGGTACAGGCTTCATAGGACTGCTCGCATGGCGTGTATCCATGGGCGCCCGATGATGACATTGTAGGCCGTCTCCTGGTTCATCACATGGAAGGTCGTTTCTAGGGTGACACCTCCCACAAGGACAGGCAGGATCACCTCTCCTAACGTGCACTCTACTGCATTGTTAAAACCAGTTAGATTTATGCACCTGGGAGTGATTCTGTCCTCGAGTCCCATCTGAGTGAGGACTCTTGGATGAATGATGCAGGCACCGCTCCCGTCATCGATCATGACTCTCCTGACATCGGTATCAATGATACGCAGGGTAATAACCAAAGCATCATAGTGAGAAAAAAACAAACCGTCGGCGTCAGACTTATCAAAGGTGATACTTTCTTCGAGGTCATCATACCGTTCGTGGGAGATAGTTCTCTTCAATCTGTGTGTGTTGGTGAGTTTGATGTGGTTGACGGCTTCATCCGCTTCCCCGGCGATCATGTTTACTATACGCGTCGGGGAAGGCTACTTTGGGGGTCCCCGAGAATGCTCCCATCCGCGGCCGAAATTAGCTTTCCCTTTGTCGCTGAGTAGCTATTTCAGGTATCCTTGATTGAGCATCCTGACAACTTTCTGCCGTAGGCCGATGCAGTCCTCAGTCCGGTGTCCTCGTTCATGATGGAACTCGCACAGAACTGTCACGACCCAAACCGATGGGCCGCGACGGGCTCCCGGTACCTTACTTAACTGAGTACCAACGTAGCATATCTTTCTTATTATACTATTATGAGTAAATAAGCCAAAAAACCCGCCATGAGATTACAAGAATAAAACATAAGGAATACTCAACATATGATGACCCAAAATAATATACAAACTTATACATATGACACCCGGGCCTATAAGGCCGACATGAACATTTCTAAACTCAAAATATAGGCCGACAAGGCCATACAAGTATCCATACACCTGACATCTGCCTACAAGCCTCTAAGAGTACATAAAATCATAAATGTCAGGGCAGGGCCCCACTATACCAACCAATACATATCTTAAGCATACTGACCAAATAGGCAACTCCGGAGCAAGTGGAGTGCGCCAACCCCTTCGCTGAGCTGATAGCCTAATAGGAGGACAATCAACCTATCAATCGGGACCTGCGGCATGAAACACAGCGTCCCCAGGCAAAAGGGACGTCAGTACGAATAATGTACCGAGTATGTAAGGCAAGAAAGCATAAACAAGAATAGTAATGTAAAGAGAGATGGAGGAAATACATCCTGGAACATCTGAGTGCCTCTGGGGCTACTAACATTAAATACATAATACATATATATATATACATATACCTTTAAAAATATTTGCCTCTGTGGGCATCATCATCATCATCATATCGTACCCGGCCTCAAAGAGGACTCGGTAAAAATGTACCCGGCCACGTGGAGCTCGGTAAACCCAACTGATCAGTGGTTGCACAATAGGTGCCGTACCCAGCCGACTATAGCGCGGCTCGGTAGAGTAAAATAGATATATATATATATATATATAATGCATGCTCGACTCATGGAATCACGTTCTAAACCTTTCTGAGTGACGTAAGAACATTATGAACATACAATATGAACTTCACTAGGACTTATGGATCATACATACTTTCTTAGAATAACTTTGTATGTAAAGAACAACATGGACAACCTTAGTTGCTAGGAGTAGATTCATTATGAAATAGCATATTCATTTCATATTAGATCATGCCAAAAGAAAGAAGAAAATGCCTTAACATACCATAACCATGGTGAGTACATAATACCTCTCAAGCAACTCTTCAAACAACTCAACTCAGTCTACCATGGCATAAAGAGATTCAAAATCAGTGTTGAGCAAAGGCTAAGTCTGAAACTTAAGCTAGTAGCTCGTCTACGTAAATCCGGGCAGCATCTCCCTTGTAACAAGAGCCTCCTCCAGTACCATATACCAACAACAACAAAAGCCATGGAAGTCCAGCAACCTATAAATATCAATAACAAGACACCATATAATAACAACAAGTCACAACTACTTCACGAAGAGCGGCAAGCTCCGGTTGGAATCCTTATAACCCATATCACCCCTTATAGACTTCTTACATTAATTTAAAACTATCATTAATGTGATTATGAAGTCATTCATCAATGATTCCATCCTTATACCAAATATTTATAACAAAGGAAACAATCCTCAACTCCAACTATCTTCAATTTGTAGCTTTATTCACTAGTTCATGTATACTCTATCCATTTAACTTAATCAACATCAAGATAAACTTAAGCACATGAAAGAACACAATACACATACTTGCTAAAGCAACTTCAAGTCGAAATCCAAGTTATAAACAGCTTACAACAACCCTCAATGGCAATACAACACCATAGAAGTGACTTAAGCTAATCCAAGTATTATCTTGTAATTTAACATCCTAAAAACTTAACCAACATACAAGAAAGCTTAAGAACAATTAGTAGGCTGATATACTCACCTTATACAGCAGCAACAACTTGGAATTTCATCCAAATACAGCCCATAACAATCCTCAATGACAACATAACCTCAAAGAGGTGTTGTTCTTCACTAGAACTATGTTTTGATGTTGAAATATGGTGTAATCACTTTGGAATCACTTCAAACCCTTGTGGAATCTGTTTATAAGGGTTAGGAGAAGGTTGGAGACGAAGTTGAGTTGAAAATATGTGAAAAATAGGCGTCCAAATCGTTTAATAATTGAAGTAGGTCAACCACCGCCTAAGTGGGTCCCATTGGGAGCTGCTTGCGCGGTCTCGCGAAAACATGAATATCTTTCTACTCCAATGTTGTATTGACGAACGGTTTAATGCGTTGAAAACTAGACTCGTAGATCTTCAATTTGATATGCAGATCATCCATTTATTCAAAGTATATTTGGAGAAAAGTGCATCTACATTTGGCCTAAATTTCAGCATATTATGAATGCAACTTGTGATGGCCTTTGCTAACTTTTGTTCCATAACTCGTTTGACTTAAAAAAAATAACACACGACT
>JASVEL010003707.1:0-186804 GCA_032618575.1 Nicotiana noctiflora | reverse complement strand
ATTTGTTAATATTAGGATTAAAACAATATTATTCTATTTCAAATTATTTAGTTTTGTAACGGTAAATTAATTTTCCTTTGCGTTTTGGTTTCCCTTTTATTTTGCGTAAATAGCCATTTACGTAATGGCCGTTTTACGTGAACAATCATAATAGACATTCTGAAGAGTTACAACTGTTCGTTTAAACTCCTCTTTCTTCCTTCTACATAGTTTTTAACAAAAAGAAAGTAGCAAGTGTGATATGCTACTCTTATTTGAGTTTGTTGGTTACTGGGGTTTGAAGTACCGCTACACCAGGAAGGTTATCCGTTCTATCTTGAGAGAAAATAGTCCTAAACTTCCAGTACTAGGAAGGGATTATGTTTCCTAAGAAAATACTGTGAATTTAATGGGCTTGGATTAATTTTTATTCTTCTAAATTTCTAATTTTCTCATTGCTGTTGTTTTGAATATATTTTCGAATACAAAATACTAACAAATCCTAGTTTATTTAAATCATTTATAGATTTACTATAGTATATGGCATTTTTATATTTTACCTATTATATTAAAGAACATAGAAATTAAACTCGAGTTAAAATAATACTCCCTCTGTTTCAATTTATGTGAACCTATTTCCTTTTTAGTCCGTGCCAAAAAGAATGACCCCTTTCCTTATTTGGAAACAATTTACCTTTATGTAATGATTTATAGCTACACAAAATAAAGGTGCCTCATTTTACACCACAAGATCAACAGTCTTCTCTCTTTTCTTAAACTCCGTGCCCAGTCAAATGGGTTCACATAAATTGAAACGGAGGGAGTATATTTTTTTGTTTAATTTATACGGCATAATTTGATTTGCGATAAATCTATAAAAGCATATCGTTAGATAAATTGAATATTTAAGATTAAAGTATTTTTTTAATAAAAATGATTAAAGTGTTTTTCACTATTAAATGTGTTATTTTTCAACAAATTAATGAGAAAATAATATGACTTAAAATAAATAAAACAGAGTAGCATTTTACCATCTTTAGATAAATGATAAGAAAACAATATACATCTAACCTTTATTCACAAACTACAATCCAAATTCCAAGCCTCACCTCCTCAAAATACATCAGTATTGATTGTCTCGTGATGTTCAATATTTGTATGATATAACGTAGTATGTCGTAACACGTTTTTTTTTCTTTATGCATTTCTTTATGATTATGATTAATACTTATGGTAACGGTAATGTTATTTCTATAATATCTATAAGTTACGATTTAAGATGTAAAAACAGTCACTAACACTATACTTCTGTTAGAGTACGTTAGATATATATTAGAGTGCGGCCTTCTCCAAATCGTAGGTGCACGCGAGATAATTTATGCATCAAATTATTTATATTTATTATTAACATCTCATGAATGATGCAGCCTATCAAGTCAGATAGTTTACTTTTTTTACTTTTCTTAGGAAAGCCAAAGTTGTTGCTTTCGTTCAAAAGCAAATGTGAAGAGAAAAAGGAAAGAAAAATAAATAAATAATAATGTCTATCAAAGAATATGACTAAAGACTTATACAACAGCGACATTGACAACTCATTCATTCAATTCCTTTTGCTTATATATTAGTAACAGCTTTGCTCCAGCTATCAGATTCATCTCTAGCACAGTAGCACCTATTCTCCATCCCACTTGGTTTTTTCTACACTTACTTCCAAAATTTTGATTCCTACGGATTAGGTTATTAGTGTAAATATTTTTTTATCTTTAATTAAAAATTTCTTTTCGTGTCTTAAATATATAATCGTCTTTGTTGTAGACTATTTTATTTTTAATGTAAGATTTTTCAGCACAAATTCAAATTGGTGAGGTCCAATACTAAAATGGAAATCCAAAAAAAAAAAAAGGCTAAAAAGATGTTTATATTTATTCTGCACTTACGTATTAAATATTAGTGGTTTCATTTTATATAACAGTGTTTCACAAAGTACGAAATTTAAATATAAAAAAAATTACCACATATCAAAAGTGCCCTTAAAATTTACCGTATTAAATATGTCATATTTTTGACACATAGTTATAAGAATATGACATTGAAAGTAAACGAAAAATTTAAAGTTAAAAGGTTCTAAATTTAAGAATAAGTCAATCTTTTCCAAATAAACGAAATAAAAAATATCATTAAAAATAAAACAGAAGACTAGTAATTATTAGCGTATAATTCAAAAGTATATTCGATATTTCATTTCCTATTTAGGATCTCTTTCATGATCGTGTGTCTTCAGTAATAATACATTTCTTGATTTAGAACTTGGAAGATCTCACCCAATTTTATTTTGTTATAATAAAATAGGGAACAAAAATGGAAACTTCTTATTTCTTTTTTTCTTTTCTTTTTTTAAATTTTATGGGAAAGACTTAGTGTAATTTTTATGATCATTATATCCTTAAAAAAATTAATTATCACCATCAATTAAAATATGTGGCTGATATATTTACTTAGAGAGAAGAACGAAAACAAATGCAGCTCGTGGCATTTGTTTTTGTTGTAACTTTTTCAATAAATAGGAGAGCGAGAAAAAAAATTGATGGGACTGCTAAAACAATATAATAATTATAATAGAAAGAATTACAAGAAAATACACATGACTTCACACCATAACAAAAAATAGCCCATATTTTTAAGTTTTACCCTAACTAGCATATATTGTACATATTTTGAAAACACTAGCTCTTGCAAATTCAAAACATGTGTTCTTACAACCATTGCTTCTAAAAAGTATAGAGTTAAATCTGTGTTCTCACAACTATTATTTTCACTCTATTCTTCTCACTTTCTTTTACATATGCTTCAAAGGGCCATCCGCCATTACTGCTTCTGCCTCATATCACCTGATTGTAATGTAAAAAAATTAAAGAGTAGAAGTCCACCATTAAAGGGCATTCAAAGCTTTGCTTTAGAAAATAGAATTTCTTGTAATTCTTAGTTGTTTGGATTGGGTATTGTTCCAATTGATTGAAAATATCAAAATGAGTTCAAATTTTAAATTTGAAGTGATTTGGAGTAGATTTGAGCAAGATTTGAGTTAAATTTCAGAAAAACGCAAAGAAGAAGACGAAGTCAGTTTTTTGTATAATTATGTATAATCTTGTATAATAGTGTATATGAGTGTATAAATACACTATTATACACTTTTATACAACTTTATACAAACGTCTATAAACGAACTTCTTCCACGATTTTCAGTTGCAATTCATGTTCAAAACTAATCCGAATCTCCATTAAATGACTCCAAATTTTATATACAACCTCCTTATACTATGTCTAACAAGTCTAAATAACACCCACTCGAAATTTTTCACAAAATCAAATTTAAAATTTAAACACACATATTTAAGCTTGTTAAAAATCTAATTTTTACTATCCAAATATATTTGGTTTGGTGAACTAATATTTGAGTCACAATTACTGATTCGAAAATTAACTTAAAAGCTTGAGCAATCCTTTTTAAAAATTAAATAGTAATTTTGAAAACCTATTGGAGTTGGATGTTGAATCTTAGCATATTATTTTTGGGCTAATTGGTTGTAAATTGAAATATGGGCTATAAAATTGAAAAATGGGGAGCTCACTTGTTCTTATGTGAAATTATCCCATTATAATATCCTGTTTGTTTGTCACAATGTAATTATAATATAATTCGCAATGTCTTATTTGATTGGACTAGTAATTACATGGTTAAACAAAACTTCTTATATATATATATATCAAAAATTAATTTCTTTGAGGTATTTAAGTATACCTAATATAGGTTTGATACAATTACTCAATGAACTTCATTTGCTAATTACCATTTTTATGATAGGGTAAATTTATAATTACATTTCAGGAGTTGAAGTTAACATAAAATTGGGAGAAATTTAAAAATAGTCAGATTTACAACTTGTCATTCAAAAATAGCTCAGTTTCAAAAGTAATCAAAATTTAGCCACTTTTCATGTAAAGATAAATCTGAGCGAAAATACTGTTCAAAATCAGAAAATATGCCCGCATATTATACGGGAGTTCCATCATAAGTATGCTTGAACCTTGCATATTATACAGGAGTTCAAGGATAACTATGCTAAAACTCCCGTATAATATGCCGGAGTTCAAGTATAATAATGCTGGAACTCCCGCATAATATATACTGGAGTTCTAGCAAGTATAAATATCCAGTATAATATACTGAAGTTTTGAGTACCGGTACTCCAGTTTCTCGTCTATTATATAGGAGTCAACAAAGTATACCGGCCCAGCATAATATGCTGGAGTTCGTACACAAATGCACCAAACTCCCGTATATTATACAGGACCGGTCTATGTTGCAGCAAAATAGTGGCTATTTTTTCATTGACTTGATAAATACTGACTATTTTTTATTAACCAGTGCAAAAACCGGCTATATCGTGCTATTTTGACTAACATTACTATAGAAAATTAAATTATAGGCCACATTGGTGTACACTAAGCTGTTAGAGAGGCTTAATCATTCAACTACTACTCTTTAAGACTTTCACAAACACAATATCCATAACAAATCCTAACGGCCAAATCATTTTTTAATTATTAAATGAAATAATTAATAAGCAACTGTTAAGCATGCAGTTTAACGTCCAATTGTACTTAATTCGCTGGCTGGGGAGCATATTTTAAAAGGAGTTCATAAGATTTGTCATTAAAAGAGATATAAGAAGAATCGCCAACACAAATAAATTAATATTAAAAAAGAAATAAGCAATTACTCCATTAAATAATTATTATTGATGGTGGTTAGGATTTCAGTAGTCATAGTGGAGTCTTTATTAGGGTATAGAAATTAAACAATAATAAAAGAAGGCCCCTTAATTAACTGTTTAGAGCAACTCAATGCACAACAATTTTCTATTCACGCAGACTACGAAAAAAGGTTACACTTTATGAGAGCAGGGGCAGAGGCAATGTATAAGTTTAAGTTCGGCAGAACACAATAATTTTAGTTCAAATTTTATATGTGTCTTTAGAAATTCAGTGAATTATAAATTTAAAATTTACTTACTTAAAGTGACTAAAACTCCAAACTCATAAGTTTCAAACACTAGCCTGCCCCACCTATGCAGGAGAGTGTGATGTTACCAGCAGTCCATCCAGACGCAAGTGTTAGTAGTTGATTTTGCAGCTCGAATCCGAATAACTTTATAAGTCACACGTAAACAATTTTTATTGTTACTTCAATATCCCTTCTTCTAACTATTGTTAGTATTATTAAATATATTTTTGGAATTATGTATTATTTAATATGTACATGCCCATACATCAAGATCATGGTCGTTAAGGAAAGAAAATCATATTTACGAATCATGCTTGGTAGTTGAAATATAACTAGGGACTACTAAATGCCTCCAAACAAAATATGCCATTTAAGTTGAGGTATGTATTCACCTAACACTATGAATTATTTATTCTTGCAAGTTATTGACTTTCATTTTTAGTTCTTCTGTGTTTTTACAAGATTATTATTATATGGAGTATTACATTTGTTAAAATGATTTCCGTGGAATTTTGATCGTGGGACTAAACATGAATACATAAAGAAGGAAAATTCATTTATCCATTCTTTAACTAGCAATGGCAACACACTATTTTTTTTAAACCAAAAATCAATTTTTTTTTTTACCCAGTAGAATATATAGTATCATCCCATAGCTAGACTCTAACTATTAAATAAATTTTAATAACCAAGTTATATAATAGAAAGATACAAGTTTAATAATCATTAACTGAGGTTTCGAATTTGAGTTCTAAGAAAGAACATTTTAAATTTGAGTCCAGGAATATTTTAGTCATCTTTGGTTGGGAGAGCTGGCCTAAAGCTTTTTGTAGTAGCGAGGATTTCTACGGCGCAAATTCAAATTAGTTGATCAGTGAACTTCAAACACCAAATATTTGGTTAAAATGTTAAATAGTTTTCAGCCTTTTATTTTCTTGAAAAATGAAAATGTTGGCTTGAAATGCGGAGAAAATATGTAATCCAGCTAATTTTAAATGACATTACAAGTTTGACCTACTAAGAAAAAGATGAGATAGAAAAGCATGGTCTCAACATCGTCTACAAGCATAAAGATAATTTAGAAGAATAAAGAACCTTAGCATAATTGCTACATTTACTTCATTTATATTAACTAAATTATCCTGCCAACATATTCAAAGAATCTAGCATACAAAATTTGGTGGCTTTTGTTCCCTAGTTTTCAGTTCATCTATTTATTTATTGTATTTAATTAAATTATAAACTCAGATATTATAATAAAAAATTATTATTGGTGTACTTTAACCAGTTATATATATATATATATATATATATATATATATATATATATATATATATATATATAACAGGAAATTGAAAATCTGAGGTGGCACCTCTTTCTCGCCAGCAATACTATTTATCTAATTTCAGGTTTTTTTGGCCATTTACCTTATTTTTAATAAAAAAATTAAGATTTTTATGAGTTCACAATAGAATTTAATGTTTACTCATAATTATAAAATAAATACAAAATGAAGATGAAGAATTGTGAAGGTAATAAAGTTTAAGTAAATGAGAATGGTTAGATGTTTAAATCCCTTACATAACGTTTCCGTTACAAATTTAATTCTCACATTTTGAGTAAATATTCAGTTACAACTTTATGTATGTTGCATAAACTTTAATTACAAAATTTGAAAGGATTCTTCACCACTAAATACCTTTATTTAAACAGAAAGACCATATGTATTCACCATCTCAATTTTTTATAGACCAAATTCAAACTTTCTGTAGTGTGCGTTAGCAGAAATAGTTTAGGCGATACAATTATATATGAATGATAGAATGAAGTGAGGGAACCAAGACATTAACAATCCAAGGCTATTTGGAATGATAAAAAAAAAAAACTCTTACTATCTCCACCTCCTCTTGAATCAGCATCATACCGTAATAAAGATTGTCTATCCCAAAATTAGTGAATTATCATGATAGTTCGAAGCGGGTTTAAAATATTGCATGATTCACTCTTCCTTCACTCTTCAAGTCACCAAGCATTAGTTAAACGGACATAACAAAAAAAAATAAAGGTTTTTGGTGAGAGGTTTAAAAGATTATATCATGGGGTGAAGCAAAGAAGAAAGAAAATTATGGTTAGAAGTGTCACGCCTCTTTTTTGCGCACATAAGGTAATGTACCACTGTTTAATATTATACCCCGAAAGGGATATAATAATAATCAGTGAAGGAGTTTTTCCATTTAAAGGACGGTCGGGATGTGATCAATTTGTTTAATTTTTCAGAGTCGCCACTTGGGAAAATAATGGTGTCCCAAGTCACCGGTAAATCCCGAACCGAGGAAATTTATGACTCTGTATTACAGTTTGCGAAATTAGAAACCTGGATAAGGAATTCTGTTAATCCGGGAGAAGGTGTTAGGCACTCCCATATTCCGTGGTTTTAGCACGGTCGCTCTACTGCAATTTTTGTTTTTATCTGATTTTCTTTGTATATTTTAATTATGTGCTTTTATATTCGGCTTTTCAATTTTAGAAGGATTGCAACGTCACGAAAATACATTTCGAGTCACACCGCAACCGGTGCACCTGTGACTTTAATGCGTTTCAGTTTTGCCAAGAATAAGATTTGGGTCACATAAATGCGCACCCGTATTCAGGAAAGTAATTTTATTTACCAATTGTGCCTGAAGAGTCTATCGTTTTTGTTAGCTTGGGGAAAGACCGTGCAATTTGCTAAACGGTCCTTCCAAATCTAAAATTCAAATAACAATTATTTGAGGGCCCCGTGTATTTGATTTTCTAACGAGGCTCATCTTATTATGTTATTTAAGGTTAATCCTAACATAACTATGGTTTTTTATTTAATCGGTCTCTAGTAATATAAGAAAAATCCTAATTTATTATTAAGGAATGACATAGCTTATCAATTAAATATTAATGGGCCTAATGCCATTTTTACCTTAAGTCCAAGGAACTCAATTGATATATGCTAGATTAATTCTTTTCAGTGACGGGACCTAAGACAAGTTTAAACATAAAATCAGAATATGCCAATCGTTATATAGAGGGATCAAAATCCCTAAAAAAAACCTTTCAAACTCACGTGAATCAGCTATTATATACTTACGGTGGAGCTTGAATCTATTATATACCCAAATTGACTCAACTATTATGTACAGTGAAGTGTGAATCTATTATTTTGTAGTGAAGGGTGAATCAGCTATTACATATTTGGAACTTTTATTTTTGATCAAATTGAAGCTATTATATACCCACATTCCTGTTAGGCTAATTACTGTGACTTGCACTATTAATGCTCGTTAGCTTTCTCTATCACAAAAATTGAATCCTTCAGAAGATGAATTCTTATCAAATTAATACTAAATTGACACATCTTAACTAATATACTAAACCAACTTACCAAAATAACAGACTTTACTAAAAACACATTTTTTCGGTTGAGTTAGTTGTCATGCATTAATTTCTAACACTTTCTTAATCATGCCTTTATATCCCTGTAAATACAAGACCTATGCGGCTATCTAGTAGCATGTAACATGACAAATTAGTTGAGGAAGAATTAACCTAACAATAATGTACACACTTCGAAACAGTGACTATTTGATTCCAGCATGCTAATACGTTATAGGATAGTGATGCTAAATGAATGGATTTTCTGTAATTAAATCTGAGCATACTCACTTCCTTCAAATGATCTCTATCCTTGAGTATAAATGAAGTCACAGTGCTTTCTGTTTCCAAACTAAACTACTACTTTTAAGTGTCTGATTTTAACACATACTCATCTATTTAAGCTAAATCGAATCATCACTACTAAACACACAAAGAAAAAACTCATATGACCATCAGAAAACTAATTAACAGTTCTTATATAAATTCATGGTAATGAACTATAAATAAATTACAATTCAAACTAAGTGACTGCATCTAATTGAACAACTGAATGAACTTCATTTATTCGATGCCTGAGAAACACAGTTGTGTACCTGGAAATGACAATACAATGAGAAGAGGAATAGATCAGCAACAGCAATACCAACAGTAGTACAACAACATGGATCAAATGTAGTTCAAACAGTCGACAACACAGGAACAGTTGTAGCAAAACCAAACAGCCACACCAACACCAAACAAATAAAAATTTCAAGCAATATATGCAATGATTTTTTATCCTGTAAGACCCAGCAGTGATAACCAACACTCAAATACCCAATTGAACTTAAAACTGAAACAAGAATTCAATGGAACAGTATGTTCAGCTTATACTCTCAGGTATCGAATCTGTTTTCAACTTCTAAGGGAAAAATCTCAACTTAATGTCTCAGCTCTCTATTTCTCAAATGAATCCCTATCTCTCTGTTTTTGATCTCTCTCTCCGTAAGTGTGTGTCTTTTTCCAGTGTATATTCTGCTCCCTTTATAGACCAAGAAGACAGACCCTTTAACCCTTCAAATTCCCTGCTCTTCTTCCTTGTACATGCATCCCTCTACCCTTTTAATCATTCCCCCCATGTGTTCTGATTTTCCAGCTCTTAAGAGCACTAAAAAAACATTGAAGAATGGATTTCTTCCATGACATTCTCTGCACAACCCTAAAAGTTTTTTAAAAAGGTGTCAGCTCTTCCATTCTTTATTAGAACCCCCATGTTGTTTCTGATTTTTCATTAACAAAAGTGTTAAGCCAGCCCATCATCTCCTTCTGTTTTAGCCACTAAAACTGTCTGGCATGGGATTTGCTATTAAACAAATCCCTGAATGCAACATGGGGACCTTCCGTCCCACAAATTCTACCAACATTGTAAACACGTGATTTTTGACCCTCCCCGAGATTTTCTATATTTTAAGCGTAAAATATTTAGTTTAGTTTTAATATAGCTACTTTAGCTAAATTTGACTCTTTTACTTTATTTTTACCTCAAAAATGAAAAATAACAAAAATATGGTTTTATTAATGTTTCGTAGTCATTTTAAACTTGAAAAATACAAAAAATAGTACTTTATATTTTTATTTTTTTTTATTTATTAAAAAACGAAAATTACAAAACAAAAAAAATAATATAATTAGTATTTGGTGGTAACTTTAATCTTGAAAAATATAAAAAAATTAACTTTGTTTTAATTGTTAGTCTTATAGTTATTTTGGTTACTTAGGATTAATTAAATAACGTCATTCTCGGTTCCGGGCGAAGAATAATATTCGGGTTCAAACTACCCGGGTTTATAATTTTCGGACATAGCCCGTAATAACCCGACACTACATTAAGGGGGAGGGGGGAAGTGTGTACATTGTATGCCGCATACACACTACAAAACACATGCACACACACTACAAAACACATGCACACACACTACAAAACACATGCACACATGACATGGAGGAAAATGCACATGCACACACATAGCCTAAGAGACAAAAATGCACATGCACACTACTACAAGAAGAGAGAAAAGGAAAAGGATATAAGGGGATCTTGTGAAGAAGAGAAAGGCAATCGGGCAGTAGGAGACATTGGGAAAAAGATAACAAAGAAAAAGGAGAAAAAAGGGGCAAAGGGGGTGGTCTCTGGAGCAAAAGAAAAGGAAAGGATTTGAGAAAAAAAACGTGAAAGAAAGAAGAGAGAAAGGCACGAGGAACAAAAGAAGAAAACGAAAAGGGTCTCTGGACAAAAGAAGAAAAGGAAAGGAACGGCAAAAAGATTGAAGAACAAAAGAATTGGGAAAAACGAAATTGAAAGGAAAAGAAAGAAAAAGCTACAAGAAAGAAAGAGACGCAACCCCAGTCCACGACCATACTGCTTGAAACCAGCCAATCTCAGGTCGCGGACAGTCTTGGTCCGAGTTGTCTTGTTTCTGTTGAGTTCGTTGTCATTCGTCGAGGTCCGGTACGTCGTTGGTTAGTCGCTGTCCTTGGTTCCAGCTTGGTTCGAGTTCTGTCCGGAGAGGTCGAGGTTTGAGATCGTCATAAAAGGTTCGTTTTCTCGTTGTGTACGTTGAAAAATATGCAGAAATAAAGGTGTTGTTCTTTTCCGATATTGTTCTTCTCGCTAATATTTTGGATCGTTTCGTATTTGATTTACTTTCGTATGGTTCAGACTATTTTTGTAAATATATGATTTTGTTGAACATGCAATGTCGAAGTTAGCTAATGAAAATGACTAATCCTTCATATGCTCGCCAACTAGTTATGCTTCCATTGTTTATGTAATTGTTCACCATAGTCTTGAATTTGCTCACTTAGTTAGCTACTCGTATGTTTACTCGAATTGGTTATAGTTGAGCACGATGTTGTCACATTATGGAAACTGGTTCATTATTCTTTAACTGAACGACGTAATTAGATTAAAGGAATCGGGGGTGCATTTCATGTGACCCGACTCCAATTTTGAACAAGGTTAAATAAAGCGTGTCGTGAACCACAAGTGCATTTCATGTAGCGTGGCTCGCAACATGTTTTAAATAATCTTGAATTAACTCTCAAATAAATATAGCGGAATGTAGTTTGCTTTTAAATTAGAATTAGAGTTATGCCTCGCCTAACAAAATTGTACAAATCGCGGGGCCCTCATAAATGTATATGTAAAATATTTAGATTTCGAGATGTGCCGTTTCTTAGCGAATTTCCTGGCCTTCTCAAAAATGTAAATAAGTAATCGCTCTAGGCGCGTATTTTAATAATTTTACCTTCCTAAATACGGGCGTGCATTTCATGCGGCCCAAATCCAAATCCCAAAATGTTGAATAAGAATGTGTCGAGGATCCGGGTGCATTTCATGTGACGTGATTCGAAACATATTTTTAGGCAACATTCTCTTTTCGTAAATAATAATAATAATAAAAGTGGTAAAGGGATATTAATTTGCATTAAGTATATAACCGTAAAAATCAGATAAATAAGCCGAATATGACAGTTAAGCGACCGTGCTAGAACCACGGAATTCGGGAATGCCTAACACCTTCTCCCGGGTTAACAGAATTCCTTATCCGGATTTCTGGTTCGCGGACTGTTAAACAGAGTCATTCTCTTCCTCGATTCGGGATTTAACCGGTGACTTGGGACACCATAAATCTCCCAAGTGGCGACTCTGAAATAATTAAATAAATCCCGTCTCGATTGTCCTTTAATTGGAAAAACTCTTTGCATCCTCGCGGGTGCGGTAAAAAGAGGTGTGACAGCTCTGGCGACTCTGCTGGGGACAATAAACCCAGAACCACTGGTTCAGGGTTTAAGAATTCGAGCTTGGAATAATTGTTGTATTTGGTTTATTTATTATCTGATTTTATGTTTGTATTAATGTGCTAAATATTGTTTTTACTGCTTTGATATTTTTTGAACTGTACATATAAATTGTGCCGAAACCAATCTCCTCTCCGAGTCTTCTAAATCATGAAGAAGGGTGCACTTCGTGTGACTTCTTTTCTGTATAGTGTCTAATTCCCACCTTAGAACGAGGTTTGGATAAGTTGCAAAACCGGCGAAGCTTCTGTATTCCCGGGTTGCTGCCTCCTCCTCGGCTCGAGTTGTCCGCTCGGGTAAGCCAGGTCTAGAACAATAAACCCAGGTTTTTAAACCTAGAATAACAAAGCTTCATGCCGGATCCCTAGTAGGAACGTTTATTTGCATCATGTTGCATTTGACTTAGGGGACTCAACACAGGGGTTGGGTCCGTCTAGGACAGGTGACCTGAAACGAAAAGACCATCCTGCTGCATCCTGTTTGTTTTATGTATATATTTGCTTCAGACTTGCAGGCTAACCGTTTTTTTTATATCGAGGAAAATGAAAAAAAATAGTCTCAGAATAGTTTGTTTTTTTTTACTTACTTAAAAAGAAAAAAAACGTTTGTTGTAAAATAAAAAATATGTGATTTCAAAATAGTTTGTTTTTTTTTACTAAAAAAAAAAAGAAAAAAAAAATTTTTAAAACTTTTAAAACTTAAAAAAAAAATGTGTGAGAAAAAAATAATAGTTTGTTTCCTTTAAAGATGTAGTTTGTTTGACCGAACTACGCTGGTTTGATTCTCCCCATTAGGTGGGATACGTAGGCAACCCTCATCGGGTCCAACCACACCTTTCAAAAAATCAAAAAAAATTGTGTGTTTAATTTTTTCAATAAAATCAAAGTGATGCCGTTTTTGCAAATAGCCGAATGTTCCGAAAGGACGCCGAAAGGCTATTTTTTGCAAAAACAGCCACTTTGAATCATTTTTCATAATTTGCGGGCATAACCTTGAAATATTCCTTGTGGAAATGTTGCAAGGCCATAGCCGCAAAATCAAGTTCGGGTTCACACCCCGTTTGCAAAATAAAAAAAAAATAACAAAAAAAAACAAAAAAATTTCAAAGTTTTATCTTTCTTAAATAAATTTTGCAAAAAATAGCCATTTTGTCAAATAAGCCATTATGTGGCCAATTTTGTAGAAATAGTCATAAGTGACACCAAAAATATTCTTATTCTTGTAGAAATCTCCTACACAAGTTTGTAGTTGGAGTCGGCTTGTACAATTTTTATTCAAAAAATAATAATCAAATAAACATCTCTTTATTTCTTGCATTAATTTGCAAGAACTACGCTCGGTCTGATTCATGCGGGGTCATGATACGTAGGCAATCTCCATAAGATTCGACCACAACTGTATATGTATATAAAAAAAAAATGGAAGTTAATAACAAGAGAGGTTTTCAAGAGAGGTTTTCAAGGATAATGGAAAAGGAAAAGCTGGAATGATGCATGTAGCGAATACATATATGGTTAACCGACTAGGTGCATTACATCCAATGTGCGATAACATATCTGTTAAACTCTGTGAACTTACCAGTTTGTTGCATTTTCATAAAGTTTAGCGGTTGGCTTGACAGAATATTCTGGCCAATCACCATTACCATACTAGATCAAAAGGGCCAATTCTAGCAAGCATGTCTAGTTCCGGCAAGAGTCTCGATGGAGAGAAAACAGAGATACAGATAATGAAAGATGAGGTGGATCGGTTGAGACAACAAATAACAGAGATGCACCTAGCCTGGGCTAGGGGACAGTCACCACCAAACCTTCCTACTCTTACACCAGCTCCAGAGCGTCCGCCTATTGATCCCTCGACAAGTGCACCAATCTATCCATATTATCAAGGGGAAAACCCTTATACATCCTAGGTTCCACCAGCTAGACAAAATACTCCTCCTCCGGTCACCCCTGTTTTCGTGGCACCTCCGCCTGCTACTTTACAGTCGTCCGGTGAACCGCTTTTTCAAATACATGACAATCATTGTTGTGATCCTGAGCCTACCTTTAAGGCTCCTGAACCGCATTCACACACCCCTCACTGGGATAACCCGGCAGAACCGGAAAAGCACTTCAAAAGTTTGGAGCATGAGGAAGTTATTCGGAAAGTCAAAAGCCTGGAGCAATCCTTCAGGAATATGCATGGTTTAGGCAACCAAGTCAGCGTTGCTTACAAAGATCTGTGCCCATTTCCAGATGTCCAGTTGCCCGCCGGGTTCAAAATGCCCAAGTTTGATCTATACGAGGGGCATGGTGACCCAGTAGCCCATCTCCGAGGTTTCTGCAGCAAAATGCGAGGAGCCGGAGGGCGAGATGAAATTCGATAGCTTACTTCGGTCAGAGTTTGGGAGAGTCCGCATTAGAATGGTACACCAGGCAGGATCCCAGCAGATGGTTTACATGGGATGACCTGGCCCAAGCATTCATCGGCCAGTTTCAATATAATCTTGAAATAATCCCCGATCGCTTATCATTGCTCAAGCTAGAGAAGAAACCCGCTGAAAGCTTCAGAGAATTTGGGTTCCGCTGGAGGGAACAGGCAGCAAGGGTAGATCCACCGATGAGAGAGAACGAGATGGTAGATTACTTCTTGCAGACACTGGAGCCAACTTACTTTAGTCACCTGGTGACATCGATTGGTAAATCTTTCAATGAGGTGGTCAAAATGGGCGGAATGATAGAAGAGGGACTTAAGTCCAATAAGATATTGAGCTATTCCGCGTTGAAAGCAACAACTCAAGCTATTCGGAATGGCACAGGGGTTGCATTCGGGAAGAAGAGAAAAGAAGAAGTTGCAACAGTAGAGGAGGGTACTTGGTCCGGATCGAAAGGTCCTTCACATCATTACCAAGCCAGACCCTACTACCCAAATCACCCTAATCACCCTCCCCGAAACACATATCCACCACCAAGGGCTTACAATAACCCTCCAGGACCAGGTTTCCGAGGGAATCATGCCTTCAGAAAGGAAAAGACACAAAGAACCTTCACCGAGTTGGGAGAAACTTATACTGCTCTGTTCCACAAATTGAAGCAGATAAGGTTTGTTGAGTCCTGTTGAGACAAGATTGCCAAATCCCCTACCCCCAAACGTGGATCGCTCAGTAAGCTGTGAGTATTGCTCAGGGGCTCTCGGACATGATACCGAGAAATGTTGGAAACTGAAACATGCAGTGCAAAATCTTATTGACACCAATAAGATCGAGGTTCAGACACCAGAGGCACCCAACATTAATCAGAATCCATTGCCAGCTCACCCTTAGACCCAACATATAAGAAGTCATGCTTGGTAATCAGGAGGAGTTTTGGTGGTTTGTTTCGTTGTCATTTCTTTTGTCCGAGTTGTTTTCGGGGTTGTGACCCGGATCTTGTTTTGAAGTGAAACCCTCTTATCTTTCCATTTTCGGTCATTGCAGTTTGCTTAGTCGTTGCAAGTTTCGTTTCAGCTTTGTATTTTGGTTTGCTTGATTGTATTTCAACCACTTCTCCGTTTAGTGAAACTTTTGGTCTTTTATTACCCAGTTCGTCTTTTTGTTTAGTTTTCTATCTTTAAATTTTTCCATTTGTTCGAACACCAACTCTAATGACATGGCATCGCACATAATTATGGCTTAATTCTAAAAGTTAATCATGAAGCAATTGGAAGATGATCGGGTCATTTAAAGGAAATAAAAACAATTTGAGATTATTTGGATCCCGAGTCAGGTGAAACCGGGGCAACTAAAAAGGAAACAGTTAAAGGCAAGCTGGCCAAATCGACGTGGGGTCATTCACAATAATGAAAATGAGAGTGTTGTCCAACTGTGCTTTAAAGATACGACGAATGTTAATTGTGTTGTTTACACTTGGCATGTTTTGAAGATTGGAATGACGAAGGCATTTTGTTCTGCTATCTAAACACTTTATCCATCGTCAACCCTTTGAGCCTTAATTTGAATTCTTTCATACCCCTCCTTCGGAATTAGTTGCAAAGACTAGAAACACAAGTTTGAAAAAAAAAGGGAGATAAAGAAAAAGAAAAGAAAAAGAAAACAACAAAAAGAGATAAAGAAAAGAAAAGGAAAAGAAAAATGAATGAAAAAGAGAAACTTGAAAAAAAAAGAAGGAATTGGGAACTACGTTTGACCTGATTCCTTAAAGAGGATACGTAGGCGCTTCACAGCTCGGTCATAGTGTAAATAAAGAAATAAGAATCCCCAAGTAAAAAAATCGGGGCAAAGAAAAATTGTGTTTATTGTAAATAAATTTAGGTCCGAAGGTTGTAAACTTTGAACCCAAAATTGATTTTGTTTTGAGCCTTCAATACCCTTTCTTTCTAGCCCTATCCAAATCCCACATTACGGTCCAAAGAAAGACCTTCCGATCAGTCTTCAAAAGATGCCGCGTCAGGCGAGGGATAGAGTCCTATCATAATATAACACGTTGATTCTCAGCAGAAAAGACGTTAATTCTCAGCAGAAAGGAAATACGAGAGAGTCTTGGCGGTGACACCCCAATTCCCAGCTAAAAGTGATACAAATGAGAGAGTCTTACCGGTGAAAACCTTCACAGGCACCATAAGACGACGAAAGCTGAGAGAAATTCAAAATGAGAGAGGCTTGAAAGTGAAAACCCTTCGGGCACTACAAGTCGAATAAAGGTGATAATCAGATGGAAATCACGAAACAGAAATCGTGAAAGGCAATTAACGACGAAGGATAGGCCATATGTGCATGTCATGACCAGTAGAGTTGGTATTCGCGTTTGATAAGTTTTTATAGATATTTCTTGCTAGAGAGTCATTTTCTTTCTCCTTTGTCTTCCATTTTGTTTCTTTTTATCTTTCTCATTTTTATCAAAAATTCCCCATCAAAGTCTGTCTAGTCAGAACAAGTGAGAAATGACTTTAAAACTTGCCACCAACTTTCCAATTATTATGCAAAGCAAGGAAATGCCATTGACGGCAGAGAAGTAGGGTGCGAAGAAGATTATTAAACTGGGCAGAAAATTTTCTTTTCAGTTTGAAAATTTTCTGGAAGTCAATACCCACTTGGGGAAGAAGGAAAGTCTTAAGGGAAATGGTCTTCGAACTAGTGTCATCCTCAACAACCTTCAAGAAGAGTGAAACACCAATTTTGAGGAAATGAAAATCTACCAGCAGTGTTATCTTCAGCAAGTTCCGAGGTGGTCGGACAACACAGAGTGGTAAAGGAAGAAAGGAAATCTCATCTTCAACAAAATAACCCCCAGCAAGTTGAGAAACACAGAACGGGGAAGGGATAAATGGAAAAAAAACCCATCCCCAGCAGGAATATCATCTCCAACAAATGAAATCATTCCCCAACAAGTTTTGGGAGCCCCGAGCGAGGGAAAGGAGAAAAGGAAAAAGCCACCACACAGGAGCGGCACAACCGCTCACAATGTTTTGAACTAACAAATTGTCTTTGATTTGAAACAGGGAAAGAAAGTGCTATTGATAGCGGAAAGTCATGCCACAAGGAAGAACACCAATACTGGGGCAGAAAATTTTCTGCCGTTGTTGAAAATTTTCTCGGAGAAACGAGGAAGGCAATTCAAGATGACATGTCGGGTTTGTCCACCTTCAAATAGGATGTTTCAGGTTTGTCCACCTTCGAACAGGACGTCTCAGGTTTGTTCACTATCATACATTGATACAATGGGAGTATTCGCCCTCGAATAGGATACAATGGGAGTATTCGCCCTCGAATAGGATACAATGGGAGTATTCGCCCTCGAATAGGATACAATGGGAGTATTCGCCCTCGAATAGGATACAATGGGAGTATTCGCCCTCGAATAGGATACAATGGGAGTATTCGCCCTCAAATAGAATACAATGGGAGTATTCGCCCTCGAATAGGATACAACGGGAGTATTCGCCCTCGAATAGGATACAATGGGAGTATTCGCCCTCGAATAGGATACAATGGGAGTATTCGCCCTCGAATAGGATACAATGGGAGTATTCGCCCTCAAATAGAATACAATGGGAGTATTCGCCCTCGAACAGGATACAATGGGAGTATTCGCCCTCGAATAGAATACAATGGGAGTATTCGCCCTCGAATAGGATACAATGGGAGTATTCGCCCTCGAACAGGATACAATGGGAGTATTCGCCCTCGAATAGGATACAATGGGAGTATTCGCCCTCGAATAGGATACAATGGGAGTATTCGCCCTCGAATAGAATACAATGGGAGTATTCGCCCTCGAATAGGATACAACGGGAGTATTCGCCCTCGAATAGGATACAACGGGAGTATTCGCCCTCGAATAGGATACAATGGGAGTATTCGCCCTCGAATAGGATACAATGGGAGTATTCGCCCTCGAATAGAATACAATGGGAGTATTCGCCCTCGAACAGGATACAATGGGAGTATTCGCCCTCGAATAGAATACAATGGGAGTATTCGCCCTCGAATAGGATACAACGGGAGTATTCGCCCTCGAATAGGATACAATGGGAGTATTCGCCCTCGAATAGGATACATTGGGAGTATTCGCCCTCGAATAGGATACAATGGGAGTATTCGCCCTCGAATAGGATGCAATGGGAGTATTCGCCCTCGAATAGGATACAATGGGAGTATTCGCCCTCGAATAGGATGCAATGGGAGTATTCGCCCTCGAATAGAATACAATGGGAGTATTCGCCCTCGAATAGAATACAATGGGAGTATTCGCCCTCGAACAGGATACAATGGGAGTATTCGCCCTCGAATAGGATACAATGGGAGTATTCGCCCTCAAATAGAATACAATGGGAGTATTCGCCCTCGAATAGGATACAATGGGAGTATTCGCCCTCGAATAGGATACAATGGGAGTATTCGCCCTCGAATAGGATACAATGGGAGCATTCGCCCTCGAATAGGATACAATGGGAGTATTCGCCCTCGAATAGGATACAATGGGAGTATTCGCCCTCGAATAGGATACAATGGGAGTATTCGCCCTCGAATAGAATACGATGGGACTATCCGCCCTCGAATAGGATATTTTATGTATGTTTTATCTTACATCGTCCTATGCATATTTTGTAAATTATTTCCAGCATGCATTTTAAATTCAAAAATTGCTACTAAAAGCAGGCGCCTACCTGTATAACAAAAGGCAAGTCTTCAGTCTTTACATTGCAGGTCTTGAAAGCAGAGGGTTACAACAAGAGATCCCAGCGCAAATTCAAGCGCATGAGTCAAAGGAAATGAAGGGTGAAGGAAACAAAAGATACTTCCTCAGCAGCATCATCCCCAGCAGGTGAGTAAACAGTTCCAAAGATATCCCCAGCAGCCGAAAGAAAAGTAATACGACCCAGGGGGAAAGCAATTCCAAGACAAGATAATTCAGAAGAAAAGGTGGCCCAAGAGGCAATGCAGGAAGAAGAAAACGGTACAAAAGGCAAAAGAAGGTGATCATGGATAGGATGAAATTAGTGAGTTGTAGTCGAAGTCAGGGGGCCCGCCTGGAGAATGGAGTGGCGATTTAGTTTTGAAGTTGTAGTTGAAGTCAGGGAGCCCGCCTGGAGAATGGAGTGGCGATTTAGTTTTGAAGTTGTAGTTGAAGTCAGGGAGCCCGCCTGGAGAATGGAGTGGCGATTTAGTTTTGAAGTTGTAGTTGAAGTCAGGGAGCCCGCCTGGAGAATGGAGTGGCGATTTAGTTTTGAAGTTGTAGTTGAAGTCAGGGAGCCCGCCTGAAGAATGGAGCGGCGATTTATTTTTGAAGTTGGTTAAGGAAAGCGGCAGAGTGTAACGGAAATCCCCAGCACGAATCAGAAGGAAGGCAACCAGAATGCAAGTCAACAGTCCGAGGGGATCAACAGAAGTTTAGTCACAATAAACAAAAAGAAAAAAAAAAGGAGAGGCATGAAGCCAATCCAAAATGCAGAAGTTGATGAAAGATGTGGCATGCTCAAGACATGGCCGAGGTCCCAAGCACTGTATACCTAGTCTTGATTCGAAAAGCAGCACCTGCAACTAGCAAGTATCAAGGTTCAAATTTAGAGTCCGCATGAAGCACCAACCAATACTCAAGATCAAGCTTCGGAAGACTTATAGATAGGAATCTTGTAACTAGTAGTTGATAGGCTTAGTTAGTCTTTCTCATGTTTTGATTTTTGATGTAATAGCAGGACCACGGACCGGAACTTCGATGGACCGGAACTTCGATGGGACGGAACCTCGACGGAACGACACCTCGACTGGCTCTCCACCTCGGTTACCCCTTCCTCACTCACTTTCGAACTACACGTGGCCCGATTCCTTTATAGCCAAGGATATGTAGGCAGCTCAGATACAAGGGCTCGGTCACATTTCTCTTCTTTTAGTTTAATCCCTCCCAATAAGGGTCAGGTCAAAAACACTTGTTTAGTCGTTCTTTGTCTGAAAACTCTTTGTGTTTTCAGTCACCAAATATTCTACGGCGCAAATTCAAATTAGTTGATCAGTGAACTTCAAACACCAAATATTTGGTTAAAATGTTAAATAGTTTTCAGCCTTTTATTTTCTTGAAAAATGAAAATGTTGGCTTGAAATGCGGAGAAAATATGTAATCCAGCTAATTTTAAATGACATTACAAGTTTGACCTACTAAGAAAAAGATGAGATAGAAAAGCATGGTCTCAACATCGTCTACAAGCATAAAGATAATTTAGAAGAATAAAGAACCTTAGCATAATTGCTACATTTACTTCATTTATATTAACTAAATTATCCTGCCAACATATTCAAAGAATCTAGCATACAAAATTTGGTGGCTTTTGTTCCCTAGTTTTCAGTTCATCTATTTATTTATTGTATTTAATTAAATTATAAACTCAGATATTATAATAAAAAATTATTATTGGTGTACTTTAACCTGTATATATATATATATATATATATATATATATATATATATATATATATATATATATATATAACAGGAAATTGAAAATCTGAGGTGGCACCTCTTTCTCGCCAGCAATACTATTTATCTAATTTCAGGTTTTTTTGGCCATTTACCTTATTTTTAATAAAAAAATTAAGATTTTTATGAGTTCACAATAGAATTTAATGTTTACTCATAATTATAAAATAAATACAAAATGAAGATGAAGAATTGTGAAGGTAATAAAGTTTAAGTAAATGAGAATGGTTAGATGTTTAAATCCCTTACATAACGTTTCCGTTACAAATTTAATTCTCACATTTTGAGTAAATATTCAGTTACAACTTTATGTATGTTGCATAAACTTTAATTACAAAATTTGAAAGGATTCTTCACCACTAAATACCTTTATTTAAACAGAAAGACCATATGTATTCACCATCTCAATTTTTTATAGACCAAATTCAAACTTTCTGTAGTGTGCGTTAGCAGAAATAGTTTAGGCGATACAATTATATATGAATGATAGAATGAAGTGAGGGAACCAAGACATTAACAATCCAAGGCTATTTGGAATGATAAAAAAAAAACTCTTACTATCTCCACCTCCTCTTGAATCAGCATCATACCGTAATAAAGATTGTCTATCCCAAAATTAGTGAATTATCATGATAGTTCGAAGCGGGTTTAAAATATTGCATGATTCACTCTTCCTTCACTCTTCAAGTCACCAAGCATTAGTTAAACGGACATAACAAAAAAAAATAAAGGTTTTTGGTGAGAGGTTTAAAAGATTATATCATGGGGTGAAGCAAAGAAGAAAGAAAATTATGGTTAGAAGTGTCACGCCTCTTTTTTGCGCACATAAGGTAATGTACCACTGTTTAATATTACACCCCGAAAGGGATATAATAATAATCAGTGAAGGAGTTTTTCCATTTAAAGGACGGTCGGGATGTGATCAATTTGTTTAATTTTTCAGAGTCGCCACTTGGAAAAATAATGGTGTCCCAAGTCACCGGGTTAATCCCGAACCGAGGAAATTTATGACTCTGTATTACAGTTTGCGAAATTAGAAACCTGGATAAGGAATTCTGTTAATCCGGGAGAAGGTGTTAGGCACTCCCATATTCCGTGGTTTTAGCACGGTCGCTCTACTGCAATTTTTGTTTTTATCTGATTTTCTTTGTATATTTTAATTATGTGCTTTTATATTCGGCTTTTCAATTTTAGAAGGATTGCAACGTCACGAAAATACATTTCGAGTCACACCGCAACCGGTGCACCTGTGACTTTAATGCGTTTCAGTTTTGCCAAGAATAAGATTTGGGTCACATAAATGCGCACCCGTATTCAGGAAAGTAATTTTATTTACCAATTGTGCCTGAAGAGTCTATCGTTTTTGTTAGCTTGGGGAAAGACCGTGCAATTTGCTAAACGGTCCTTCCAAATCTAAAATTCAAATAACAATTATTTGAGGGCCCCGTGTATTTGATTTTCTAACGAGGCTCATCTTATTATGTTATTTAAGGTTAATCCTAACATAACTATGGTTTTTTATTTAATCGGTCTCTAGTAATATAAGAAAAATCCTAATTTATTATTAAGGAATGACATAGCTTATCAATTAAATATTAATGGGCCTAATGCCATTTTTACCTTAAGTCCAAGGAACTCAATTGATATATGCTAGATTAATTCTTTTCAGTGACGGGACCTAAGACAAGTTTAAACATAAAATCAGAATATGCCAATCGTTATATAGAGGGATCAAAATCCCTAAAAAAAACCTTTCAAACTCACGTGAATCAGCTATTATATACTTACGGTGGAGCTTGAATCTATTATATACCCAAATTGACTCAACTATTATGTACAGTGAAGTGTGAATCTATTATTTTGTAGTGAAGGGTGAATCAGCTATTACATATTTGGAACTTTTATTTTTGATCAAATTGAAGCTATTATATACCCACATTCCTGTTAGGCTAATTACTGTGACTTGCACTATTAATGCTCGTTAGCTTTCTCTATCACAAAAATTGAATCCTTCAGAAGATGAATTCTTATCAAATTAATACTAAATTGACACATCTTAACTAATATACTAAACCAACTTACCAAAATAACAGACTTTACTAAAAACACATTTTTTCGGTTGAGTTAGTTGTCATGCATTAATTTCTAACACTTTCTTAATCATGCCTTTATATCCCTGTAAATACAAGACCTATGCGGCTATCTAGTAGCATGTAACATGACAAATTAGTTGAGGAAGAATTAACCTAACAATAATGTACACACTTCGAAACAGTGACTATTTGATTCCAGCATGCTAATACGTTATAGGATAGTGATGCTAAATGAATGGATTTTCTGTAATTAAATCTGAGCATACTCACTTCCTTCAAATGATCTCTATCCTTGAGTATAAATGAAGTCACAGTGCTTTCTGTTTCCAAACTAAACTACTACTTTTAAGTGTCTGATTTTAACACATACTCATCTATTTAAGCTAAATCGAATCATCACTACTAAACACACAAAGAAAAAACTCATATGACCATCAGAAAACTAATTAACAGTTCTTATATAAATTCATGGTAATGAACTATAAATAAATTACAATTCAAACTAAGTGACTGCATCTAATTGAACAACTGAATGAACTTCATTTATTCGATGCCTGAGAAACACAGTTGTGTACCTGGAAATGACAATACAATGAGAAGAGGAATAGATCAGCAACAGCAATACCAACAGTAGTACAACAACATGGATCAAATGTAGTTCAAACAGTCGACAACACAGGAACAGTTGTAGCAAAACCAAACAGCCACACCAACACCAAACAAATAAAAATTTCAAGCAATATATGCAATGATTTTTTATCCTGTAAGACCCAGCAGTGATAACCAACACTCAAATACCCAATTGAACTTAAAACTGAAACAAGAATTCAATGGAACAGTATGTTCAGCTTATACTCTCAGGTATCGAATCTGTTTTCAACTTCTAAGGGAAAAATCTCAACTTAATGTCTCAGCTCTCTATTTCTCAAATGAATCCCTATCTCTCTGTTTTTGATCTCTCTCTCCGTAAGTGTGTGTCTTTTTCCAGTGTATATTCTGCTCCCTTTATAGACCAAGAAGACAGACCCTTTAACCCTTCAAATTCCCTGCTCTTCTTCCTTGTACATGCATCCCTCTACCCTTTTAATCATTCCCCCCATGTGTTCTGATTTTCCAGCTCTTAAGAGCACTAAAAAAACATTGAAGAATGGATTTCTTCCATGACATTCTCTGCACAACCCTAAAAGTTTTTTAAAAAGGTGTCAGCTCTTCCATTCTTTATTAGAACCCCCATGTTGTTTCTGATTTTTCATTAACAAAAGTGTTAAGCCAGCCCATCATCTCCTTCTGTTTTAGCCACTAAAACTGTCTGGCATGGGATTTGCTATTAAACAAATCCCTGAATGCAACATGGGGACCTTCCGTCCCACAAATTCTACCAACATCAGCAAATTCTATGTGCCTGGCGCTCCTCTTAACCCTTCATTTATGCTAAACTAACAGCTATGTCTAATTCAACAGCTAACTCAGAATCCAAAATCAACCAACAAAACGAACACAAAAATAAAAATCATCAAATCAATTTTATTCAAACAGCAATGACCCACTGCCCAGGATTTCAAACAACAACTTCACGAATTTAAACGACGACATTCGTTAAATCGATCACAACATGTGAGAATCGACAAACAACAAATCGACGAATAATACCAGTAATTCATGGTTTTCGGACAAAAACAGAAAAAATACGAATCTAATTATTCGACGACGCTAATCGAAGCGAATGCATATTTCATAACAAACACATTCAAATGAACAAAACAGAAAGAACAATTGACCAAATAAAAGGTCGGGTGAAGAAGAAGAAAGAAAATTACAATTAAACATAAAATTAAACAAACGAACGACTACACCAATGTAATGAGCACATCAATAATACAGAAAAAAGAAGAATGGAATACCTCCAGAAGAGAAATCGAAATCGGACGGACCCGGCTCCAAAGGATTCGAGTTTGCACCTTTTGAAGTAAACGAATTTTAATTGAAGTGTTTTTCAAACGAAAAACACTCCAATTAAAGTATGTTGCCTTCAAATACCGTGGACTCGGACGAAATCCCTAGTTTTTTTGGATTCTAGGGTTCTTGAGGGTCCAGATTGGGGATTTAATAGTTTCGGTCAGATTCGAGCCGGACCAGTCTTGGTGGGGTCATGGGGGAGGTCCGGGGAGGCTGTGGTGCAAAGTTGGGGTGGTTTGGGATAAAATTTCAAATTCCGGCGAACTTCGATCTAAGATTTGAAGCATTTGGGAATGATTCGAGACCAACGATTGCTGGATTCGTGTTGAGGGGAGGACGGGGGATCTAGGGTGTAATTTTGAAGGCGTTTGGCCTACCGGAACCGCCGTGAGGCTATTTTCCGGTAGGCGGCAGACGGTGGCAAGCAGTGGAGATTGTTTTTTGCGTCTCTGATAGATAGAGACGGAGGGGTTTGGGTTTGAAATGGGTAATGCATACGACTGGGAGGGATCTGGTCTATGTTCACAGGTCGGGGTTCTGTGCCATTTATAAATATCCGTTCATAATGGGATGTGAACTCCCAATCTACCCGTTGGCGGAGGAGTTGTGCCATTTTTATAATATTTTCCCGGCTAAGCTCACTCCATACACGTGGAAGATTTACCGGATATTGACAACGTACGCCAAGAGAGCCGGTGTAGACGTTACCGTCCATCACATGCTGCATCTGTTCAGCCCTAGCTTTATAAGGGGCAAAATGCTGCAGCTGAAAATTCGAGGGACGAAAAGCTTAGTCGTCGAGGCGGATGATAAGCCTAACCGCCAGTTTTGGCTAAAATACTTCTTTGTCCGTACCTCGGACCTGGAAGCGGACACAGCTGAGTTTCCAGAGGCATAGAACGACAATCGTAAGTGTCGACCCTTATATTTAGCGTCTTTATGTCTGCTTGGCTTTTTATCGCTTTTAGATACTTACGCTTGCTATTTTCTATGGATGCAGTGAGGGCGCATATGCCTCAATACGTGCAAGACATAAGAGCCTGGGTGGAGCGGCTGATCCCCTACGCTGAGGAGCGTAGGACATGGGCCGCCTTCACCCTCAAATACGGTCTTCGAAGTATGGCGGTTGTTTTAGTTCGTCGATTTCGCCACTTGCTTAGGTGCCATTTATGTTATGCCTAACATTTTGATAAATTGTTTTTGGTAGCTCGGAATGTATCACGGAGATGGAGACGCCGTGCCTCCAGTTCCCCACCGTCGGATTCCGAACTTGTATTCGTCGGGAGGGAGGGTCCCCCTGAGGCTGCTCAGCTTGAAGCGGACCGAGCGGACGTAGTAGTGTCCGGTAAAAAAGTTGTCGAGGCCGTCCGTTTCGAACATGGCAATATCATCCGGGAGTCCATCTTAGCTGACATTCCCGGGCCTTCTCATCCTGCGCCCGAGCTGGTCGTTGACCTGGCATCTGGAGCGGACGCTGTGCCTTCGTCCCATGCTGTTGAAGAGGGCACTCCATCGGATGATGAGCCGTTCGAGCGGAAGAGGCGTAGGCTGCTCCTTGAAAAAGGGGTGGCCGTGAAAGAAAGGGAGGTGGTTACTCGCCGCCCTGATTCAAGACTGGTTTTTATGGCTGACGCCATCCGTCGGAGACGCCGACGCTTCTGAGGGCGGTCGTGGTGGACGCTACTCCTTCACGCGTCGAGGACGAAAGCGCTCCGACTGTCGCCGGTGGAGCTGTAGGCGAGGGGGCAACTGCTGCTGAGCCGACATCTGAACTTGCGGACGTGCTGCGGCCAGAAGGTGCTGAGGCGGCCTCTGAACATGCGGATGTGCCGCAGTGGGAGCATGCTCGGGTGAGTATGATGGGGACGATTCCCAGCCATCGGATCATGATCCCCACGGGGTATAACCTGCTGCTGGAGAGTGTCCAGGATACGACGGACATGTCCCCGTTGTGTGGGGCTGTCGAAGCGAAGTCTCTGAAGGCTTTGAGTGACAGAGACCTATCTCGCAGAGTTTCCGGTGCCGCTCTGCAGTGGTCAATTTTTTCGTTTTGTTTTCCTTTGGCTTCTAAGGTTTTTGACTTGTTTCTTTTCTTTCTTCCTTCTCTTTACAGACCCTTATCTTGGAGGTCGAGCGGAGCCGGAGGGATCGGAAGAAGGTTGCTGCCCTCCGGAAAGCATCGGAGAAGTACAAAGAGGTCCGAGCCAAGCGCAAGATGCTTGCGGACGTCTATACCCAAGACCCCGATTTTTGAGTCTTCCGCGAGAGCTTGCAGGTATTGGAGGAGCAGCTGCACAGGCAGAAGGCTCAACTTGAATAGACAGATGCAGATCTGATGGCCGCTGTAACTCGGAATGCTGAACTGGAGAATATTCTCCAGCAGCGGGAGGGGGAACTTGACCTCGGTCGTGTAGCAATGATCGAGGTAGCCGAGCTACGTGCCAAGGTTGATGCCCCTGTCGGCCGAGCTTCGGGCATCCTCGGCCAGAGCGGTGGTCCCTTAGCAAGTGGAGGCCGTTACCTCAGTTGGTGACACGTCTCGCGAAGCTCAAGACATGCTTGTGTATGCCGAGGCAAGGCAGACCGTGTTTGAGAAACTGCTAGCCTATGGCAGAGCCACCGAAATGGAGGTTGCCGATCAGCGCCGCCTGGTCAGGGTCGCTCGTGAAGCTTATGGTATGACTCAGACTCTCCAGGCCAGACGGGTGGCTCCTTTGCAGAGGCAGACCAGCTGGGCACCGGGTCCCTGATTGATAGAATCTTCCTTGACGAGGGTGAGGATGGTACAGCCGGAGCGGACGGGGGTGACGAGGGTCTTGGTAGTTAGATAGGATTTGTACATTTGTAATCAGTATTCCTTTGTAAATTTGTGACTATATTTAATAAAAAATTTGTCAATCTCTCAAGAGTTGTTTATTATTCCTTTATTTTTATTTCTGTACTGTTCGGGGCGTAGCCCTTTGTTTATTGCGATTTTATTCTTACGTCGCTAAGGCCTTAGCCTTTTGTTTTGGACGGGGGAGATCGTAGCCTCTCATTTCATCGTTAAGGCCTTAGCCTTTTGTTTTGGACGGGGGAGACTGTAGCCTCTCCTTTCGTCATTAAGGCCTTAGCCTTTTGTTTTAACCGAAGGAGGCGGTAGCCTCTCTTTTCGTTGTTGAGGCCTTGGCCTTTTATTTTAACTGGAGGATCCGTAACCTCTCCTTTCGTTGTTAAGGCCTTAGCCTTTTATTTTAACTGGAGGAGGCCGTAGCCTCTCCTTTCATCGTTAAGGCCTTAGCCTTTTATTTTAACTAGAGGAGGCCGTAGCCTCTCCTTTCGTCATTAAGGCCTTAGCCTTTTATTTTAACTGGACGAGGTCGTAGTCTCTCCTTTCGTCGTTAAGGCCTTAGCCTTTTATTTTAACTGGAGAAAGTCGTAACTTCTCCTTTCATCGTTAAGGCCTTAGCCTTTTATTTTAACTGGAGGAGGCCGTAGCCTCTCCTTTCGTCGTTAAGGCCTTAGCCTTTTATTTTAACTGGAGGAGGCCGTAGCCTCTCCTTTCGTCGTTAAGGCCTTAGCCTTTTATTTTAACTGGAGGAGGCCGTAACCTCTCCTTTGTTCGTTAGGGCCTTAGCCTTTTATTTTAATTGGTGGAGGCCGTAGCCTCTCCTTTCGTCGTTAAGACCTTAGCCTTTTATTTTAACTGGAGGCCGTAGCCTCTCTTTTCGTCGTTAAGGCCTTAGCCTTTTATTTTAACTGGAGGAGGCTGTAGCCTCTCCTTTCGTTGTTAAGGCCTTAGCCTTTTATTTTAACTGGAGGAGGCCGTAGCCTTTCATACATTGGAGGCGGTCGTAGCCTTTCGTTCATTAGAGATGGCCGTAGCCTTTCATACATTGGGGATGGCCGTAGCCTTTTGTACATTATGTTCGTAGCCCTAGTCCCTGTGATGCACCATTCGTGCCGGTTGGTGGTACGCTTGGTGTATCACCATAAACTTGTAAGCGAATCTGGGCATCTCTTTCGTCGCCTCATTAAAAACCTCTCCGAGAAAACCCAATTGGGACAAAACTCAGATGAGAGAAAAAGAGTACGGCTTGGGGGATGTCTTTTAGAAGTGGAAACATTTGAGGTGTGAGATGTTCCAGTTGTTTTGGAGTATCTTTCTGTCCATGGTTTCTAACTTGAAGGAGCCTTTGTCTGCTACTGCGATGATTTTGTAAGGCCTGTCCCAATTAATGCACGGCTTCCCTTCGTCATGGTCTTTGGATGCTAGTGTTTTGGCCTTTAGCACATAGTCGCCTGTCTTGAGTGGACGGAGTTTCGTCCTTTTGTTGTAGTATCTCTCGATCTGCTGTTTTTGGGCCACTAGCCTGATGTGGGCCATTTCTCTTGTTTCTCCGGCTTCGTCCAAGTCTTGTAGTCGACTCGCGTCATTCTCTTCTCCGCTTGTGTGCGAGTATCTGAGCCTTGGTTCGCCGACTTCGATTGGTATGATGGCGTCGGTTCCGTAGATTAATGAGTAGGGAGTCTCTCCTATGGAGGATTTGGGGGTGGTTCTATGTGCCCACAGTACTTCTGGCAGCAATTCGGGCCACAATCCGTTGGCGTCCTCGAGTTTTTTCTTCAGGATGTTTAATATGGTCTTGTTGGACGATTCTGCTTGACCGTTGGCAGCTGGATGATATGGCGTTGAGAGTATTATTTTGATGCCCCATTTATCAAAGAAGTCGGTTGTCTTTTGTCCTATGAACTGTCGTCCGTTGTCACACGTTATCTCTTTGGGGATGCCAAAGCGACATATGATATTTTTCCAGATGAAGGCTATGACTTTTTGCTCGCGGATCTGGGCGTAGGCACCTGCTTCTACCACTTAGAAAAATAGTCAGTTAAAACTAATAAAAAATGTACCTTTACTCGTCCGATAGGTAGCAGCCCGACTATGTCCATTCCCCATTTGATGAAGGGCCATGGGGATGTGACCGAGTGGAGGGGCTATCCTGGCTGATGTATCATGGGGGCGAAGTTTTGGCATTTTTCGCATTGTCGGACGTATTCTGCCGCGTCCTTTTTCATGGTAGGCCAGTAGTATCCGGCCCGTATTAGACACCGTACGAGTGCTCGATTTCCTGTATGGGTGCCTCAATGGCCCTCGAGGACCTCTTCTAGCACCGGCGTCATCTGGTTATGACCTAGGCACTTAGCAAGGGGTCCTCCAAAAGTTCTTTTGTGTAGATCATTATTCACAAGTCAATATCTCGCGGCTTGTGTGCGAAGTTTTCTGGCTTCTTTTTTGTCATGTGGAAGGTTCCCATCCTGCAATTTTGACACAAATTGATTGTGCCAGTCCCAAGTTAGGTGCAGAGAGAATACCTCGCTGTGGTCGATGGCGGAGTGCAGGAGGGTGACGATGCTCTCTTTGTTTAGGTTGGTGGCTGCTGCGGCCATTTTAGCCAACCCGTCTGCTTCAGTGTTGTGTACCCTACGAACTTGTTCGAAGCGACATTCGTCGAATTGGGCCATCAGCTTACAGATCTCAGCTCGATATTTTTGCAATCTCTGCTCCTTGATCTGATAAGTCTCGACGACTTGATTTACCACAAGTTATGAGTAGTAATGCAGGATCAGTCAGCGGGCCCTGTACCTGACGGCTAGTTTTAAACCTACAATAACAACTTCGTACTCCGCCTCGTTGTTAGTCATCTCGGGGCATCGTATGGACTGGCGAATGACTTTGCCCGTAGGGACTTTGAGAACGAGTCCCGGTCCCAATCCCGAAGCGTTCGCGGGCCCATCGGTGTGGAGTATCCAGGGGTCGATGTTAGAAGACGTTTGCAGGGCCTCCTTCTCTACCTCAGGCGAGATTTAGCATTGAAATCGGCTACGAAGTCGGCAAGGACTTGTGATTTGATGGCAGTTCTGGGGTTATATGTGATGTCGTGCTCGCTAAGCTCTATGGACCATCTGGCAAGATGGCCCGATAGTACGGGCTTGTGTAGGACGATTCTTAAAGGGAAGGTGGTCACTACTCGGATGGGGTGTCACTGGAAATAGGGTCTTAGCTTTCGAGAAGCCGTGACCAATGCCAACGCCAATTTCTCGATGTGTGGGTACCGGGTCTCGGCGTCCACTAGAGTTTTACTAATGTAATAGATGGGTGATTGTGTACCTTTTTCTTAGCGGACGAGCACTACACTGACCGCGACTTCTGAGACGGCCAGGTATGTCAGTAGGGGTTCACCAGGTTTTGCTTTTTCATACAATGGTGGGGACGTCAGATACACTTTCAAATCTTGGAGAGCTTTGACGCATTCGTCATTCTAGTGGAACCTGTTATCTTTTCTCAGCACATTGAAGAATATGTGGCATCTGTCCGACGATCGGGAGATGAGCGAGAGAGGGCAGTTATTCGACCTGTCAACTTTTGAACTTGTTTCTTACTATTTAGTGCCTCGGTATCGAGGCGATCGCCTTATTCTGGTCGGGGTTGACTTCGATCCCTCTTTGTGATACGAGGAATCCAAGGAATTTCCCGGACGCCACGCCAAAAGCATATTTTTCGTGGTTCAACTTTATTCTGTAGTTGTTTAATATCTCGAAGGCTTCTCGCAAGTGATCGATATGATCCTCCTTCCTCGCCGATTTCACTAGCATGTCATCAATGTAAACCTCTATAGTTTTCCCAAGTTGCTCCTTGAACATTTTGGTGACCAGCCTTTGGTAAGTAGCTCCCGCGTTATTTAATCCGAAGGGCATCACTCTGTAGCAGTAGGTGCCTTGGTGGGTGATGAATGTGGTTTTCTCCTGATCTTCCTCGGCAGTTAGGATTTGGTTGTAGCCGTAATAGCCGTCCAATAAACTTAGTAGCTCGTGTCTGGCGGTGGCATCGATTAGTTGGTCAATATGAGGCAGGGGGAAGGAGTCTTTAGGGCAGGCCTTGTTTAGGTTGGTAAAATCCACGCACATCTTCCACTTCCCGCTCTTCTTTTTGACCATTACAACGTTAGCGACCCATTGCGGGTATTTCAACTCCCTGACGGAGCCGTTTGCTAGCAACTTGTCTACTTCTTCCCGGACAGCCTCATTGATAGCGGCATTGAACTTCCTCCTGACTTGTTTTACCGGCGGATGTAATGGATCCACGTTGAGCTAGTGGGTGGCGATATCTGGAGAGATCCCTGGCATGTCTGCATGGGAAAAAGTAAACATGTTTGCGTATTTAGTTAAGAATTCATGGTACTTACCCGGATTGGCAAGTTTGTGACCGATGTGGGACTTCTTCTCGGGGTCGTTTCGATCTAGTTGAACCGGGTCGATATCCTCAATCGTAGCTTTGCAGGCTTCTATGATGTCTGGGTCTCTTATAGCGTCGGCCGTCGGGTCCGTTTGGGTCCCCGACATGGCTGATTGTTATGTTTCTACGCTCGCCCCACTCAATTCCTTGGTGTGGGTGCAGTCTTGAGTTATTTTGTAACATTCCCGCGCTGTGCGCGGCTCCCCTTTAATGCTGAATATTCCCTATGGGGTAGGGAATTTGATCACTTGGTATAGGCTCGAGGGGACTGCTCACATGGCGTGTATCCACGGGCGCCCGATGATGACGTTGTATGTTGTCTCTTGGTACATCACATGGAATGTAGTTTCCAGGGTGACACCTCCCACGAGGACGGGCAGGGTCACTTCTCCTAATGTGCTCTCTACTGCATTGTTAAAACCAGTTAGAGTTATGCAGTGGGGGGTTATCCTGTCCTCGAGTCCCATCCGTGAGAGGACTCTCGGATGGATGATGCAAGCGCCGCTTCCATCATCTATCATGACTCTCTTGACGCCCGTATCAATGATACGTAAAGTAATAACTAAAGCATCATAATGAGGGAAACACAAACCGTCGGCATCAGACTTATCGAAGGTGATACTTCCTTCGAGGTCATCATACCGTTCGTGGGAGATGGTCCTCTTCAATCGGTGTGTGCTAGAAAACTTGACGTGGTTGATGTTGACGTCGTCCCCTTCCCCGATGATCATGTTTACCATACGTGTCGGAGAGGGCGGCTTTGGAGGTCCCCAGGAGTGCTCCCGTCCGCGTGCAAAATTGGCTTTCCCTTTGTCGCTGATCAGCTCCTTTAGGTAACCCTGGTTGAGCATTCTGACGACTTCTTGCCGCAGACCGATGCAGTCTTCGGTCCGGTACCCTCGTTCCTGCTGGAACTCGCACAGGACGTTTGACTTTCTTGTGGCCGGGTCTGATTTCATCTTTTGGGGCCACTGCACCTTGGTGCCAAGCTTCTAGTCCGTACACTACTTCTGAAGGGGAAACACAAAAGTTATGTGAAGAAAGTATAGGGGCGTACCTCGTTTGTTTCTGAGTGGAGCGAGGTGGCGGTGTACAGCGTCCGTATTGCAAGGGGGCGGGAGTGAAGACCTCGTATAGGGTTAGTGTCGCTCCTTGCTGGGACGAGGGGGAAGTTCCCGACGCCCCTCGTGCCACCGATCTCTTCTTGTATCCGGATGCACGACCGCTAGCCATCGAATTGGTCCGTTGAGATCCTCCTCGTCTGCCCGTACCTCAGTGCAGTAGGAGTTATGGATTGTGTCCCAGGTCGTGGGAGGGTACTTCATGAGCCGGCTTAGCAGTTTTTTGGTAGCTCTGGAGCCGTCCCTGCCAAGTCCGTTCTGGAAGGATACTACCGCCATTCCTTCTGACACGTTTGGTAGGCTTATTCTCTCCCTGTTGAACCTGACGAGGAAGTCCCTGCGGCCCTCGCTAATGGTTTGTCTGACGGCGAAGATGTCGTTCACCCTTGCTTCCGCTTTCGTAGCGCCGGTATGTGCTGTGACGAACTTGTCCGCCATTTCCTCGAAGGTTGAGATTGCTTTGGCGGGTAGTCGGGAGTACCAAGTCAATGGTCCCCCGGTCAGCATTTCGCCAAACATTTTCAGCAGCACTGATGGTACATGTTCTTTGGAAAAGTCATTACCTTTTACTGTAGTGACGTAGTGGATGAGGTGATCCTCGGGATCGGTGGTTCCGTCGTACACCTTTAGGTAGGGGGCATCTTGAAGGTTTTTTGAATGGTGTTGGGTGCTGCTTCTTCGGAGTAGGGTTGTTCCACAAACCTTCCTACATCCCGTTTGGGTAGTAGTTTAGGTGCCCTGGGGATCTTATCAACCCTATCTTGGTGCTCCTTCAGCTGGTCGCGGAGGGCCTGATTTTCGCTTTCCATTTCTTCCATTTTCCTGAGGATGGAGGCTAATGTGTCATCGTGTGTTTGTGTCTCGATGAGTTGGCCATTGGTTCGTGTTCCTTCCTGTTCATCTCTCGTGGTGATCTTGCTTGTTGCTGGTGCTGCATTCTCGCAGCCTTGTGGTGGCATTTCCACTAGGCTGCTCAGGGTGCTGGTCAACCATTCCTCCAACAGCTTCTTGACTGCCGGAGGTGCTTCTTTTGAAGTGGAGGTGTCCCTTTACTGCGGGGTAATAAGGTTCCCAAATGGGGGAGGGGAGGCCCCTGCTTTAGGTGCGGCACCAGGGGTAGCGTTGATGGCTGCGCTACCACTGGCCTGGTTCATGGAGCTCAGGAGGTTTGCGATAACGTCTGCCATAGCCTTGGATCCAGACTTTTTCCGATGATCGGATCTTGCAAATGTATACTACGAGTTTGATTCTCAAAATCCCCACAGACGGCGCCCAATTGTTTGACCCAAAAAGGCTATAGGTTGCTTTAGGGGTTAGGGACAATCAATGAATATATGAAGGGTAAATTGAAATCAATGGTAATATATATTGAAGATCGATCGTTGGATTCGTGTATATGTTTCTCTTGTGAAAAGATGATGAAGTTTAATCAAGTGCAAGAACAAGTAAACAATAAAGTGATAACAGTAGAGAGAAAAGTGGTAGAGAGGGAGAGTTGTATTATTAATGATCAATAATACTTGTGTTACAAATGAGGGGGACCCTCCTTTATATAGAGGGGCGATCCCCTCATCAGCATATTACATCGCCCTAAGGCTATTATTATTACAGCGGAATCACAGGGAAAGAGGAGTTGGGGACGTCCACATGGACTGGCTCGTCGACACGCTGCTATGGACGGGGACACATCCTTTTCGCTGTGCGGACATGAGGGAGGACGTCTCCCAATGTTAGCGGCCTCGTAAGGAGGCGGGCCCGACCTGTACTGCGCCCGAATCGGCCGTACATATATACGTACTCGCCTCATCTTACGTCCGATTCGCCCCCATACAATAAGGAAAATCTTTGAGGCCAGAACATGGCTAACTGCTGGACTGTGAGAACTGAAGCTAAATGTCGTATAGGGGAAATATACCATCAACAAAGCATATAATTCATTCATACCACAGTAACCAACAGTTTCTTAAGACACTATACTTGACTCAAGGTATGTTACTTAGGCATCAATTCATTGGATGGCAATGCATCAGAAATTAGCAACTGTGGATAGACGGATCAGATGGGGGATAACAGTGCTTACAGAATGTGTTTTTTGTACAAATGATGAAGAGGAAACTCATAATCACTTGTTCTTTGAATGATCATATTCAAAGTTTATATGGCAGCAACTTGTAAGTCTGTTTGACATTAGTCGACAAATAGGCAGATGGCATGAAGAAATTGAATGGCTGGCTACAAAAACAAAGTGGAAAGGAAAGGAACCTTAGAAGATTTCAACTGACAAAAAAGAGAATAGGGATAGAGTTTGATAAATTGTATTGCATTAGCATATTAAAGGAGATAGTTACCGTAAATGGAGAGTTGTTCTAGATAGGATAGGTAGTTATCCTTGTTAATATAGCGTTTAAGTTCTAGATGTGAAACTTAAGTGATACAAAAATAGGTTATTTTGTAAGACCTGTCTCTAGAGTCTAATGAGCGGGTGGACGTATATATTTACATCTAGTTAAATAAAAGTTTTCAGTTTAATCAAACTCGATCTATAATTATGGAGATTGGATTGTACCATAAAATTAGAAGACTACTTGATTTAAAATAAAGACAGGCAAAAAGTTAAGATAATATATGATTAAATGACTCAAGTTCGAGCTGTAAATGAAAATAATTCAGATAATTAAAGGAAGTGTTTTTTCCTTTTAATAAATTTACGCAGCGCGAAATCAAATTAACAAAGCTTCAATATAGATACAAAAAATGAGATAAGAAAACATTCTTTAATAAATATTTAATATTTTTGTTGAGAGTTGAAGTCAAACAATCATAACACTATCAAAACACAGCTGTGAGATGAAATCACTACAACAAAGTTCCCAACATTTCTTCAGATCATTTTGTGTCTTTTTCTGACTAATTCGTGGTATGCATCACTATTTTCCTTTTTTTTTTTGCCCACCGTTTTTCCATTTATAAAATTTGAGCTTTAGCTTTAAAGAAAACAAATAATTTTCTTAGATTAGTTTGTTTACATTCTTTATAAAGTCAAAGCACTATATCCTCGTGTAAAACAGCGAGAGACCTACGCGTTGATGTCAAATTGTCAATCACTAAATTTTTTTTTTTTTTTTTTAAATTTCCACCTAGTTTCTCGTCCCTGGCTACTTAGAATCTGTGTCGTATAAGGCCTATTAAAAAGAGAAACCATTTCTTGCCGATTTCTTGCCCTATTCAGATTTCGAACGAGATTGCTCGAGTCAAAGCACTAGTGTAACAACCCAACTCATCTTTACGGAAGTTACCACCTCATTATTTCTGTTTTATGCTTCTATATGTTTCATTATATGTGTTTTGGAGAATTTGAAATATTCGGATAGACTTCGGTTAGAAATGAGGCAATTAGTCTCTTTATGGGAAGGTTAGTTTGTGAAAGTCAACTGAATATTGACTTATGAGTTAGATGGTTTGGAATGAATTTCTGATGATTCGACTAGTTTTGTGGGATGATTTGTGACTTAGAAGCACAATCAGAATTGAATTTGGAGGTCCAGTGTATAATTAGGCTTGAGTTGGCTAAGGTTAGATTTTGGCGAATTTCGGTTGATAGGTGATATTTTGATCTGAAGGTCATAATGGAATTTCTAGAGTTGCTGTAGCTTCGATATCTAATTTGTGATGTGTGTGCAAAATATCAGGTCATTCAGACGTCATTTGATTGAGCTTTTGATTGAATGCATGTTTCAGAAGTTTTTGAAGAACTTAGGCTTGAATCCGATGTGAATTTGTTTTGATGATTGGAACAAATTTGGATGATGTTTTGGGATATGTTGGTGCCTTTGGTTGAGGTCCCGGGGGCCTCGGGTGTATTTTGGGTTGTGATCACGCTCTTATTTGATGTTTCAACGTCGTATCTTTGGACATAAAGGAGTACCGTATCAAACAAATGAGCTCAGGTTATAGTTTTGAATGAAGCATTAGACCCGTATCGTAATTATGGACCCGTAGCAAAAAGAATCATCGAATTTAAACATCGTATGAAGATTTTATGGCCATTTTACTAAGGTTGCCCAGAATTTCAAGTTAATGACGAAATTGCCCCTGACGGCGTATTAAAAACCTACACTATTTGCTAAACTTAAAACCTACATATCTCCTTTATTATAAGATCAATTTGAGTAATTAAAAGCCTAGATACATTAGAATTTCACAAGGAATCCATAGGGAGCAGTAAAACGCGTGAAAAGTAAACCTATAATGAGCAGATCGAGTTTTCTTCAAATTTTAGAACGGGAAGAAGCTTTTGAGGCAATTTTTTAAGAGATAATTCATGGGATTTCATCAGGTAAGAGTTCTTACACTCGTATTATGTTGTTATGATGTAAAAACATAGATTAAACAATGAAAACCCAAGGATTTAAGGGGTAAAAATGGAGGTTAGGGCTTGAAACCTAAGAAGGTGTAAAGTTAGAATTTGAGGGGTCAGACGGACTCCGATTTTGATGAGTTTTTATATGTACGGACTCGTGGCGAGACGAAGAATCTGTTGGTATAATTTTCATAATTTTTCATGAAGTGGGCCCGGGGCTCGGGTTTCACCGACTTCGTGAGTTATTGTACTTTTCGAGTATTTTTTATTGGGTTATATTTTTTGACCCATATTTATGTATTCACTATGGTTATGACTAGATTCGACGCGCGAGAAGGTCAATACGAAAGGAAAAGACATTGCGGACGAGTCCACGGCCAGTTAGAGGTGAGTAGTTGGTATATATGATGGTGTGAGGGTTTGAAATCCCGGCTTATAACAATGTGACGCTATTTAGGGCGTGACCTGCACCCCATGGCAGGTGCGGGATTGGTTAAGACTGAGGATTGTAATTTGGTCCATCCCGAACAAGAATAATGTTATATTGGCGATTGATACGCACCCTGTGTTGAATATATCTGGGCTTAATGCCATGTTTGGGGCCTTGTGCCGACCTGTAGTATCCTTAGAGGATGAATATCATTGTGATAGCATGATTTGTAAAATTATTGATCTCAGTCCTGGGTTTAATCACTATTATGAACTGCTAAGTCACTTTTTTCTGAAAATTAATTAACTAAAGCATTTCCTTATTAATAAATTGGAAATTGGAAAGAAATAAATTGAAACTATTATATGAGACATATGCATATTGTAGACTGAGCATGGATCGGGCTGCACGCCGCATCGAATGATATGAATATATTGCGCTTGGGCTGAAGGAGCCCCTCCGAAGTCTGTACACATCCCCAGTGAGCGCCGTCAACGTTAAATGGACCGGGCTACGCGCCGTAGTGTCATGTACATTGCATTACATTGCATTCATGCATTGTTATTAGCTATTTTTGCTGGTTTGTGGCAAGGTATCAGACTGTTAGTTTTAGCTTTGCTTTGTGGCATTTCGTGGATTTCTTATCTTCAGACATTTTATATGCTTTTTACTTAGTACTTAGCACTCACCTCGACTCCCTGCACTTTTGTGTGCAGATTCAGGTACGTCGGAGGTCTAGACGAGCAGTTCAGTTTCTTACAGAGTTATTCGAGTTGCTCAGGTAGCTGCTAGCGTTCGTAGGACCTGTCTTCTCTTTTTATTTCAGTTTATTATATATATACTTTCAGACTTGAGTATTTTGTTTAGTTGTTCCTATTATTATTTAATTTTTGCTTAGAGGCTCTAGACTCGTGACCCAAGATCTTTGGGAGATTATTCAGTTTAGCTTCTATCTATTAGTTAACACCCTAGCTTTATTGTTGATAATAATATTCAAGTAATTGGTTTGAGCTTCATGCTCGGGATAAGAGTGAAAATGATCGGGTTTGCCTAGTAGTTGGGTTGAGCGCCATCACGATCGGGATTGGGATCGTCGTGACAACTAGATCCTCATGAAAAGTAGCGAGAGACCTATATGTTAATGTCAATCTCTAAAAATATTTCCTTTTGGATTTCCACCCTGTGTCTCATCCCCGACTACTTAATATCTACATTGCATAAGACCTATTAAAGGAGAAAATATTTCCTACCAATTTTCTTTTTCCTTTTTTAGGTTTCGAATTAGACTTCTCGAGGCAAAGCAGTAGATCCTCATGAAAAGTAGCCAGAGACCTACATGTTGATGTGACTCTCTAGAAATATTTTTATGGCTTCCTATTTGATCTATGACTAATTTGAATTTGTGTCACGCTATTAAAGGAGGAAATATTTTTTGCCAGAGCTTTTTCCTTTTAGGGTTTGAATATGAGATTTCTATTACGCGCAGAAATATCTTACCTATCATACCACAACTCTCGATGATAATCAAACTAAAGCTAAACTAACATTTTGGAAACACAAAAACATTAAATGCAATTGTATTACTTATAAAGAAGGCAATTGCAGTAAACAAATAAAAGCAGTCTATTTGATTTGAGATCATAATGTTTAGTCCAGTCACCTTAGAATAGAAAAGCTTTTGAAGCACAAATGAATTGGAGCGTTCACAGATTTTCGGTTTTCCACCCGTGTTTGGTATCTGCATTGAAGCGTCCTTCATATTTCGAACTCCCGCCACATAATAAAAAGGAGAAACAATTTCAATTAATATTCTTTTTATACTCTAAATTCGAACTAAAATCTCTAATTAAGATGAAGGGTCCTAATATCTCACACAAGCCCTTTGGTTCACCACACATTCACCAACATTATAGTAAGTTGTTTAGGTCGGGGATAGAAGGAACCTCTAAGCACCCAATAAATTAAATAAAAATTGTCGATGAATATATAATTATGTATGATTATTTTATAATTTTTATATACCAGTTAGAAATAAATAGTAAATTGGGCTGTTAATATTTATGTAAATTTTTTTTTCTTTTTGGAAGTCTTCTAGTGACATCACACACGTGACACCATGATCTTGAGTTGACCTTTGATGATCAGAGGAATTAAAACAATAAATAACGATAATAAAGAAATATTAATTTAATTTAATAAGACCAAGCTCTACTTCCTATGACTAAATAACTAATGACAGTTTATTATCGTGTAGTGTACGTGTATGTAAAACAGCTAGGCCGGTTTGACCTGTACAATATTCCCAATTTTATCAAAATAATAATATTCCTGTCTTCTATATAATCAACGTACTAGACGCTAATCACGTGATTTAAACTATAGTAATCTCTAACTTTCATGCAAAACAAATGGAACAACATATTTTGGCAACTCAATTGACAGATCACAAATAAGAAAAGAAAAAAAACTTTTGAATTTGTAGGGTAAAGTGAGGTATATATACTTTTGTGCTAAAAAATGTATAAATATTTCCTGACTTATACTCGAATTTTTAACTATATACTATTTTTTTGGAATCCTTCTACCCCTATAAACTTATTTTAAATGTATTTATTTGTACCTTTGATGCTCACAACCAAACTTTTGGTAAGTGCTAAGCTACACACACTCTCACATGTATTTTTAGTATTTTTTTTTTATTTTTTCTTCTTTTTCTTATTTCTTATTATTCTCATTTTATTTTGGTTATTTCAATCTCTTTCTTTATGTTTTGGTCACCGTAGCATAAATGGTAGTCGTCGGAATTTCACAAACACCAAGACCAAGAGCAAAAGAAATAAAAAAATAAATATAAGCTGAGAAAACTTTTTCCAGTTAAAATTTCAAAACATTATTTTTTTTTCGGTATGGGAAGGTTTTTCGATGATGAATTTTTTCCCCCAAATCTGAGTGTATTTTGTTTTGCTTACGAATAGATCTTTTTGAGAGTTTTTTTGTGTGTGAAAAGAAAATTGATTAAAAAAAATAAAAAATAAATTCAATCAAATAAGTTAAAAATGAAGGGCATAGATATTTGGGTTTACATGGCACATGGTTCTCTTACAAGCCGTAGCACACAATCCAATGGACCGAATCAGGTTTTGCTTGATTTAGTAAGTTGATGAGTTATGGCCACACTTCGTTAAATAAGTGAATAAGTAAGTGAGTGTTTGGACATAAGAATAGTAAAATTCCAAAAAAAATGGTTAAACAAACTTTTCTAAGTGAAAATGGTATTTGAATTTAGAGTTGTGTTTGAACATAAATAGAATTTTGAGTTGTTTTTGAATGTAATGACCCAAAAGATCATCTTGTATTTTAGAGCTTGATCTCGTATTCCGAGGCTTTCAAAATCTCATTTTATTCATCCTCAATTTGCGTGTACAATCTGGGTGCGTATCCGGAAAGCTTTGATGTGGAAATTAATAAAAACAATAAGTTTTACCTTTAAAAGTTAATTAGATGACTTCAGTCAATATTTTGAGTAAAATGACTCGGACTCGGGTTATGACAGTCCCGATGGGTGTGTATCGAAATATGGGAGCTGAGCGTATGCACAAAATTGAATTCCAAGATCCTACTCCGAGAAATGAATTTTCGGTGAGAATTGTAAAAGAGAAAATCAAATGGTTTAAAGAATTTGATTAATGCTTGATCTTATTGTTATCGGGCATGTATTTTGATTACGGAGCCTGGTACAGGTTTAATATAATATTTTAGTTATGGTTGTAAAATTTTGGTGGAAACAGGAGTTGATTTAACGTGATTTGGGCATCCGATTGAGAAAAGATGAATTTCAAAGTGTTATTAAGAATTTCATGTGATTTGATGCTAAATTCATAATTTTAGGTGTTATTTTAGCAATTTAATTGCACGAGCAGGTTTGTATGATATTTTAAGACTTGTATGCGTGTTTGATTTGTGTGAAGACCCAAAATGCCATCACTTATTTTAGAAATAAATTTAGTATTTCGAGGCCTAAAAACCTCTTTTTTTACCGCACCTCGATTTGTGTGCATTAATTATGATCTATATCCGAAAAGCCTTTTATGTGAAAATATGAGAAATAAAAATTTCTAGAGTTAAAATTTGGTTATGGTTGACTTTAGTCAATATTTTTAGCAAACGGACCGGGATCCATGTTCCGGCGATCCCGGGAGGTTCATAGGAAAATATGGGACTTGGGCATATGTCCGACATCAAATTCCGTGGTCCCAAGCCTGAGAAATGAATTTTTAAAGGAAATTATTTTCCGTAAAATTATATGTGTTTGAAATTTGATTGTATCAGGCTCGTATTTTGGTTCCGGAGCTCGGTACAAGTCTTATAGGTGATTTAAGTTGAGTCTGTGAAATTTTGTAAGAAACGGACTTGAAGTAACCTTAATCGGACCTTATTTGAGGAAAATTTGGAAAATTTGATGTTCTTAAGCGATTTCATGATTTTGATGCTAAATTCATAGTTATTGATATTATTTTGGTGATTTGACCGCACGAGTAAGTCCGTATTTATCTTCTAGAGGCTACGAAGCTAAGAAAAACTTCATATATATTCTTTCGTGTCGTGCGGTTTGGTTTCACAATTCCAATTGAGTTTTTACTCTTTCTTTCGCAGATTCCGATAACACGCGCTTCCTCATCCACTGATTAGCAGTCAGAGCCCCCAACAGCAGCTCCCACGAGGGGCAGAGGGTGAGGGCGAGGGCGAGGGCGAGGGCGAGGCTAAGGCCGTGATAGAGGTCGAGGTAGGGGCAGAGCTCAGCCCGGAGCTGCAGCACCAGTTGCGGAGCGTTAGGTTGAGTTTGACGAGGAGGTTCCGGCCAAGGCAGTTCCGATGGGCCCAGCTCAGGTCTTAAAGGGGTTCATTGCTACCCAGTACTTCAGGATACTTTGGTTCTTCTTGTGGGCCTTGTGGAGAGTTTCACCAGGGTAGGCTTACTCCCTGTAGCACCAGCCGTCTCTCAGGCTGGAGGAGAAGCCCAGACTCCAACTACTCGCACTCCGGAGCAGGTGGCTCCCCAGTTTTCGACTCCAGAAGCTCAGTAAACTGGAGCAGTTCAGCTGGGTGTTGTAGCCTAGACCGGTGATGGAGCGGCTATGTCTGCTGATGCCTTGTGGAGATTGGACAAGTTCACCAAGCTCTTCACAACCACTTTCACCAGTACATCTTCTGAGGATCCCCATGATTATTTAGACAGCTGTCACGATGTTCTAAGGAACATGGGGATGTGGAGACCAATAGGGTCGACTTTTCCACATTTCACTTATCTGGATCCGCCAAGACTTGGTGGAGAGATTATTGTTTGGCTAGATCAGTTGGGTCACTAGCTCTGACTTGGGATCAGTTTTCGCAGTTATTTTCAGAGAACTTTCTTTCTGTTACTCAGAGAGAGATCTATCGGAGGCATTTTGAGCGTCTCCAGAAGGGTTCCATGACTATTACTCAGTACGAGACCAGGCTTGTTGAATTGGCCTGTCATGCTCTACTTATACTTCCCACTGAGAGAGAGAGAGAGAGAGAGAGAGAGAGAGAGAGAGAGAGAGAGAGAGAGAGAGAGAGAGAGAGAGAGCAAGAGAGAGATAGAGAGAGATTTAGAGAGAGGAGGTTCATTGAGGGGCTCATTCAGCCATTCTACTTCAGATGGCTAAGGAGGCGGGGAGTGAGATTTTTTACAGGAGGCGGCCAATGTGGCTAGGAGAGTTGAGATGGTTTTATCGCATGGAGGTGGTTAGGGGTCTAACAAGAGGCCTTATCATTTAAGCAGATTTAGTGGTGCCTTATCTGGAGGTAGGGAGTCGTATGGTAGATGCCATCCTCCTAGGCCTTTTCAGTTAACACTTCAGATTTCTCACAGTGCTTTAGGTGGCCGTGGTTCTCATACGCAGAATTCTGATCAACGGTCCTGTAGTACACAGCCAGCTCTTATCAGAGCAGCTCCTATTCAGAGCTATCCTCATGGATAGCCGGCCTACCAAGGTCAGTCTCAGTTTCCTCAACCGCAACACTTAGGTGGATGGTGTGAGTGCGGTGAGTATGGTTATATCCGGAGGGCTTGCCCGAGATTAGCGGGTATTTAGTCGTAGCAGTAGGGTTCCCGTGCCATGGTTCAGGCACAGAGTGTTCTACAGCCCGCCCAACAACCTAGAGGTAGAGGTAGAGGCGCTTGAGGTGGATCTCAGGCCGCTAGAGGTGGAGGCCAACCAGCAGCAGGACGTCCCAAAGATATAGTCCAGGCTGGTGGGCTCAGCCCCAATGTTATTGTAACATCCCGCCGAACACACAGCAGCGGCGATGCCGGCCGTGCCACCGAACACACAGCAGTGACACGCAGCCTAAGGAATTGTTACCCTTGGGTATAGGAGCATTCCACGCATAGCTGCAGCTACTGGGAATCGAACCTAAGACCCAAGGCTTTTCGGGGATTTTACTCCCTCACCTCTCACCAATATATATATTGCAACTGTACAGGTTTATGTGGGTGACTGGCCTTAGTCTCGTCACTATTTCGCTGAGATAGGCCAGGCACTTACCAGCACATGGGGTCGGTTGTGCTGATACTACACTCTGCGCTCTTTTTGCGCATATACAGGTTACGGACAGCAGCAGCGGCAGTAGCGATTGTGGATATTCCGGCTACTGAGACTACGAGGTAGCCTTGCAGGCGTCGTTCGCATTTGCGAACTATGCAGACCAGTTGCAGACAGCAACTTCTAACATGAAAAATTGATCTCGTGGCCTATCCAAAGTTCACCCGAGCCCTCGGGGCTCCAAACCAAATATGCACATAACCTCAAAAACACATTATGAACTTGTTCGTGCGATCACATCGCCAATATCACCTCGTTTTCATCAAATCAAGCCTCAAATGCATGATTTTCATGCCTTTAGTTTTCAAAACTTTCAAACTTGGGACTCAAGGTCCAAAACATCTCAAACGACATCCAAATGTCATCAAACTTTACAGAAATCACATATATAATATTTAAGACTTGTACCGGGCGTCGGAACCAAAATACGAGCCCGATACCAAGGTCAATTAATTTATTTCCTTTAATAATTGTATCAAAAATAATTTCACATAAAAATTCATAACTTGGGCTCTAGGCCTCAGAATTCGACTCCGGACGCATGTCCAAGAGTCCCATATTTTCCTACGGACCTCTCGGGACCATCAAATCTCGGGTCCGGATCCGTTTACCAAAAATGTTGACCGAAGTCAACCATATCAATATTAATATCATTTTTATCCAAATTTCTCATAGAATTCATATTTTCTATCACAAAATCTTTCCGGCTACATGCTCGGATCGTGCACGTAAATCGAGGCAACATAGAATGAGGTTTTCAAGGCCTCGGAAGCTCGAAATGATTAATTAAATAAGTGATGACCCTTTGGGTCGTCACAATCTCCACCTCTAAAACAACCGTTCGTCCTCGAACGGACAAAAGAAAGAAGTACCTGAGTCAGGAAACAAGTGTGGGTAGCGGCTCCGCATATCAGACTCGGACTCCCAGGTCGATGCCTCAGGAGGCTGACCTCTCCACTAAACACGCACAGAAGGATAACTCTTCGACCTCAGCTGTCGAACCTGCCGGTCTAGAATGGCTACCGGCTCCTCCTCGTAAGATAGATCATTGTCCAATTGGACAGTACTGTAGTCTAACACATGTGTGGGATCACCGTGGTATCTCCGAAGCATAGATACATGAAAAACTGGATGCACGGCTGATAAGCTAGGCGGCAAAGCTAATCTGTAAGCCACCCCTCCCACTCTGTCTAAAATCTCAAATGGACCAATATACCTGGGGCTGAGCTTGCCCTTCTTTCCGAACCTCATCACGCCCTTCATAGGCGACACCCGAAGCAATACTCGTTCACCGACCATGAAATCTACATCTCGAACCTTGCGATCCGCATAAGTCTTTTGCCTAGACTGAGCTGAACGCAATCTCTCCTGAATAGTCTTGACCTTATCCAAGGCCTCCTGAACTAAGTCCGTACCCAACAACCGAGCCTCTCCCGGTTCAAACCATCCAACTGGTGATCGGCATCGCCTACCATACAACGCCTCATACGGAGCCATTTGGATGCTAGATTGGTAACTATTATTGTAGGTGAACTCTGCTAATGGCAGAAACTGGTCCCACGAGCCTCCGAAATCAATAACACAGGCTCGAAGCATGTCCTCAAGAATCTGAATAGTCCTCTCGGACTGGCCATCCGTCCGAGGATGAAATGCTGTACTCAACTGAACCTGAGTGCCTAACTCCCGCTGGACCGCTCTCCAGAACCGCGAGGTAAATTGCGTACCCCGATCAGAGATAATAGATACTGGCACCCCATGGAGACGAACAATCTCCCTAATGTAAACCTCCGCTAACCTCTCCGACGAGTAGGAGACATATACTGGAATAAAGTGTGCTGATTTGGTCAGTCTATCAACAATGACCCAAATAGCATCAAATTTTCTCCGAGTCAAAGGAAGTCCGGTAACGAAGTCCATAGTGATCCGCTCCCATTTCCACTCGGGAATTTCAATCCTCTGGAACACACCACCAGGTCTCTGGTGCTCATATTTCACCTGCCGACAATTTAGACACCGAGCGACATACGCAACGATATCTTTCTTCATTCTGCGCCACCAATAGTGCTGCCGTAAGTCCTGGTACATCTTCGCGGCACCTGGGTGAATAGAATACCGCGAACTGTGGGCCTCTGCTAAGATCAACTCTCGAATTCCTTCGACATTGGGCACACAAACTCGACCCTGCAATTTCAATACCCCATCATCATCTAGATTTACCTGTGTGGCACCTCCCCGTTGTACTGTATCCCTCAACTCACGCAAATGAGGATCATCAAATTGCCTCTCACGGATACGCTCTAATAAAGAAGAACGAGCGACTGTGCAGGCTAACACCCTGCTAGGTTCAGAAATGTCTAATCTCACGAACCGGTTGGCTAAGGCCTGGACATCTAGAGCTAATTGTCTCTGATTGACTGGAATATAAACAAGACTGCCCATACTGGCTGACTTCCTACTCAAAGCGTCAGCCACCACGTTTGCTTTTTCCCCGATGATATAAAAAGGTAACATCATAATCTTTCTGCAATACCAGCCACCTTCTCTGCCTCAAATTCAACTCTTTTGTTTAAACAAATACTGAAGACTCTTATGATCGGTGTATACTTCACATACTACACCATACAAATAATGCCTCCGGATCTTCAATGCGTGAATAATCGCCGCAAATTCTAGATCATGCACTGGGTAATTCTTTTCATGCATCTCCAACTGCCTCGAAGCATAGGCAATAACCTTGCCATCCTGCATTAACACTACACCAAGCCCAATACGGAAAGCATCACAATAATCAGTATAAGGTCCCGCACTTGTGGGTAAAATCAATACCGGTGCTGTAGTCATGGATGTCTTGAGCTTTTGAAAGCTCGCCTCACATTCATTTGACTATTCAAATTGAACACCTTTCTGTGTCAATCTGGTCAGTGGGGTTGCAATAGATGAAAACCCCTCGCCGATAATAACCCGCTAATCCCAAGAAACTCCAAATCTCTGTGGCTGATGTTAGTCTAGGTCAGTCCTTGACTGCCTCAATCTTCTTCGGATCAACCTAAATACCTGCTGCCGTCACAATATGACCCAGGAATGCAACTGAACTTAGCCAAAATTCACACTTCAAAATTTTTGCATATGGTTGGCTATCTTTCAGAGTCTGCAAAGTCACTCTGAGATGTTGCACATGCTCCTCATGACTGCAGGAGTATGTCAATATGGAAACAATGAAGACTACAACGAACAAGTCTAAATAAGGCACGAACACACTCATGCGTATGCACATATCCATGACTCTGAAGTCTGGCCATAATAGTTATTCTTAAATTACAACATTGTCAATTAACCCTGTTATCAAATACCTTATTCTACAAATCCCACTTTACTCAGGAATGAGGTATGGTGACCTCGTGATTATTTTCCCGAATTAATGCGTCATATTTATCCTTACCTGGTGCTCGTCTCAAAGGCTAAGCTCAACGGTTTCAAAATAGAAATGGCTAATATGAATAGAAACTATACAAGAATTGTCAAATAGTCCTAACGGACATGACTCTTATTTACGAATGCGATACGAAAGTATTAATTCATAAAAGAAGAATTTTAAACACATAAACTCTTACTACCAGGACCCAGTCCTCATATGATATCCACCGCAGCTTGAAGCTCGGCTTAGAAATATTTCACATTATGCCAAAAATTGGAGGATCTCATCCTCAACTCTGAATCACAGTGCTTACACATCATATCATCTGAAATTTTTCATTTCCTTTCTTTCTTCCTTTCAATAATTGTTCGTCAAAGATAATCACGACATAAAATAAGCCCTCATACTGATAGGGAGCACAATTAACGATTAAAATTAGTTATCCCGAAAATTATATCAAAACCCACTGTAATAAGTAATATAAAGTCACTCTTAGCCTCATGGATATTTTAGTGACTAACACCTAATAATAGGGATGTCTATCCTCATGTAATATCTCAACGGGAGTATTTCCCTAAGTAGTATGATTACGATGCTCGCTCATGAATGGAGCATGTTAAACAGACTCGCCTAAATTTTCTTTCAAAAACCAAATCAAATTAAGGGAAAATTATTTGTTTATAACAATCGGAATTACACACGTGATGACGCCATCTGGTGTAATGACCTCCCTCATACCATAAAAAGTATATCAATGGTTAGGTCTCCACCTCTAGGATTTTCACCTCCACCTCTAACATCCTGACCTATACATCTGGCTGGCCATGTAGGATAAATATTAACTGCAATGGAGCGTGTAGCCTGAGTGCTTTCCTAAAATTATATTTCTCCAAAAATTCCACATTCACTGCAATTCCTTTAAGGCTCAGTTAACTTGTTGTTCATGACAATATATATTCGAACATAGTCATTGTGACTTGGTACAACCGTTCAGATCACACATACTACATATTGCAGAGAATCTTGGGGGTGACGCCTTCGGAACATTTTCTTAAAATAGAGTTTAGTAGATAGCATTGCGTTGGCCGGTTTTCCCTCTTCGTAGGCTTGTCACAAACATCGACGGCCAATTTCTTCTTTTCCTATGTTGGCTTAACACTGCCGAGCTACCCCATTTACTCATATACTCTTCGTCATTCTCTGGGGGCGATTCTTACCCCATGAAAAGAACCAACCTTAACTGTGTATAAATTATTTGGAGGACCTTTCCATACCATATATATACATTCCAATAACTCATCATATTTGTCCTTCACAACTCCAACACATCGACCGGACGTCAAGGTCCGTTGAAACCCAACACGATTTATTAGGTGATCTCCTGATATAGTTGCATCTTCCGTTGGGACCATAACTGGTGTGGTAAATACATTATCTTCCCACTACTTCGGTGTGCCTTCCGTAGCACAGTAAAATGAACCCCTCGCATTCGACTATTCCCACGTTCTGTAATTCCTCATAAGAACTGTCAAGCACAATCTCGTGGGTTCTCAAAAGATGCACCGCTGAAGGTGGCAGCGAAGACTTTGGTGAAACCTATCTGTCCTCCGTAAAACTTTTGAAGGCATAGTTGATCTATCACCAGTCCGTGCCATTGTTCGGCTGGATAAGCGGTACGTGACTACGCCATTCGTGGGAAGACAAGAGTGGAAATTTAACTTAACACTTTGAAGAACAAATTCGCACGATAAGAAAGAACAAATGAGAGACTCTTTCCTAACTCAATAGACTCGGGAGGACAAGCACGGACGTCTCCGTACCTACCTCTCAAACTCTACTAAGCTTGTTCGTGAGTGGTGAGACCTATGTAACCTAGAGCTCTGATACCAACTTGTCACGACCCGGATTTTCCACCATCGGGGTCATGATGGCGCCTACTAAATGGAAGCTAGGCAAGCCAAATATTAATTACATCTCCATTAATTACTAATTTCTTATTAACAACATAAAACTTACAGCGGAAGACTTAGTCAAATGTGATAAAGAAAATCCAAATCTGATATACTACCCAAGATTGGTGTCACAATACTCACGAACTTCTAAGAATAATACACATAACTGTCTGAAAGAAAATACAAGTTGTTTATCTCGATTACATGAGATAACAGAATGAAAAGCATAGATAGAAGAGACAACGGGTCCTGCGGACGCCTGCAAGGCTACCTCGTAGTCTCAGTAGTCGAAAAATCCACAAGTCTCTACTGTCGCTGCTGCTATCCGTAACCTGTATCTGCGCAAAAAGAGCGCAGAGTGTAGTATCAGCACAACCGACCCCATGTGCTGGTAAGTGCCTGGCCTATCCCAGCGAACTAGTGACAAGGCTAAGGCCAGTCACCCACCTAAACCTGTACGGTTGCAATATAGATATATATATATATATATACAATACATTTATAAAGAAATACTCTGCTCTAAAATAACAGTCAATAACTCAAGTTATCCAGAATAATCTAATCAACAGAATAAACCTTACTTTCTTGTCTCAATTTCCTCTTTCATTTCATGTCTCGTGGTAGGCGTACCACCCGCTCCCAACTATCACGGTAATTATCTCTTGTGGTAGGCGTACCACCCGCTCCCAAATATATCAATAGTTATATCTTGTGGTAGGCGTACCACCCGCTCCCAAATATATCAATAATCATATCTTGTGGTAGGCGTACCATCCGCTCCCAAATATATCAATAATCATATCTTGTGGTAGGCGTACCACCCGCTCCCAAATATATCAATAATCATATCTTGTGGTAGGCGTACCACCCGCTCCCAAATATATCAATAATCATATCTTGTGGTAGGCGTACCACCCGCTCCCAAATATATCAATAATCATATCTTGTGGTAGGCGTACCACCCGCTCCCAAATATATCAATAATCATATCTTGTGGTAGGCGTACCACCCGCTCCCAAATATATCAATCGGCTACCGACAACTATGGCCAATGCCAAGATTTTAAGTCACTTTGTGGTCGGCGTACCACACGATCCCAATTTATAAAATATATATATTACCGGCATTTAGCCAATAATATCTATATCAACAATATTTATAATTACCGGTTCTAAACCAATAATTTATAATAATTTCAACAAATTACCTTCATTACCGGTATAACACCAATAACTCTTATTCATCAATTTATTCGTAACTAAATTCATATTCCTACAAACTAGGATAGAACAAACACTTACCTCGAATGCTTATGAACAATCCAATCCGTGGAAATGTCTTTTCTTTCAATTTGGCTCCAATCCAACCGTATCTATACACAATTGATTTAATATCATCAATTATACTCAACAAACTAATTCTTAATACCAAATACCACTTTTACAACATTCTGCCATGAATAGTAAATTTCAACCCCGGGCCCACATAGTCGGAATTCGGGGTTAGGACCAAAATCCGATTACCCATCCCCCCACGAGTTCATGTATATGATTTGTTTCAAAATCGGACCTCAATTCGAGGTTCAATTCCCCAATTTATGATGTAAAATGTGAAGAAATGACTGAAATTCGTGTTTTTCAGGTCTCTGTGTTCGCATTTGCGAACATGGGTTCGCAATTGCGAACCCCGACCAATTTCCGGAGTTTGAAAAATAAGCTAAGGGTGGGAAGTTCGCATTTGCGAACTTTTCTTCGCATTTGCGAAGCCAAGGCAAAATTGGGAAGTTCGCATTTGCGAACTATTGTTCGCAATTGCGAACACAGGCTAAATATTGGGATGTTCGCATTTGCGAACCCAGACAGAATAGTGTCGGGTTCGCATTTGCGAACTATAGTTCGCATTTGCGAACACAGGCACAGTACGGTCAAGTTCGCATTTGCGAACTATAGTTCGCATTTGCGAACACAGGCACAATAGGGGGGAGTTCGCATTTGCGAACTATTGTTCGCATTTGCGAACTCTGCAGAATAGTAGGGAGTTCGCATTTGCGAACTATTGTTCGCATTTGCGAACTATGCAGACCAGTTGCAGACAGCAACTTCTAACATGAAAAATTGATCTCGTGGCCTATCCAAAGTTCACCCGAGCCCTCGGGGCTCCAAACCAAATATGCACATAACCTCAAAAACACATTATGAACTTGTTCGTGCGATCACATCGCCAATATCACCTCGTTTTCATCAAATCAAGCCTCAAATGCATGATTTTCATGCCTTTAGTTTTCAAAACTTTCAAACTTGGGACTCAAGGTCCAAAACATCTCAAACGACATCCAAATGTCACCAAACTTTACAGAAATCACATATATAATATTTAAGACTTGTACCGGGCGTCGGAACCAAAATACGAGCCCGATACCAAGGTCAATTAATTTATTTCCTTTAATAATTGTATCAAAAACAATTTCACATAAAAATTCATAACTTGGGCTCTAGGCCTCAGAATTCGACTCCGGACGCATGTCCAAGTCCCATATTTTCCTACGGACCTCTCGGGACCATCAAATCTCGGGTCCGGATCCATTTACCAAAAATGTTGACCGAAGTCAACCATATCAATATTAATATCATTTTTATCCAAATTTCTCATAGAATTCATATTTTCTATCACAAAATCTTTCCGGCTACATGCTCGGATCGTGGACGTAAATCGAGGTAACATAGAATGAGGTTTTCAAGGCCTCAGAAGCTCGAAATGATTAATTACATAAGTGATGACCCTTTGGGTCGTCACAGTTATGATCTTCCAACCAAGCCTGAGGCTGAGGCTGAGGCTTTCGATGCATTTATCAGAGGTACGGTTTTGTTTGTAGTAGGGATGCTTCAGTGCTATTTGATCCAATGTCTACATACTCTTATGTGTTATCTTATTTTGCGTTGTATCTGGTCATGGCAAGTGATTGTTTGAGTCATCATGTTTATTTGTCCACCCCGGTGGGCAATTCTATTGTGGTAGATCACATTCATCATTCTTGTGTGGTTGTGGTTGGGGTCTTGAGACCCGAGTAGACTTATTACTGTTGGACATGGTTGATTTTGATGTCATACTGGGGATAACTAGTTATCACCTTACCATGCTATCTTGGATCATCATGCCAAGACTGTGACCTTAGCCTTACCGGGTCTACCTTGTCTTGAGTAGAGAAAGACTCCTGGCCATTCTTCCGGTAGTATTATCTCATACATGAAGGCTCGGCGTATGATCGAAAAGGGGTGTTTGGCTTAGTTGGCATAAGTTCGTGATCTAGTACTGAGGTCCCTTCTATTGATTTTGTGCACGTAGTTCGTGTGTTTCCTGAGTTATTTTCTTCAGACCTGCCAGGTATGCCACCTGATAGGGATATTGACTTTTGCATTGATTTGGCTCCGGGCACTCAACCCATTTCTATTTCGTTGTATCGTATGACCTCGCCTGAGTTAAAGGAGCAGTTGAAAGACTTTCTTGATAAGGGCTTCATTAGGTCCAATATCTCGCCATGGGATGCGTCGATGTTGTTTGTCAAGAAGAAGGACGGGTCGATTAGAATTTGTATAGATTACCAGCAATTGAACAAGGTCACATCAAGAATAAGTACACATTGCCTAGGATTGATGACTTTTTCGACCACCTTTAGGGTGACCAAGTGTTTTATAATATCGACTTGAGATCGTTGTACCATCAGTTGAGGATTAGGGCATCCGATGTCCCTAAGACAGCTTTCTGCACTTTGGTACGAGCATTATGAGTTCTTGGTGATGTCATTTGGATTGAAAAATGCCTCAGCAGCTTTCATGCATTTTATGAACCGAGAGTTCAGGACTTACTTGGATGCATTTGTGATAGTCTTTATTGATGATATTTTGATTTATTCCCGTAGCCGGGAGGAGCACAAGCACCATCAAAGAGTTGTTCTTTAGACTGAGAGATAGTTAGTTGTATGCTAAGTTTTCGATATGTGAATTATAGGTGAGTTCAGTTTCTTTCTTGGGGCATATGGTTTTAGCAGAGGGCATTCAGGTGGATCCAAAGAAGATAGAGGCAGTCAAAAACTGACCTCGACCCATATCAGCTACAGAGATCTCGAGTTTCTTGGATTTTACAGGCTATTATCATCATTTTTTGGAGGGGTTTTCATCTGTTGCAGCTCCTATGATCAGGTTGAACCAGAAGGGTGCCCAATTTAGGTAGTCGGATAACTGTGAGGCCAGCTGTCAGAAGCTCAAGAGAGCTTTGACTACGGCGCCAGTGTTGGTTTTGTCCACAGGTTCAGGGCCATATACAATTTATTATGATGCATTTCGTATTGGGCTTGGTACGGTGTTGATGCAGGATGACAAGGTCATTGCTTATGCTTCGCGTCAGTGTAAGATTCACAAGAAGAACTATCCAGTACATGAATTGGAGTTGGCAGCCATTGTTCACGCACTGAAGATTTGGAGACATTATCTATATGGCGTGGCATGTGACGTGTTCTCAAATAAAAAAAGTTTGCAATACTTGTTCAAGTAGAAGAAGTTATATTCGAGGCAGCTAAGGTGGTTGGAGTTGTTAAAAGACTATGATGTCACCATCTTATATCATCCGAAAAAGGCCAATGTGGTTGCTGATGCTTTGAGTAGGATGTCAGCTAGTATGGGCAGTCTTGCATATATTCCGATAAACAAGAGACCGCTTGCCTTAGATGTTTAGGCTTTGGCCAATCAGTTCGTGAGGTTGGATATTTTTGAGCCCGTCCGTGTATTAGCTTGCACAGTTGCTCGCTCTTCTTTATTGGAGCGTATCAGAGATTGACAATATGATGATCCTCATTTGTGTGTACACGGTGAATCATGGAGGTTCCAAGCAAGTTACATTAGAAGATGATGGAGTTTTGGGGATGCAGGGTCGTATTTGTGTGCCTAATGTGGATGGACTTTGGGATTTGATTATAGAAGAGGCCCTTAGTTCCCGGTATTCTATTCATCGGGCGTCGCCAAGATATATCATGATTTGCGAAAGCACTATTGGTGGAGGAGAATGAAAAAGGAGATTGTTGCATATTTGGCTCGGTGTTTGAATTGTCAGCAGGTTAAGTATGATTATCAGGGAACCGGTGGTCTGTTCCAGAAGATTGAGATTCTTGAGTGGAAGTGGGAGCGTATCGCTATGGACTTCGTTGTTGGACACCCACTCAGAGGAAGTTTGATGCAGTGTGGGTTATTGTTGATAGGCTGACCAAGTGAGCAATTTTATTCATGTGGCAGTCTCTTATTCTTCTGAGAGGTTAGCTAAGATCTATATCCAGGAGATTGTTCTCTTTCATAGTGTTCCCGTGTCTATCATTTCAGATTAAGGTATGCAGTTCACCTTATATTTTTGGAGAGTAGTTCAGCAGGAGTTGAGCACACGAGTTGAGTTGAGCATATCGTTTCATCCTTAGATGGATGGGTAGTCCGAGCGGACTATTCAGATTTTGGAGGATATGCTCCGAGCTTGTGTCATTGACTTTGGAGGCTCATGGGATCAATTTTTGCCTTTAACGGTGTTTGCCTACAACATCAACTACCAGTCGAGTATCTAGATGGCTCCTAATAAGATATGGTAGGAGGTGTCGGTCCCCGGTTGGATGGTTTAAGCCATGAGAGGCTCGATTGTTGGGTACAGATCTAGAATAGGATGACTTGGACAAGGTCATGATCATTCAGGATAGGCTTCGTATAGCTCAGTCCATGCAAAAGACTTATGCCAACCGTAAGGTTCGTGATTTGCCGTTCATGGTCGGTGAGCGACTATTGCTTCGGATGTCGCCTCTGAAAGGAAGGATGAGATTTGGAAAGAGGGCCAACCTTAGCCTTAGGCATATAGGTCCATTTGAGATTCTTGATCGAGTGGGGAAAGTGGCTTACATCATTGTGTTACCGGCGAGTTTATCAACCTTACATCTAGTGTTTCATGTGTCTATGATTCGAAAGTATCCTGACGATCCATGTCACGTGTTAGATTTCAGCATTGTCCAGTTGGACAATGATCTATCCTATGAGGAGGAGCCGGTATCCATTCTAAGGGTTTTCCTTCTGTTCATGTTCAGTAGAGAGGTCAGCCTGCTGAGTCATCGACCTGGGAGTCCGAGTCCGATATGCGAAGCCGTTTCCCCCATCATTTCTCCGAATCAGGTACTTCTTTCTCATATCCATTCGAGGATGAACGATTATTTTAGAGGTGGAGGATGTGATGACCCTATTGGGTCATCACTTGTTTAGAAACAAATTCAGTGTTCCAAGGCCTAAAAGCCTTACCTCACCTCAATTTGTGTGCCTGGTCCGGATCTATATCCGAAAAGCCTTCTGTGTGAAAATATGAGAAATATAAATTCCTAGAGTTAAGATTTGATTATGGTTGACTTTAGTCTATATTTTTAGCAAACGAACTCGGATCCGTGTTTCAACGATCCCGGGAGGTCCATAGGAAAATATGGGACTTGGTTATATGCCTGGCATCAAATTTCAAGGTCCCGAGCCCGAGAAATGAATTTTTAAAGAAAATTATTTTTTACAAATTATATGAGTTTTTGGAAATGAAATTTGATGGTATCGGGCCCGTATTTTGGTTTCAGAGCCCAGAACATGTCTTATATGTTGTTTAAGTTGAGTCGGTGAAATTTGGTAAGAAATGGACTTGAAATGACATGAATTGGACATTATTTGAGAAAATTTTGATGTTCTTAAGTGATTTCATGATTTTGGGGCTAAATTCATAGTTTCATGATTTTGATGCTAAATTCATAGTTTCATGATTTTGATGCTAAATTCATAGTTATTGATGTTTAGGACCTGTGCGTGTTTGGTTTGGAGCCACAGAGTGAAATTTGGACGTAGGAAAAATGTTGTAAGCTGCAGGTTTGGTGTTGGCATCTGATCTTGCAATTGCAAGATTAGGGATCGCAAATGCGATGTTTGAGATTATAGGAATTGCGAGGGGGCCTTTACAATTGCGAAGTAGGCCCTGGCCAGCCTTACTCGCAATTGCGAGCAAACCTTCGCAATTGCAAAGTATTCAAACTATTCAAGGAGTCGGAAATGCAACAAGATCTTCGCAAAATGCGAAAGAAGCAGGAATCTTCTCCCACTGTCGCAAATGCGATGTTTAGTTATTTTTTCTAGGATCGCAATTGCGACGAAAAAAGGTCCTGAAGGTGTTCGCAATTGCGAACCGTCATCGCAATTATGAAATCTGAGACTAGTTAATTGGACTTAGACACATTTTCAGCCATTTTTCATATCTTCTCAAAACATAAACTCTCTTGGGCGATTTTCCAAAAAAAAATTCTTCTCCAAATCGATATTAAGTTCTAACTCGCTTTCTTCAATCTTTAACACCTTTCACATGATATCAACTCAAAATCAAAGGTATTCATAGGGGAAATTGGGTGTTTTGGGTAGAACCTATATTTTTCAAATTTTGGGGAATTGGACTTTGATATGAGGTCCGATTTCAAAATAAAATTCATATTTGAGTTCGTGGGTAAATGGGTAATCAGATTTCGGTTCGAACCTCAGGTTTGGCCATGTGGCCCCAAGGTTGATTTTTGACCTTTTGGGAAAACTTTATAAAACTTATTTCCATGCATTAGAATTGATTCATTTAGCTTTTATTGATATAGTTAAGTAACTTGTGGCTAGATACGAGCAAATTGGTAGTGGAATCAAGAGGTAAAGTGATAGTTGAGTTTTGAATTGTGTTCGAGGCATCATGGTAAATGTTTGGTCTGACCTTGGCTTTATGGATTAGGATTCGAGTCCTATTTGCTATGTGTTATTTGATGAGTACGACGTATAGGCATGGTGACGAGCATCTATACATTAGTGTCAAGCATGACTGTGAATCTTAAATTGAAATTGTTGTATTCTTAATAAGTACTAGGAATGCCTAAGTTGTTGATTCTCTGTGCTGGGCAAGAATTTTGATTATTATCATAAAAATTGCTTATGGGTGAGTATTGGTTTAGATAAATGTTAGAACAAGTTTTGCTATAGCTAATTCCCTTACGGGGACGTATTTACTTCTTACTGTCGATTTCCTTGCCGGGACATTGTTGTTTCCTTATTGCTCCCTTGTCGGGATTCTTTTTAATTAGTGTTGAATCGTATATTGGGATTGGGTTTCACGTCACAATAATATTATATAGAACGGATTGCACGTCGCAACAATATTTTATGGATGGGATTGCACGCTGCAACAATATTTTATGGATGGGGTTGCACGCTGCAATAATATTTTATGGATCGTGTTGGATCCCACAACAGTGAAATATGATACGGATCGGGTTGCACATCGCAACAATGTCTTATGATTTGGTTCGGGTTGCGTGCCACAGTAATAAAGAATAAAAGTGGATATTGATTTATTACTATTCCCTTCTCCCTTCTGCTGCAAAATTTAAATTGTTCTTTATGCTTTTCTCCCGAGTTACTGTTGGTAATTGATACCCCCACAGCATGTCCTCTCCCTATCTTAAATTGCTAGTTTTCCTTTATTAATACTCACTATATATTGATTTAATTGCACAGGTTAATTTGATAGTCTGGTCCTAGCTTCGTCACTACTCTGCCGAGGTTCGACTAGTCACTTACCAGCACATGAGGTCGGTTGTGCTGATACTATACTCTGCTCTATATTGTGTAGATCCCGGTGCTTTAGCTTATAGACCACAATAAGATTGCTGATTCTTGTTCATCAGGCGACCCGAGGTAGTTCTGCTGGCGTCCGCAGGCCTTGGCGTCTACTTCAATCATCATTCCTATTTCTTTCATGTATTACTGGAGAGAGAGTTGTATTATTTCTTTCAAACCTTTATTTGTAGTACTCCTAGATAGTCTGTGAAGTTGTGACACCAGTCTTGGGTAGACTCGTTATGGATTGATATTAGTAATATTATAAAACTTTGAAATTTAGTCTTCGCTAATTATATTCTGTTGTTATTTAAATATTGGTTCTTAATTATTATCATATTAAAAATTGAAACAAGGCAAATAGTTCAATTCGTTGGCTTGCCTAACATTCACTAGCATGTGCCATCACGACTCCCTATGGTGAAAAATCCGGATTGTGATAGTTTGGAGCTCCGAGAGCTCGGGTGAGTTTCGGATAGGCTATATTTTGAACTTAAGAAAATTTGCCAGTATAACTGAACTTGTTGGAGGCCTCTGATCTCAATTTGCGAGATCAGGCATCACAATTACGAACCCTGCAGATTCCGCATTTGCGGGGTTCCATCGCAATTGTTGTGACGACCCAAAGGGTAATCACCTATTTTCCTCATATGTTCCGTGCTTCTGAGGCCTTGAAAACCTCATTTAATATTGCCTCAATTTGCATGCACAGTCCGGGCGCGTAGCGAAATTTTGTTTCGTTGGAATGTGTGAATTCTGTGAAAATTTTGAAGAATTTTGATATTAATATGATAATAGATGACATTGGTCAATATTTTTGGTAAACGAACCCGGACCCGAGATTGGACTATCCCGGAAGGTCCGTAGAAAAATATGGGACTCGGGCATGTGCCCGGAGTCGAAATCCGAAGTCTAGAACCTAAGTAAAAGAAGTTTTCTGTTAAATTATTTTTCTGAAATTATTAAGAAAAATAAAAATGAAAAGTGATTAAAAGAATATGGTATCGGGATCGTATTTTAATTTCGATGCCCGGTACAAGTCTTATATATTATTAAGTGCTTCCTGTAAAGTTTGACCGAAATCGGATGTCGTTTGACGTGTTTTGAACTATGAGTTCCAAGTTTGAAAGTTTATGAAGTTTAAAAGGGAAATCATGAGTTTGAGGCTAGATTTTATGTAAATAATGTTATTTTAGTGATTTGATCGCGCGAGCCACTCTATAGGATATTTTTGAGGTTGTGCGCGTGTTTGGTTTGGAGCCCTGAGGGCTCGGGTGAGGTTTGGATAGGCCGCGAGTTGCATTTCTCACATTTGAAAAAGCTGGTGTTCCTCAGTTCTGGTGTCTTCGAATTTGTGAAGATTTTCTCGCAAATACGAGCTTCCCAAATGCGAAGGATCCATCGCAGAAGCGAAGAATGGGGAGACTAGGCAGGAGCGCAATTGCGATATATTGCTTCATAAAAGCGAAGACTGGTAAACTGGGCACGGATCGCAAATGCGAACATTTTGGTCGCAAATGCAAAGGTCCCTGGAATGTGCTGAGTTCACAAATGCAAAAATTTCTTCACATTTCCCAACTTAGCAGGTCGGTATTAGCAAATGTGAACCTAAGTTCACGAATTCCATATCTGCACCTATGCACTTTTATACTTATACAAAATTAAAACCACTTTTCACTATTATTCCCAAACCCTATAGGCGATTTTTCGAGAGAAACTTCATCTCAAATCACTTGTAAGTCAATTTTCACTCAATTCTTTTAACTTTTAACATCATTAAACATGTTTTCCATATTAAATCAAGGATTTTCATGGGTGAAATTGGAGTTTTGGGGCAGAACCTAGCTTTTCTATAAATTGGGAAGTTGGGCCTCGATTTGAGGTCCAATTTCAAAAAAAATTAAATATTTGAACTTGTGAGGGAATGGGTAACCGGATTTTGGTTCGAACACCGAGTTTCGACCACTTGGGCCCGGGGGCGTTTTGGGAATTTTTGAGTAAAACTTTGGGAAAACTATTATTATGCATTCAAACTAATTCATATAGTGTTTATTAAAGTAATTGAACAAATTGTGATTAGATTCAAGCGAGTTGGAGGTTGAATTACGAGGTAAAACAATAGTTGAAGGTTAAGCGGACTTCAAGGCTTTGAGGCGAGTGGAGCAGCTGGCTTCACTCGAACACCAGTTTCAAAGCGTGAAGGAGGAAAGCCTAACTCAGGGTCGCAAAACCGAGGAGCTTACAGCTAAATTTGATGTTGAACTAGCCAAGGCCAAATCTGATGCTGAGGCAATTACGTCTTCGTACCAAGCCGACACTGAAACAGCTAATGCCCGAGCAAAGGAGATCTTCATTCTAGCCGAAGTTAGGAGATATCTGTTGCGGCTCAAGTTACGTTATCATATGCCCTTGAACATGCTAGGTTATAGTCCTAGAGGGAAACCCTCGAGGAGGTATATGCTTGTGGCTTTGCTTTGCGATGAGGATGATTTAGTAGTGGCTCCGAGAGTGGATGAGACGAAGATGAAGTCCCCGAGACGTGAGGCTCTCGAATATGCTGCTCATATGAGGATGATTTATGCTGGAAGTTCACATGTAAAAAATTCGAACTCCAATATATTGTGCTGGAATATTCTCCAAATTTTGAATAGTACTTCCATTCAGATGTATCTCTACATAAATCGTGACTAGATTTTAATTATTTTTGAAGTTGTGGCTATTCTCAATTACCACTTAAAAATTTGGCTATTTTTGAATTTTACCCCTAAGTTATCATGTCACTATGGGGGGGGGGGGGGTAACTAACTCCTAAAACTGGCCATTGTTGGTCGGTAATTGGCAAAAGTCAAAAATTGGCTGAAAATCGACCAATTTATGGTGGTTAGTAATTTTGTGGTCAATTAAATTTAATAAAAGGCCAAAAAAGAAAAGAATCTAACTAAAAACCAACAAAAGTCGATTGGTATTTTTAATTACATAATTAAAAAAATGCACCATCTCGAACCGAACCGAGTTTGCACTATGGAAGGATAATATTCTACCACTAGAGCAATAGTTCATTTTTTTAAACTTTTCTTTTATTTTACTTATACTCGTTTATTGTATTTTTACGTAAAAATTACCGACCGTTTTCGATTGTTTTTATTTTGAAAAAAAAATGTTGAATAAATTTAGTTGGTTTTTAATACGATATACTGTATAATCGACAATCTATCTTGGATGAGTTGGTGCGTAGTATTCCCCAATCTGAGAAGTTGATCATTGGAGGAGAATTTAATGGCCATATTGGGGCAGATGCTAGTGGTTATGGTGAGGTTCACGGTGGCGTTGGCCTTGGGGTTAGGAACTGGAGGAGGCTCTGCGTTGTTGGAGTTCGCTAGGGCCTCTGAGCTTCTGATTGCTAACTCGTCTTTTCAGAAGAGGAAGGAGCATTTGGTCACCTTCAGAAGTTCGACGGCGATGACTCATGACTCAGATCGATTACCTCCCTTAGAAGGAGCGATAGAGGTCTGTGCAGGGACTGCAAGGTTATTCCGGGAGAATCCATTTCAACTCTTCATAGACTCCTAATGATGGATGTCGGAATATGGGTGAAGAAGAAGTGGAGGGGTGCTCGGGGCCAACCGCGAATTAGATGGGGTGCTCTGACTAAAGAGAAAGCCAAGGATCTGGAGCGGAGGTTAGTTGATGGTAGTGCTTGGAGTAGTTCTGGGGTAGCAGACGCGATGTGGTCAGAGACAGCGAATCTGGTTAGGGAGGCAGCGCGGGATGTGCTTGGGGTAACAAAAGGCTATCTAGGCAGGCATCAGGGAGACTAGTGGTGGAACAAAGTAGTGCGAGGAAAAGTAGAGGTGAAGAAAGCTGCTTTTGCGAAGTTGGCAGGGAGCACTAGCGAGGAAGAAAGGCGGGTGAACGGGAGAGATATAAGGTGGCAAGGAAAGAAGCGAAAATGGCGGTCACAGAGGCTAAAAACACGGCTTTTGGCCGCATGTACGAGGAATTGGGGGGGGGGGGGGAAAGGCGGGGACAAGAAGTTATTCCGATTAGCCAAAGCAAGGGAAAGGAAGGCGCGAGACGTGGACCAGGTTAGGTGCATCAAGGATGAGGATGGTAGAGTCTCGATGGGGGAGTCTCAAGTCAAACAGAAATGGCATGCGTACTTCCGAGATCTTCTAAACGAGGAGGGGGACCAAAGCATAGAACTAGGGGAGCTGGGGCATCCAGAGCGGCATAGAGACTTAGGGTGGGTACCTGCAGGCGCATTAGGGTGGAAGAGGTCGTGGGGGCTTTACGTAGGATGAGTAGAGGTCGAGCGACCGGGCCAGACGAAATCCCGGTGGAGTTCTGGAAATGCGTGGGTAAGCCAGGAGTGGAGTGGCTCACGAGGTTGTTCAATGCGATCTTCAGGTCCCAAAGGATGCCAGAGGAGTGGAGGTGGAGTACAGTGGTGCCCTTGTATAAGAACAAAGGGGATATCCGGTGTTGCGACAACTATAGGGGCATCAAATTAATAAGCCACACCATGAAGGTCTGGGAGCGGGTGATCGAGGCCAGGGTGAGGGAGTCGACATCTATTTTCGAGAACCAGTTCGGTTTCATGTCGGGTCGGTCCACTACTAAAGCTATCCACCTTGTCAGGAGATTGGTGGAACAGTTCAGGGATATGAAGAAGGACCTGCGCATGGTGTTTATCGACTTGGAGAAGGCATATGACAAGGTCCCTAGGGAGGTAATATGGAGGTTCCTGGAGGCTAAGAGCGTGCCGGAAGCCTACATCAGACTAATCAAGGACATGTGCGATGGAGCTAAGTCCAGGGTTAGGACAGTGGGTAACGATGCAGACCATTTCCCGGTGGTTATGTGGCTCCATCAAGGATCTGCGCTTAGCCCCCTCTTGTTTGCCTTGGTAATGGATTTTTTGACGCGGCATATTCAAGGGGACGTACCTTGGTGTATGCTATTTGCTGATGACATAGTCGTGGTAGACGAGATGAGGGTCGGTGTTAACGAGAGGTTAGAGGTATGTAGACAGACTCTCGAGTCTAAGGGGTTCAAACTAAGCAGGTCTAAGACAGAATATCTGGAGTGTAAGTTTAGCTCCGAGTCGAGCGAAGTGGGTGGGAGCGTGATGATTGGATCCCACGACATAACCAAGAAGCATAGTTTCAGATACCTTGGATCGGTGATCCAGGGGGACGGGGAGATAGACGGGGATGTCACTCACCGTATAGCGGCGGGGTGGTCGAAGTGGAGGCTTGCATCAGGAGTCCTGTGTGATAAGAAAGTGCCACAGAAACTCAAGGGGAAGTTTTATAGAGCTGTGGTTAGACCTGCCATGCTGTATGGGACGGAGTGTTGGCCGGTGAAGAAATTTCATGTTTAGAGGATGATGGTTGCGGAGATGAGGATGCTTAGGTGGATGTGCGGGCTCACCAAGTTAGATAAGATTAGGAACGAAGTTATTCGGGAGAAGGTGGGGGTGGCCCCAGTGGATGAGAAGATGCGAGAGGCGAGGCTTCGGTGGTTCGGGCATGTGCGGAGGAGAAGCCCCGATGCCCCGGTGAGGAGTTGTGAGCGGCTAGCGGTGGTCGGTGTGAGGCGAGGCAGAGGGAGGCCTAAGAGATACTGGGGAGAGGTAATTAGACAGGACATGGCCAGGATGCGTATTTCCGAGGACATGACCCGTGATAGGAAAGTCTGGAGGTCTAGTATCAGGGTGGTAGGATAAGGGCTTCTAGTTTTTTCGTTCTCCTTGCCCGGGGTGGGTGAGGCGTGGTAGGGCCACCTATAGATGATTAGTTATGTTCTGTTGTGGTAGTCATTTCTGGTAGTTACTGTTATGATATCATTGCATGCCTGCTTATTTATTGGTATTTATGTCTCTTATGTTTATATAATTTTTATACGTTATATGCTAGAGTGACTAATGCGGTTTTTGTTTTTGTTTTTGTTTGCTTTTCCTTTCCCTGCGCCGAGGGTCGATTGGAAACAACCTCTCTGCCCTCTCGGGTAGAGGTAAGACCTGTCTACATATTACCCTCCCCAGACCCCACCTTGTGGGAATATACTGGGTTGTTGTTGTTGTTGTTGTTGTATAATCGACAAATTTTGGTCAGTTGTTTTTAATTTAATTTTAATTTTTCAAGTGAAACACCAACCAAAGTTGGTTGGTTTCTTGAAAGAAAAAAAATTCGCGGGATGCAAAAATATTTCTTGCATTTTTGTGGCACGAGAAAACCGACCGAAGTTGGTCAGTTTTGTTAAAAAAAATTGAAACATAAAATATTTGAAAAATCAACCTATGTCCCCGATCGATTTTATCACGACTCGGATTTTCCACCTTCGAGAGTCCTGATGGAGCCTATTAATGAGAGCAAGGCTAGCCAATTTTAATTACATTTCCATCAATGATATAACCCACTTTAACAATTGACGGCAAAACATAAAAGCTACAAAATTCAATAAGAAGCGGAAGTCTTAGCATTATATAAAATTGAATAGAAATGCGGAAAGTTAAACAAAATTCTCTAACCAAGACTAGCGTCACTGTACTCACAAACGTCTAAGAATACTAAATACAACGTCTTAAAGAAAGACAAATCGTTTGTCTCGACACAATGAGACAACAGACTAAAAGAGAAGGAAATGGAGACGTAGGGCCTACGGATGCCTGCAAGGCTACCTCGAGTCTCGCTGGACTGAAGGCTTGATCCCGCACTAAAATTGTTGTTGTTGCAGCTCGAAACCTGGATCTATGCAAAATAGCACATAGTGTAGTATCAGCACAACCGACTCTATGTACTGGTAAGTGTCTAGCCTAACCCCGACGAAGTAGTGATGAGGCTAGACTTGACTACCACATAAACCTGTGCAATTTTAGATATACAGTGGAATAGAAATAAAATACAAGTAAATAATATGGGAGGGGAACATACTGTCGGGAGATAACAGTTTCAAGTATAAACTGACTAATACAAAGGAAAAGCAAACCTCATACAACAACAAGAAACAGAAATCAACAAGTGCACGACATCACCCTTTGTGCTTTTACCCTCATACCTCACATAAAATCAATAGAATCAGCACGAAATGACACATCTTATGGCACGACATCACCCTATATGCTTTACTCTCTTTTTCTCACAGTAAATAAACAATGCACGACATCATCCTTCCTTTTTTATACTCTTTCCTCACAAGAAGCGAACAGTGCACGGCATCACCCTTCATGCTTTAACACTCTTCCTCACCTAATCAGCAATCACAAACAAGGGCAAGGGAAATAATAAAACAACAATGAAAATCCTTGCAAGGGAATACAAGCAACAATTCAAAATCCGGCAAGGGCACAACATCAATAATCAACTACGTCCCGGCAAGGGAATAAATCATTAACTTTGTCTCTTTCTTTCACTTTTATCTCATAGTGCACATTACCACTTGAGCCAATGCTCCAAGGACTTACTTATCTCATATACCTTCACAATTTGCATTTTAACACGAGCCAACACTCCACGAAGTTTAAAGATCACAATTTCCTTTCACAAGATCTTTACAACATACAGAAGTCATCAATTGAGCAAGAAAAATATAACATTAATCCTAACTATTTACAAAATAAGGACTCACGGTCATGCTAGACACCAATGTATAGATACTCGTCACCATGCATATACATTGTACTCGACTGTTAGCAAATATCAAATAAGACTCGACTCATATTCTCTCAAACTAGGGTTAAATCAAGAACTTACCTCAACTTCTACGGTCAAATCAACCCACAAGAACTGTTTTTCTTCTCGAATTCTATTCCAACCTAATCAAATCTATACAATAATGAATTCATAATATCAATATATGCTAAACAAATAAAACTCAATATCTAATTATAGATTTCCAAGCTTTCTTTTCCAAAATCCCAAAATCGCCCCCGGGTTCGCTTGGTCAAAACATGAGCTTTGTACCCAAATCAAATCCTCCATTCACCCATGAGCCCGAATATATAATTTGTTCTCAAATTTAACCCCTAAACGAGGTCTAAATCAAGAAAAAGTAAAAAGCCCTAACTCTACCCACTTCCCCCAATTTCTACCCAAAATCACATGTTTTAGGATTAGGATTCAACAAATATTGATGGAAAATGAAGAAAACAAGTTAATATTTACTAGCCCAAGAAGTTTTGGTGAAGGGAGATTCAAGGATGCCTAAAGACCTTGGAGAAGAAGGAGCTCGTGTGTTTTTATGAAAATCCCGTAACTACGCTGTTCTGGAAATTTAAAATATAACGGGGAAAAATTGCTCTATACGATCGCGAGAAAGGGTTTGCGATCGCATAGGGTAAATGGAGGTTGGTCGTTGCGATCGCATTAGGGGTATTGCAAACGCATACGAGAAACGAGGCAGAAATACCCAGGTTTGGTTTAATGCTTTGCGACCGTAGGAGCGACCGCGGGAGAAAGGATGTGTTCGCACTGAAGGACCTGGGCTAAGCTATGTGATCGCGGGTGAGTCTATGCGATTGCACAGAATTAATGCAAGCGCTTGGAGGTTTACTTTACGTGATCGCGGAGCTACCCTTGCGATCGCATAGAACTGAATACCAGAACATCAGAACAGAGACTTCTGCAATTTTTTCTAAGTTTGAAACCACTCCGAAACACCTCCGAAATACTCCCGAGCCCTCGGGGCTCCTAACCAAACACATACACTAACTCAAAAACATCTTACGAACTTAACCGTGCGATCAAATCGCCAAAATAACATAAAAACAATGAATTAAACCTCAAAATTACTAGTTTTTCCTCAAACTTTATTAACTTTCAAATTTAGAGTTTTAAGTCCGAAACACGTCAAACGACGTCTAATTTCAACCAAACTTTACAGAAAGTGCTTAAAACATATGTAAGAATTGTACCCAGTGCCAGAACCAAAATACGGGTCCGATACCATATTCTTTTTAAAATTTTCATTTCCAATTTCCTTAATTATTTTCTAAAAACAATTTCAATCAAAAATTCATTTCTCGTGCTTGAGACCTCGAAATACGATTCCGGGCATACGCCTAAGTACCATATTTTTCTACGGACCCTCTTGGACCATCAAATTACGGTTTCGGGTCTGTTTTCCCAAAACATTGACCAAAGTTAAATTTAATCAATTTAATATTAATATTTAATATTTTTCTCACATAATTCATATTTAAGCTTTTTGGCTACGCTCCCGGACTGTGCACGCAAAGACATCCCCAAATGAGGTTTTCAAGGCCTCGAAAGCACAAAATAAATAGGAAAATAAGTAGGGTCATCACATTCTCCACCTCTAAAATAACTGTTCTCCCTCGAATGGACAAAAGAAAGAAGTAGGTGAGTCGGGGAGAAGATGAGGATAACAATTCCGCATATCAGACCCGGACGCCCAGGTCGATGCCTCAGGAGGCTGACCTTTCCACTGAACATGAACGGAAGGAAAACTCTTGGATCTCATCTGACGAACCTGCCGCTCCAAAATAGTTACCGGCTCCTCCTCATAAGACAAGTCCTTGTCCAACTGGACAGTGCTGAAATCTAACACGTGAGCTGGATCGCCGTGATACCTTCAAAGCGTGGATACATGAAAATATAGATGCAAGGCTGATAAGATAGGCGGCAATGCAAGCCTATAAGCCACATCTCCCACTCGATCAAGAATCTCAAACGAACCAATGAACCTAGGGCTAAGCTTGCCCTTCTTCCCAAATCTCATTCGCCAATCATAGACGACCCCCAGAGCAATACCTACTCACCAACCATGAAAGCTACATCTCAAACCTTACAATCTGCATTGCTCTTTTGCCTAGACTGAGCTAAACGAAGCCTATCCTGAATGGTCTTGACCTTGTCCAAGGCCTCCTGAACCAAATCCGTACCTAACAACCGAGTCTCTCTCGGCTCAAACCATCCAACCGGAGATCGACATCCCCTACCATATAAAGCCTCATAAGAACCATCTGGATGCTCGACTGGTAGCTGTTCTTGTAGGCAAACTCCGTTAAAGGTAAGAACTGATCCCATAAACCCCTAAAGTCGATAACACAAGCTCGAAGCATATCCTCTAGAATCTGAATAGTTCGCTTGGACTGACCATCCGTCTGGGGATGAAATGTTGTGCTCAAATCTACTCGTGTACCCAACACTCGCTACACCACTCTCCAGAAGCATGAGGTAAACTACGTACCCCGGTCCTAAATGATAGACAGAGGCACACCATGAATGTGAACAATCTCCCGAATATAGATCTCAGTGAACCTCTCAGAAGAATAGGAGACTGCCAGTGGAATGAAATGTGCTGACTTGGTCATCCTATCAACAATAACCCATATCGCATCGAACTTCTTTCGAGTCAATGGAAGCCCAGTAACAAAACCCATAGTTATCCGCTCCCACTTCCAGTTGGGAAGCTCAATCCTCTAAAATAAATCACCAGGCCTCTGATGCCCATACTTAACCTGCTGACAATTCAAACAACGAGCCACATATGCTACGATATCCTTCTTTATTTTACACCACCAATAATGTTACAGCAAGTCCTGATACATCTTCGCGATGCCCGGATGAATAGAGTACCTAGAGCTATGGGCATCCTCTAAAATTAACTCTTGAAGCCCATCTGCATTAGGCACACAAACTCGCCCATACAATCTCAAAACTCCACCGCACCTAAGGTAACCTGCTTGGCACTTCCTCGCTGCACAGTGTCTCTAAGGACACACAAATGGGGATCATTAAAGTGTCGATCACAGATACTCTCCAATAATGAAGAATGAGAGACCGTGAAATCTAACACATGATTGGGCTCGGAAATATCCAGTCTCACGAACTGATTGGCTAAAGCCTGAACATCCAAAGTAAGGGGCCTCTAACTGACCAGAATATAAGAAAGACTGCCCATGCTGGCTGACTTCCTGTTCAAAGCATCGGCCATTATATTGGCCTTCCCCAGATGATAAAGGATTGTGACATCATAATCCTTCAACAACTCCAACCACCTCATTTGCCTCAAATACAACTCCTTTTGCTTGAACAAGTACTGAAGACTCTTGTGATCGGTGAACACCTCACAAGCCACGCCATACAAATAATGCCTCCAGATCTTCAATGCGTGAACAATGATTTCCAACTCTAGATCATGCATTGAATAATTATTCTCATGAATCTTCAACTATCTCAAAGCATAGACAATGACCTTGCCATCATGCATCAACACTGCTCCAAGTCAAACACGGCTAGTATCACAATAGATTGTATTAGGCCGTGAACCTGTAGGCAAAACCAACACCGGTGTTGTAGTCAAAGCTGTCTTGAGGTTGTGAAATCTCACCTCACACTCATCCAACCATCTGAACAGGGCACCTTTCTAGGTCAATCTAGTCATCGAGGCTGCAATAGATAAAAATCCCTTCACAAACCGTCTGTAGTAGCCTGGCAACCCCAAGAAACTCCGAATCTCTGTAGCTGATGATGGTCTAGGCTAGTTCTTGACTGCCTCTATTTTCTTTGGGTCCACTGGAATACCTTCTGCTGATACAACATGACCCAGATATGCAACTGAACCCACCTAGAATTCACACTCCGAGAACTTAGCATATAACTGACTACCCCTCAAAGTCTGAAGAACCACTCTAAGGTGCTGCTCGTGCTCCTCCTAGTTGAGGGAGAATATCAATATATCATCAATGAACACTATCACGAATGAATCCAAATAAGTCCTGAACACCCGGTTCACCAAATCCATGAAAGCTTCTAGGGCATTTGTCAACCCGAATGACATAACTAAGGACTCATAATGCCTATACCGAGTGTGGAAAGCTGTCTTAGGGACATCAGATGCCCTAATCCTCAACGGATGGTACCCGAATCGCAAGTCAATCTTTGAGAATACCTGGCACCTAAAGTTGGTCGAACAAATCATCAATCCTCGGTAGTGGATACTTATTCTTGATCGTTACCTTGTTCAATTGCCGAAAATCAATACACGTCCTCGTTGACCCATCCTTCTTCTTCACAAATAATAGTGGGACCCCATGGAGACACACTGGGTCTGATGAAACCATTCTCAAGCAACACAACTGCTCTTTTAACTCCTTCAACTCCAGCGGGGCCATACGATATGGCAAAATAGAAATGAACTAAGTGCCCGGAATCAAATCAATGCAGAAATTAATGTCCCTATCGGGTGGCAAGCCCGGCAGGTCTGAAGGAAAACATTAGGGAACTCAAAAACAACGGGCACAGAATCGATAGAGGGAGCCTCAATATTGGAATCCAAAACATAAGCTAAATAAGCAAAACACCCCTTCTCGACCATACGCCGAGCTTTTTTATACGACATGACACTGCGGGTAGAATAACTTGGAGTCCCTCTCGACTCTAAGAGAGGTATACCTAGCAAAGCTAAAGTCACAGTCAACACAAGAGCGATGGACTCGATCGACCACGATGGAATTACCTACCGAAATAGACACATAAACAGGTACCTAGTGCATCACTAGGCGTGATCAAATACGAGGCAAAATAGGATGACACATACGAATACGTAGATTCTGAATCAAACCACACCGAAGCTTCTCTATCACAAATCAAAACCGTACCTATAACAACCGCATCAAAAGCCTCTACCTCGGGACTAGCCTGAAGAGCATAACATCAGGGCTGGGCCCTGCCACTCTAATCTGCCTCTCTGGGATGGCCTGTTACTGGCTGGCCTCCACGTCTAGCGGTCTGAGCTACACCTCTATGACCTTTACCTCCCCCTCTAGCACCTCTACCCCAACCTCTAGATGGGTGGGTGGGTGGGCTGTGGAGCAGTTGATGCCTGAACCAAGGCATGAGAACCCTAGTGTTGAGAACTGCTCGGTGCTCAAGGGAAAAATTTGGCAATATGACCCGTATCACCACAAGTGTAACAAGCCCTTGGCTGCTGAGTCTGCTGGCCCTGTTGACCTGAATGACCACCATGGAAACTCTAATGTGGCGGTGCACTGATAGGAGCTGGCGGTGCACTGAATAGCTGCTGATCAAAATAATTCCCATGGAAACCAATATCACCTGTGGCACCCTGAGAAACCTAGAGGGCTGACTGGAAAGGCTTAGAAGGCTGACCGCTATCATAAGAATCCATGCCTCCAGATGAGGCACCACTGAATCGACCTGACCGACGGTGTCTTTTGTCATCTCTTTGACCACCCCTCTGTGGCAATACCATCTCAATTTTCGGGCCACATTGGCCGCCTCCTGAAATGTAATATCACTCGCCGCCTCTCTAGCCATCTGGAGATAAATAATATGGATGAGTCCATTAATAAATCGTCTCACTTTCTCCCTCTCAGTGAGGAGTATGACAGTAGCATGGCGAGCCAACTTAATAAACTTGATCTCGTATTGGGTGAATGACATAGATCCTTGATGGAGACACTCAAACGGTCTCTAATAGGCCTTACGATGTGTGACAGGGAGAGACATCTCAAGAAATGTATGCGTGAACTGCTCCCAGGTCAAGGTTGGAGACTCTGCTGGTCTAGCTAAACAGAAATCCCTCCAACAAGTCTTGGCGGATCCAGGTAGGCAAAATGCAGCAAAGTCAACTCCATTGGACTCAACTATACCCATGTTCTGAAGAACCTCGTGGCAGCTATCCAAATAATCCTGAGGATCCTCGGTGGGTGAACCACTGAAGTAGTAGTAAAGAGCTTGGTGAACCTATCCAATCTCCATAAAGCATCGGCAGACATGGCAACCCCATCACCTGCCTGGTCTACCACACCCGAATGAGCTGCTCTAACTGGTTGAACTACTGGAGCCTTAACCTGAGGAGCTACCTTCTCTAGAGTACGAGTAGCAGGAGTCTGGGCCCCTCATCCAGCCTGAGAGACCGCTGGTGCTACAATAAGTAAACTCGCACGGGTAACACTCTCCATGAGGCCCACCAATCATACCAAAGCATCCTAAAGAACTGGGTGGCAATAAACCCCTCTAGTACCTGAGCTGGGCCACTAGAACTGCTGGGACTGGAACCTTCTCGTCAAAGTTAATCTGAGGCTCCACCACTGGTGTTGTTGCTCGTGGTTGAGATCTACCCCTACCTCAGCATCTAGCACGCCCTTGTCCTCTGCCCCTAGCGAGAGCTGCTTGGGGCTCGAACTTATAATGAGAAGATGAAAAAGCATGTGTTCTCGCCATCTACGAAAGAATAGAGTAGAAATTCAATTAGCATTGAGAAACCATACCACACGACAAAAAAGAACAAATGTGAAACTTTTCCTAACTCGGTAGCCTCTAAGAGATAAATACAGACGTCTTCGTACCAATCTCTCAGACTATACAAAGCTTTTCCGTGAGTTGTGAGACCTATATAACCTAGAGCTCTCATACCAACTTGTCACGATCCGGATTTTCCACCCTCGGGAGTCATGATGGCACCTACTAATGAAAGCTAGGAAAGCCAATTTTAATTACCTTTCCATCAATTATCTAACCCAATTTAATAATTGATGGCAAAACATAAAAGCAACAAAATTCTCTACCCAAGACAGGTGTCATTGTACTCCCGAACTACTAAGAATACTAAATACAACGTATGAAAGAAACACAAACTGTTTGTCTCGACACAATGAGATAACAGACTAAAAGAGAAGGTAAGGGAGACGGCGGGCCTGCGGATGCCTGCAAGGCTACCTCGGGTCTCGCTGGACTGAAGGCCTGCTCCAACACTAATACTGCTGCTATTGCTACCCGAAATCTGTGCAAAATATCACAGAGTGTAGTATCCGCATAACCAACCCCATGTGCTGGTAAGTGTCTAGCCTAACCCCGGCAAAGTATTGACGAGGCTAGATTAGGCTACCACATAAACCTATGCAATTTTATATATACAGCGGAATTGAAATACAAGACAAGTAAATAATATGCAAGAGGAACATGTTGTGGGGAGATAACAGCTTCAAGTATAAATTGACTGATACAAAGGAAAAACACAACTCATACAACAACAAGAAAGAGAGATCAACAAGTGCACGACATTTCATTATTTTTTAGGAGATACATATAAGATTTCACATCAAATACTTGATTGGATTAAGTGATGTTCAGTTTGATCAAGGATAGAAACAATGATTACAAATAGAATTAATCAAAAAACCTCTAATAACGAATTTGCACATTGCAAGAGATGGTCTACAACGTAAGCGATTAGTACAATTTTGTCCGATAAGAAAAAAAGCAAACATTTGCTGATTCACTATACCTTTTGAGTGATTAAACAGTTTCATGCAGGGTGTTTTTACTTTGTAACGTCATATTCAGTTTTGTTTTTTATTACTTTAAAGCTAATCAAGCAACCTGAGATATGATTGGGGTCTACAGAATAAATAAAATAAGTAACATCATTTACAGTCAACTTGTGGGGGCTGACCATTTAATTTAATTTCTAATAAAGTTGGAGAAATTTTCTAATATACGTACGCTTTATGGAAGAAACAAACCATGAAGAAAGACGAAAAAGCATTCTCCTACTAATATACAAATCTTTACTAAGAATATTGCAGTGGGCAGCCACCTTTATCCAAAAAGTATCACTTGACACTTCTTCGTCGTTGGAAATTATATTGTGTGGTTAGCTAATATTTTAATGCTGTTATAAAATAATAAAAGAACAAAAGTAATATTGTAGAAAGAGAGAAATTTTATTGAGTTTTGGAATGATTTATAATATGGTAAAATTCCTTTATTTATAAGGCCTCTTTGCCCCCCAGGTAGGGGTAAAGCCTGCGTACATATTACCCTCCCCAGACCCCACTTGTGGGATTATACTGGGTTGTTGTTGTTGTTGTTGTTGTTGTATAAGGGAAAATGACTTAGTCACAAAGTAAAACTCTCTACAAGATAGACATTCACTCCAAATAGAATTTTATTCATAACACTCCTCCTTGAATGTCTACTCAATAAGTAATGTGCCTCACTAAAACCTTAACTAAAATAAAACCCAATGGAAAAAAATTGTAGAAAAAGAAAAAAAGAGTACACATATCTAATAATACACCTTTTGGTTGACTCGTTAAAAACCTTGCAAGAAAAACTCAGTGGGACAAAATCTTGTAAGGAAAAAAGAGTACAACATGCATTAACTCCCCCTGATAAGAGCATCAATTCACATCCTTGAGCCTTCGCATCCCGATCTTGTACACTGGCTTCGTGAAGGTTGACGTCAGTAGAGATTTTGTGAATAAATCAGCCATATTATCACTTGAACGAATCTGTTGCACATTGATATCACCATTCTTTTTAAGATCATGTGTAAAAAAATAACTTTGGTGAAATGTTTTGTCCTATCTCCTTTTATGAATCCTCCCTTTAATTGAGCTATGCATGCTACATTGTCTTCGTACCAAATATTGGTTAACTTGTCACATTTCATACCATATTTATCTCAAATAAGACGTATTATAGACATCAACTACACACACTCTCGACTTGCTTCATGAATAGCAATTATCTCAGCATGATTAGATGAAGTAGCCACAATTGATTGCTTAGTCGATTGTCAAGATATGGCATCCACAGGTAAATACATAATTGTCACGACCCGAATTTCCCACCATCGAGATTGTGATGGTGCCTACTCGTGGTAGCTAGGAAAACCAATTCATTTACCTTTTCCATTAGTAAACCATCATGTTGTCAATTTTATAGCATAAATAATAATAATAACAATAACTATGGAAGTCTAATTTTTATAAGTCTAAAATAAATAAGAAATACTCAACAACATCCTCTACCCAAGATTTGGTGTCACATACTCACGAACCACTAAGAATAAACTACATATAAAGGTCTGAAAGAAATATAACAACTCTCTGTCTCAAAACAATAAGACCACAGTATAAATGAAAAGCATAAGAAGAGACGCTGGGCCTGGGGATGCCTGCAAGACTACCTCAGTCTCGTGATAATAAGATCCTGCTATCGAACTACTACTGTTACTGCTCAAAATCTGGACCTGTGCAAAAACGCACAGAAGTGTAGTATGAGCAAAACCGACCCCATGTGCTGGTAAGTGCCTAGCCTAACTCGGCGAAGTAGTGACGAGGCTAAACTAGACACCACATAAACCTATGCAGTTACAAAATATACAGCAAAAATTTGAATACCAAGAAATCAACAACATGGGAGGGAAAACATGCTGCGGGGAAACACAATTAAAAGATAATCCAGAGATCAACCAAAAACAGCTTATTCCATCGTGAAACAACAAATCAAAATATCAATGTTCATCCATAAACACATATAAGCAACTGTTGTGGCGTGCAACCCTCTCCACATATCATTATTGTGGCGTGCAACCCAACCCACATTATTTACCATTTATCATTTATCATTTATCATTGTTGCGGCGTGCAACCCGTTCCTCAATATCATTTCATAGTCTGAGTCCCCAAGAAACAGTCAAAATCAAGGGACACACATCAGATAGATACGAAGCAAACATCCCGGCAAGTGAGTACAATTAACAGCTCAATCATCCCGGCAAGGGAGCACAATTAACAGTTCAATCATCCCGGTAAGGGAGCACAATGAATAGTTTAATCATCCCGGCAAGGGATAATACACATTAAATACTTATGTCCTAGCAAGGGAATATTCAACACCGTTTCCTTCTTCTATACTTTACTCGTCTTATAATTCACTTTACTATTCGGAGCCAACGCTAAGAATTTAATAATCATTTACTATTCACACATTATTCATGGTATATAGACATTCTCCAATAACATGGAATTCACATCATAAGGACTCACAGTCATGCTAGACATCAATGTATAGATACTCGTTACCATGCCTATACATCGTACTCGATCACATAGCAATTAGCAACAAGACTCAACTCCTATTCCCTCAAGCTAGGGTTAGACCAAACACTTACCTCAAAGATTTGAAGTCTGCTTAACCTTCAAATATTGCTTTATCTCGAGATTCAACTTCCAATTCGCTCGAATCTAATCACAATTTGTTCAATTACTTTAATAAATACTATATGAATTGGTTTGAATGCATTAAAAATGGTTTTCCCAAGTTTTACTCAAAAATTTCCAAAATACCTCCGGGCCCACGTGGTCGAAACTCAAGGTTCAGACCTGAACTCAATCACCCATAACCCCACGAATCCAAAGATATAATTTGCTTAAAGATTCGACCCCAAATTGGGGTTGAATTATCCAAAATTCTCAAAATCTTAACTTTGCTCAAAATCCATAACTTCTACCTTCAACTTCATGATTTAGGCTTATAAACTTACTAATTAATGAGGGAAAAGTAAAGGAAATAAGTGGAAAATTACTTACTCAAGTGGTCTTGAAGCTTGGGGGCTTTAATGGCTTCCTAAGGCTTGGGAGAGAAGAGGGTTCGTGATAAAAAAGTGAAAATCCCATAGCTACTGGTTCTATCTCATTTAATAATATTTAACTGGGCAAAAATGCCCTATGCAATCGCGGAGGAGGCATTGCGATCGCATAGGGTAATGGGGAGTAAAGTATTGCGATCGCATAAGTCATTATGCGAACGCATAGAGGAAAAGCATAGGCAGTCCAGGTTTGGACTTTAACTAAGTGCGAACGCGGAGTATCAATTGTGTTCTCATAGAAGGAACTAACAAACCTATGCGATCGCATGGAACAAATGCGGGCACATGGAAGTTTACACTATGCGATCGCGAAGCAACCTATGCGATCGCATAAAACTAAATACCAGAACACCAAAATTGAGTTTTCTACAATTTTCACTAAGTTCAAAATACCTCGAACCACCTCTGAATCACTCCCGAGCCCTCAGGGATCCCAACCAATCACACACACTAACTCAAAAATATCATACGAACTTGCTCAAGCGATCAATTCGCTAAAATAACATCAATTCAACGAATAAAGCTCTAAGATCATCACTTTTCATTTAAAAGTTCATAAACCTTAACTTTAGCTATTTAGGTCCGAAACACGTCAAACGACGTTCGTTTTCAACCTAACTTTACAGGAAGCGCTTAAACCATATATAAGACTTATAACGGGCATCGTAACCAAAATACAAGCTAGATACCATAGTCTTTTAATTAATTTTCATTCTCATTTTCCTTAATAATTTCAGAAAAATAATTTAACAGAAAAATTTCTTTTACTCAGGTTATAAACCTCATATTTCGACTCCGGGCACATGCCCGAGTCCCTTATTTTTCTACGGACCTTCCAGTTTAGTGCGATCTCGGGTCCGGGTCCATTTATGAAAAATTTTGACCAAAGTCAACTATAATCATATTAATATCAAAATTCTTCAAAAGTTTCATAGAATTCACATATTTTAACATAAAAACTTTCCATCTGGACTGCACACGCAAATTGAAGCAATATAAAATGAGGTTTTCAAGGCCTCGAAAGCACGGAACGGATAAGGAAAATAGGTGATGACCCTTTGGGTCTTTACATCCTCCACCTCTAAAACAACTGTTCGTCCTGGAACGGACAAAAGAAAGAAGTACCTGAGTCAGGGAACAAATGTGGATAACGGCTCCGCATATAAGACTTGGACTCCCACGTCGATGCCTCAGAAAGCTGACCTCTCCACTGAACACGCATTGAATGAAAGCTCTACGACCTCAACCGTCGAACCTGCCGGTCTAGAATTGCTGCCGGCTCCTCTTCGTAAGATAAATCCTTATCCAACTGGATAGTGATGAAGTCTAACACATGCGTAGGAACGTCGTGATACCTCCGAAGCATAGATACATGGAAAACTGGATGCACGACTGATAAGCTAGATGGCAATGCAAGTCTATAAGCTACCTCTCCCACTCGATCAAGAATCTCAAATGGACCAATGTACCTATGACTAAGCTTGCCCTTCTTTCCAAACCTTATCACGCCCTTCATAGGCGACACCCGTAGCAATACCCGCTCACCAACTATGAAATCTACATCTCGGACCTTACGGTCTGCATAACTCTTCTGCCTAGACTGAGTTGAACATAGCCTTTCTTGAATAGTCTTAACCTTATCTAAGGTCTCCTGAACTAAGTCAGTACCCAACAACTAAGCCTCTCCCGGCTCAAACCATCCAACTGGAGACCGACATCGCCTACCATACAATGCTTTATATGGAGCCACCTGAATGCTCGACTGGTCTGTTATTGTAGGCTAACTCTGCTAAAGGCAAAAACTGGTCCCACGAGCCTCCAAAGTCAATTACACAAGCTCAGAGCATATCTTCCAAAATTTGAATACTCCGCTCGGACTGACTGTCCATCTGAGGATGGAATGATGTGCTCAACTGAACCTGGGTGCCTAACTCTTGCTGAACCGCTCTCCAGAAGTGCGAGGTAAACTGCGTACCCCGATCTGAGATAATAGATACCGGCACCCCATGAAGGCCATAATCTCCTAGATGTAAATCTCTGCTAACCTCTCGGATGAATAGGAGACTGCTACTGGAATGAAATGCGCTGACTTGGTCAGCCTATCAAGAATTACCCAAATAGCATCAAACTTCTTCTGAGTCAATGGAAGTTCAGTAATGAAATCCATTATAATCCGTTCCTACTTCCACTCGGGAAGCTCAATTCTCTAAAACACACCACCCCGGCCTCTGGTGCTCATATTTGACATACTGACAATTTAAACACCAAGCGACATACACAACAATGTCCTTTTTCATCTTACGCCACCAATAATGCTACCGCAAGTCCTGATACATCTTCACGATGCCCAGGTGAATAGAATATCGAGAACTATGGGCCTTCGCTAAGATCAACTCTCGAATCTCATAACCATTGGGCATACAAACTCGCCCATGCAATGTCAACACCCCGTCATCGCCTAAGGTTACCTTTGTAGCACCTCCACGCTGCACCGTGTCCCTCAAGACACACAAATGGGGATCATCAAACTGTCGTTTATGGATACACTCCAATAGAGAAGAACGAGCGACCGTGAAAGCCAACACTCTGCTAGGGTCAGAAATATCTAATCTCACAAATCGGTTGGCTAAGTCCCGAAAATATAAAGCAATCGGTCTCTGGCTGACCAGAATATAAGCAAGACTACACACGCTGGCAGACATTCTACTCAACGCACCAGCCACTACATTAGCCTTACCTGGGTGATATAAGATAGAAACATTATAATCTTTCAACAACTCTAGCCATCTCCTCTACCGTACATTCAACTCCTTGTGCTTGAATAGGTACTGAAAACTCTTGTGATCCGTGTATACCTCACATGCCACACCATATAGATAATGCCTCCAAATATTTAAGGCATGAACAACCGTTGCCAACTCTAGGTCTTGAACTGGATAATTCTTCTCATGGATTTTCTACTATCTCGAAGCATAAGCAATAACATCCTGCATCAATACCGCTCTAAGCCTAGTACGGGAAGTATTACAATAGACTGTGTAAGGCCCTGAACACGTGGGCAAAACCAAATTGGTGTCATAGTTAGAGTTGTCTTGAGCTTCTGAAAGCTTGCCTCGCACTTATCTGACCACTTGAACTGGGCATCCTTCTGGGTCAACTTGGTCATCGGGGATGCAATAGAAGAGAACCCCTCTACGAACCTATGGTAGTAACATGCTAACCCCAAGAAACTCTGAATCTCGATCACTGAAGCTGGTCGAGGCCAATTCTTGATGCCTCAATCTTTTTCGGGTCCACTTGAATACCTTCTGTAGATACAATATGACCTAGAAATGCGATCGAACTCAATCAGAGCTCACACTTCAAATCTTCAACTTATAACTGACTATCCATCATAGTCTGAAGAACTACTTTGAGGTGCTGCTCGTGCTCTTCCTGGCTGAGAGAGTACACCAGAATATCATCTATAAAGAATATCACGAACAAGTCTAGAGAAGGCCTGAACACTCGGTTCATCAACTCCATAAATGATGTTGGGGAATTGGTCAACCCAAAAGACATGACTAAAACTCGTAGTGCCTATACCGAGTGTGGAATGCTGTCTTAGGGACATCAGACGCCCTAATCGTCAGTTGATGGTAGCCAAACCTCAAGTCTATCTTTTAGAACACCCTTGCTCCTTGGAGCTAGTCGAACGAATCATCAATCCTCGGTAGTGGATACTTATTCTTTAACGTCACTTTGTTTAATTGCTGGTAATCAATACACATCCGCACGGAACCATCCTTCTTCTTCATGAATAGCACTGGCGCACCCCAAGGAGAAACACTAGACCTAATAAAGCCCTTCTCTAGCAAGTCCTACAACTGATCCTTTAACTCCTTTAACTCTGGCGGGGCCATGCGATACGGAAAAATAAAAATAGGCTTAGTGCCCAGAGCCAGATCAATACAGAAGTCAATATCCCTGTTGGGTAGCATACCCGGCAGGTCTAAAGGGAAAACCTCGAGGAACTCCCGTATAATAGAAACAGAGTCAATAGAAGGAACCTCTATGCTGGGGTCGCAAACATACGCCAGATAAGCTAAACACCCCTTCTCGACCATGCGTCGAGCCTTAACATATGAAATAAAATTGCGAGTGGCGGTACTTGGGGTCTCTTTCTACTCTAGTCGGGGTAATTCTGGTAAAGCCAAGGTCACGATCTTGGCGTGACAATCTAGGATAGCATGATTTGGGGACAACCAATCCATCCCCAATATAACATCAAAGTATACCATATCTAACAGTAATAAATAAATACGGGTCTCAAGACCCTCAAACACAACCATGCACGAATGATGCACCCAGTCAACTACTATGGAGTCACCCACAAGCGTAGACACATAGACAGGAATGTCCAAGGCATAACTAGACATAGCATGGCATGGTAAAAAATAGGAAGACACATATGAATATGTAGATCAGGGTCAAATAGCACTGAAGCATCTCTATCGCAAAACACAATGGTACCTGCAATCACAACATCTGACGTCTCTGCCTCTGGCCTGGTTGGCAAAACGTAAAATCGGGGCTCAGCACCACCTCTCTGAACCATGTCCCTAGAATGGTCATCCACCGGCTGACCTCTACCCCTGGTGGGACGGCCTCTACCTCTATAGTCTCGACCTCCACCTCTATGATCCCTACCCCCACCCCTGGCTGGCTGGGCAGGCTGTGGGTCAGCTGGTGCCTGAAATGGGGCAAGGAACCTACTGTTGTGACTGTGTACCCTTCAATCTCGGGCAAGCTCTCCTGATGTGACCGTATTCTCCACACTCGTAACATCCCTCGGAATGACGAGACTGGCCCTGACGGCCTAAATGACCTGATGGGCTGCTGATCTGAATACTGCTCACGAAAGCCACGATCACCCGAACCACCCTGTGAAGCCTGGAGGGCTGACTGAAAAAGGCCTAGAAGACTGGCCCCTATCGTAAGAATCCCTACCTCTAGATAAGACACCACTGAATATGCCAGAATGACGAGGTCTCTTGTCCGACATCTGACCACTTCCCCGAGTGAGGTCTATCTCAACTCTACGGGCCACGTTAGACGCCTTTTGAAAGGAAATGTCACTACCAACTCTCATGGTCATCTAAAGACGGATCGGCTGGATCAATCCATCAATGAACCTCCGAACCCTCTCCCGTTCTGAAGGGAGTATCACAAATGCATGGCATGCCAAATCCAAAAATCTAGTCTCGTACTAAGTAACGGTCATGGAATCCTGCTGGAGGTGCTCAAACTGCCTACGAAGTGCCTCCCGCTGAGTGACGGGGAGAAACTTCTCCAAGAATAACTCTGCAAACTGATCCCATGTCAAAGCTGGGGACCCTGCTGGTCTAGATAGGCAGAAATCTCTCCACCAAGTCTTGGCAGATCCTGCAAGCCCGAAGGTGCAAAAATCGACCCCTTTGGTCTCTACTCTACCCATAGTCCTGACAAACTCATGACAACAAAATAGGAAAACCTTGGGATCATCCGATGAAGCACCACTGAAAGTGGTGGTAAAAATCTTGGAAAATCGATCATGTCTCCACAAGGCATCCGAAGACATGGCTGCTCCATCTCCGACCTGAGCTGTAATGCATGTCTAAGATGCCTCTGCGGGTTGAACCACTAGGGCCTAAGCCTGCAGAGCTACTGGATCTGGAGTACGCATAACAGGAGTTTGAACCCCTCCTATATCCTGAGAAGTGGCTGGTGTTACTTGCAGCAAACCTGCCCTAGCGACGTTGTCCAAAAAGCCTGGTATCCGGACTAGAGCATCCTCAAGATCTGGGGTGAACATGACCCCTCCTAGGACTCGAGATGGGCCCACTGGAGCTGTTGTGGCTGGAACCTCCTCACCATTATCAATATGATGCTCCACCTTCTGAAACTACTATCTGGGGCTGAGCTCTTCCCCTACCATGACCTTCGGCACGACCGCGGCCTCTGCCCCTCGCGGGAGCTATTTGGGGCTCAGACTGCTGCTCAGCGGATGAGGAAGCACGTGTTCTCGCCATCTACGAAAGAACAGAGTGGAAATTCAATCAGCATTGGAGGAACCAAATCGCATGACAAGAAAGAACAAATGAGGGATTTTTTTTCCTAACTCAATAGACTCTGGGGAATAAGTACAGACGTCTCTGTACCTACCCCTCAGACTCTACTAAGTTTGTTCGTGAGTTGTGAGACCTATGTAACTTAGTGCTCTGATACCAACTTGTTACGACCCAGATTTCCCACCTTCGGGATCGTGATGGCACCTACTCGTGGTAGCTAGGAAACCCAATTCATTTACCGTTTCCTTTAGTAAAACCATTATGTTGTCAATTTAATAGCATAAATAATAATAATAATAATAATAATAATAATAATAATAATAATAATAATAATAATAATAATAACTGCGCAAGTTTAATTTTTATAAGTCTAAAATAAATACGAAATACTCAACAACATCCTCTACCCAAGATTTGGTGTCACATACTCACGAACCACTAAGAATAAACTACATATACAGGTCTGAAAGAAATATAACAGTTGTCTGTCTCGAAACAATGAGACTACAGTATAAATGAAAAGCACAAGAAGAGACGTCGGGCCTGCGGACGCCTCAAGCTACCTCAGTCTCGTAGTAATGAAATCCTGCTATCGAACTACCGTTGCTGCTACTCAAAACCTGGACCTGTGCAAAAATGCACAGAAGTGTAGTATCAGCACAACCGACCATATGTGCTGGTAAGTGCCTAGCCTAACCCTGGCGAAGTAGTGACGAGGCTAAACTGGACACCACATAAACATGTGCACTTATAAAATATACAACGGAAAATCGAATACCGAAAAATCAACAACATGGGAGGGGAAACATGCTGCGGGGAAATACAATTAAACAGTAATCGATAGTATCAACCAAAAATAGTTTAATTCCACCACGAAACAAGAAATCAATGTTCAGGCATAAACACAAATATCAACAACTGTTGCGGCGTGCAACCCATTCCATAATTACCATTGTCACGGTGTGCAACCCGTTCCACATATCATTGTTGCAGCGTGTAATCCGACCCACATTATTTACCATTTATCATTTATCATTTATCATTGTTGCGGCATACAACCCGTTCCTCAATATCATTTAACAGTCTGAGTCCCCAAGGAACAGTCAAAATCAAGGGACACACAGGAGATAAATACGTAACAAATATCCCGGCAGGGGAGTATAATTAACAGCTCAATCATCCCAACAAGGGAGTACAATTAGCAGTTCAATCATCCCGGCAAGGGAGCACAGTTAATAGTTCAATCATCCCGGCAAGGGAGAATACACATTAAATACTTACGTCTCGGCAAGGGAATATTCAACAATGTTTCCTTCTTTTTTACTTTACTCATCTTATATGTCACTTTACTATATGGAGCCAACGCTCCAAAAAATTTAATGATCATTTAATGTTCACACATTATTCATGGTATATAGACATTCTCCAATAACATGGAATTCACATCATAAGGACTCACAGTCATGCTAGACACCAATGTATAGATACCCATCACGATGTCTATACATCGTACTCGATCACATAGCATTTAGAAACAACACTCAACTCTTATTCCTTCAAGCTAGGGTTAGACCAAACTCTTACCTCAAAGCCTTGAAGTTCACTTAACCTTCAACTATTGCTTTACCTCGTGATTCAACCTCCAATTCGCTTGAATCTAATCACAATTTGTTCAATTACTTTAATAAATACTATATAAATTGGTTTGAATACATTAAAAATAATTTCCCCATGTTTTACTCAAATTCCTAAAATGCCCTCGAGCCCACGTGGTCGAAACTCGAGGTTCAGACCAGAACCCAATCACCCATAACCCTACGAATCCAAGATATAATTTGTTTAAAGATTCGACCCCATATTGGGGTTGAATTATCCAAAATTCTCAAAATCCTAACTTTTCTCAAAACCCATAACTTCTACATTTAACTCATGATTTATGCTTAGAAACTTGCTAATTAATGAAGGAAAATTAAAGGAAATAAGTGTAAAATTACTTACTCAAGTAGTCTTGAAGCTTGGGGGCTTTAATGGCTTCCTAGGGCTTGGGAGATAAGAGGGTTCGTGATAAAAAAGTGAAAATCCCGTAGCTACTGGTTCTGTCTAGTTTAGTAAAATTTAACTCGGCAAAAATGCCCTATGCAATCGCGGAGGAGGCATTGAGATCGCATAGGGTAATGGGGAGTAAAGTATTGCGATAACACAAGTCATTATGCGAATGCATAGAGGAAAAGCATAGGCAGTACATGTTTGGACTTTAACAAAGTGCGAACGCGGAGTATATGCGATCGCATAGTACAAATGCCGGCACATGGAAGGCTATATTATGCGATCGCGAAGCAACTTATGCGATTGCATAGAAAAAAATACCAGAACACCATAATTGAGTTTTCTACAAGTTTCACTAAGTTGAAAACACCCCGAACCACCTTCGAATCACTCCCGAGCCCTCGGAGTTCCCAACCAATCACACACACCAACTCAAAAATATCATACGAACTTGCTCGAGCGATCAATTCGCTAAAATAACATCAATTCAACAAATTAAACTCCAAGATCATCACTTTTCATTTCAAAGTTCATAAACCTTAACTTTAGCTATTTAGGTTTGAAACACGTCAAACGATGTCCGTTATCAACCAAACTTTACATGAAGCGCTTAAACAATTTATAAGACTTGTACCAGGCGTTGGAACCGAAATACGAGCCCGATACCATAGTCTTTTAATCAATTTCCATTCTTATTTTCCTTAATTATTTCAGAAAAATAATTTAACAGAAAAATTCTTTTACTTAGATTCTAGACATCGGATTTCGACTCCGGGCACATGCCCGAGTCCTTTATTTTTCTATGGACCTTCCGGGACAGTTCGATCTCGGGTCCGGGTCCGTTTATAAAAAATATTGACCAAAGTCAACTATAATCATATTAATATCAAAATTATTCAATTTGTTTTTTACAGAATTCACATATTTTAACATAAAAACTTTCTGGCTACGTGCCCGGACTGTACACGCAATCAAGGTAATATAAAATAAGGTTTTCAAGGCCTCGGAAGCACGGAACAAATGAGAAAAATAGGTGATGGCCCTTTGGGTCGTCACATCAATTTGAGATTGAGCCTTGTGTGGGTCAGATAAATACCTAGCATCAGCATAACCATCACGATCGAGACTGCAATTTGTCATAAAATAAGCCCATATTGGTAGTTTCTTTTAGATAGTGTAATATATTTTTAATTCCATTATAATGTATACTTGTGGGAGCAGAGCTATATCTTGTCAAGACATTAACAGAAAAAGTTATGTCGCGCCTTGTTGTATTAGCAAGATTCATTAGCGCACCAATTGCACTAAGATATGGTACTTCATGACCAAGTAGTTCTTCATTCTCTTATTGAGGTCGGAATGGATCCTTGTTCACATAGAGTGATCGAACAACCATCGGAGTACTTAATGGATGTGCTTCAACCATGTAAAATCGTTTCAGTACCTTTTCTATGTAGGTAGATTGATGAACAAAAATTCCGTTTTCCAAATGTTCAATTTGCAAACCAAGACATAATTTTATCTTTTCGAGATATTTCATCTCGAAATCCTTCTTTAAATAATCAATTGCCTTTTAGAGTTATATAGGAGTTTCAATAAGGTTTATATCATCAACATATACGGCAAGTACAACAAATTTCGACGTTGTTTACTTTATGAAAACACATGGACAAATGGCATTATTTATATAGCCTTCCTTTAATAAATACTCACTAAGACGATTATACCACATTCTTCCTGATTGATTTAGACTATACGATATTTGCAATTTGATTGAAAATATTGTCACACCCCTTTTTTACGCTTTCCCGCGAGGGCGCGAGATATAAAAGAGAGTTTTTCCAATTAAAGGACAACCAAAACGGGGTTCATTTATTGAGAGATTCGGAGTCGCCACTTGGGAGATTTATGGTGTCCCAGGTCACCGGTTTGAAACCCGAATTGAGGAAAGGTTTGACTCTGTTCAATGGTCCGCGAACCAGAAATCCGGATAAGGAATTCTGTTAACCCGGGAGAAGGCGTTAGGCATTCCCGAATTCCGTGGTTCTAGCACGGTCGCTCAACTATCATATTCGGCTTATTTATCTGATTTTTTACAGTTATATACTTAATGCAAATCAATATCCCTTTACCGCTTTTATTATTATTATTATTTACGAAAAAAAGAATGTTGCCTAAAAATATGTTTCAAATCACGCCACATGAAATACACCCGGATCCTCGACACATTCTTATTCAACATTTTGGGATTTGGATTTGGGTCGCATGAAATGCACACCCGTATTTAAGAAGGTAAAATTATTAAAATACACGCCTAGAGCGATTACTTATTTACATTTTTGAGAAGGCCATGAAATTCGCTAAGAAACGGCACATCTCGAAATCTAAATATTTTACACATACATTTATGAGAGCCCCGCGATTTGTATAGTTTTGTTAGGCGAGGCACACCTCTAATTCTAATTTAAAAGCGAACTACATTCCACTATATTTATTTAAGAGTTAATTCACGATTATTCAAAACCCGTTGCAAGCCACACTACATGAAATGCACCTGTGATTCCTGACACGCTTTATTCAATCTTGTTCACAATTGGAGTCGGGTCGCATGAAATGCACCCCCGATTCCTTTAATCTAGTACGTCGTTCAGTTGAATAATAACGCACCAATCTCTACAATGCGACAAAATCCTACTCAACTATAACTGATTCGAGTAAATATACGCCTAACTAACTAAGTGAGTAGATTCGAGACTATGGTGGCCAATTATATGAAAAAAAACTTACTTTGAATTCAAAGAATCCTCAAAGAGCCACTGGCACATATTTTTTAAAGTTCAAGATATCATTCCTCACGGATGTTCAAATCACCTTAAACTTCTACTTAAACAGAAGATTAATCTCCATTTTTAACACAAGATCGAGTATTATCAGTTTTGGAAATCTCACATCATGAATAGAGAAGATTAAACATAGATACAGCAGGAATAATTCAGGTTTCTGTACATATCCAATGATAGTGTATCTTTGATCTAAATGCATTTTTCCACAACCTAAACCAGTAAGACAGACTTAATTATATGCACTCATACAAACATAAGAACTTTGGGCAACTACATGTATTAAACAAATTTAAAAGAGAGCTTCAGGCTTCATTTCCTTTTCGAACCAAGAAGCTACAATGATAGGGATGTGTACCTGGAATATGGAAAAAGAAGGAAGAGTGAGCAGTGACAACAGTGTGGCAATCAGCAGTTCTGCAGCAATCACAGCAACCCAAATAATCCCAGCAAACAAACTCCAAGAAAAGAAATCAATGACAGAAGGCTCGAATACTTCAAAGAAAACCACAACAAAGAATTCCCAATCAAACAAACCCCTACACTTCTGAAATGCCCCAGAAAACTTGTGCACCCAACTGATTGAACCCCAATTGACTTCAAACAACAATCCAAATACCCAAAGTTCTGCCTATTATTAAGGTCCAAGTATATAACAGGAACACAGAAGAACAGCTCTCTTTTAGTTTTAGAATCAACTCAAAATAGAACTCAAGCTGGAAACTTTCTTGTATGTATTCTATATCCTCTCCTCTCTGTATTTCAGACTGTTATGCTTAAAAGGACCCTTACTCTAATGTCTGCTCCCTTGTCCAGAAGAAAAACAAAGAGAGCCCCCCTATTCTGTTCAAACCTTATACTTATAGTTGAAAAACCAATGAAACTCTAAGGTACAATAATCAGAAGACCCACTCTGCCCATCCTCTTCTCTGCCAGCCCATTATATTCTCTGTGTTAACCACTAAGTCTTGTTTAAGTGTGGGCTTAAATTAACTTAAATGCTAAGTACAAACCTGGTGGAGTACCCTGCTATACAGCAGGTTCCACTAGGCTGTGCAGGGCATTTTAATCCTAAAGTATGCCACCTCTGATTAATCACTGATGCTAACAGCCACATCAGATTCAGGACTTAATTTAAAGTCACAAACAATTCAAGAACTTCACTTGGTAATGATTTCGGATCAAATCAACAGTGTTAATCACTATCCAGTGTTTTAACAGGAAAAATTGTATAACTAAGCGACGACATTTACTTAATTGATCCCAACATATACAATCAAGAACAAGCAAACGCCAAACAAGTCAGTGATTCATGGTTTTGGACACAACAGGAGACCAAAAAATATGAACTAATTGGCTTGACGACCTTAATCACACTAAGCATACCATTCATTTTTCAATCAAAGAAACAACAAGAATCGACCAAATAAAAGGGTCTTACAGAGTAGAACAGCAAGCCTATTAGAAATTAACAAAACTGAAAAGCATCACGTAAATGAATACAATCATGAGGCTATTATGAGGCTAGGAGAAAGGAAAGAGGAAATGATACCTCCTGAGATCAACAGTGGCTCCACATCGACTTTGGACTTGAACTATGATGCCAAATGGGCCTTAATCGGGGTGTTCTCGGTTGAGAACACCTAGATTAAGGTCCATTAGACCTCAATATCCTCTCAATTTCAACCCCTTTTAAAATTAGGGTTCATGGTGCTCGATTTGGGGCTTTACCGGTTCTGGTCAGCTTTGAGCCGGACTAAGGTTGGTAAGGGTGTGAGGGAGGTCATGGGAGTGTTCGGGGTGAGTTTGGAGCGGTTTGGCATGGTTTGAGTTCGACTCGAATCTTCAAATGAAGATTCGAGAATCTCCAGGTTGATTCGAAACAAACCATGCACAGGGTTGAATAGGGGAGGTCGAGGCGAGTATATGTTGGATCATGTATGATTAATGGCCAGGATCTCTTGGGTCAACAAAACGGTATCGTTTTGATTAATTGGGGACTGGGTCGGTCTGGGTTAACTGGGTCGGGGCAGGCTTGGGTTGTGAGGGGAGCTTGGGACCGTTTGATGAGACTGAATGAACGGCTCAGATCAAACTCCACTGAACGGCGTCGTATACCCTTCTCTAAGGCTGATCGGATTTGGACTGGGTGAGGCTCTTTTCTTTGGGCTATTTTTGTTTGCAATTTTGGACAGCCCAGTCCATTTTCCTTATTGAAGACTAATCAACTAAAGCCAAAACTTAGAACTTAAAGAGATAAAAAATACAAAATTAACTAAAGGAAAAATCCAATTAATTCTAAATAGTAATTAGCATGAAATAAAATAATCACACAATTTGGACACTTTAACAAAACAAAAATAAAAATACAATATTTTATCATTTTTCATAAGGTAAGTAATTTACTAATTAACTTAACACTTCTAAAAAAAATTAAAACCCCAATGCTATTACAACATATATTTTTTCGTATTTTTGTTAATTTAATCAAATAATCATGCACACTCAAGTACAAATAACAAAAAAAAAAAATTAAAACAAAATCCACAAATATTCCAAATAACACAAAAATTATTTTATTTTAAATTTTTGGGAGTATTTCTCTTATAGGGCAAAAATCACGTGCTCACAAATACCCCTCTTTGCGCGGAACCATGAAAAGTTTTCGTGCAAAGACAAGTGAGCGGATACGAGCGACTTTTTGCCCGTTTAAGCACTCCGTGTGAAGCATTTTTTGGAAAAGTTTGACCGAACCTTTGCTTCAGAAGGTCTCCTACATATCCCTGGCTAAAAGGAAATCAGATCAATGTAGTTCAGGAAGTTTTGGTAGCTGGGACTACCATGACTGCTGTGATATTGCTGTTACTGCCGCTGCTGCTGTCGCCCCTGCTTAACTGATCTTCTTATTACACCGTTCTAAAATCAAAAATAAGAAGCTATACTAAGTTACAGTATTGCGAATTCTTATCTATCTTTTCAACTTGATCTTGTCGTGTTCCCTGCCATCCTGCTGGCTCTGATGTTTTCTTCACATGCTTCTTCTCTTCTGCCGATTGTTGTCTCGGCCTATCTTGATTGCCGAACTCCGACCATTGGTTCCTTCTTTGTGATCTTCGAACTATTCTCCTTCGAAATCTGAACCCATCTTTTCTGATCCTTGTTGCCTTCCTTCTGATTATGAACTTGGATTCATGCTGGGGATTTCCGTTATACTCAACCGCTCTCCCCAACCAAATTCGAACTAAATCGCCACTCCATTCTTCAGGCGGGCTCCCTAACTTCAACTACAACTTTAAAATAAAATCGCCACTCCATTCTTCAGGCGGGCTCCCTGACTTCAACTACATCTTCAAAATAAAATCGTCACTCCATTCTTCAGGCGGGCACCCTGACTTCAACTGCATCTTCAAAATAAAATTGCCACTCCATTCTTCAGGCGGGCTCCTTGACTTCAACTATAACTTCAAAATAAAATCGCCACTCCATTCTTCGGGCGGGCTCCCCGACTTCAACTACAACTTCAAAATAAATCGCCACTCCATTCTTCGGGCGGGCTCCCCGACTTCAACTACAACTTCAAAATAAATCGCCACTCCATTCTTCGGGCGGGCTCCCCGACCAACCGCAACTTCAAAATAAATCGCCACTCCATTCTTCGAGGCGGGCTCCCTAACTTCAACTACGAATCTTCAAAATAAATTGCCACTCCATTCTTCGAGCGAGCTCCCGACTTCAACTACAACTTCAAAATAAAATCGCCACTCCGTTCTTCGGCGGGCTCCCCGACTTCAACTATAACTTCAAAATAAATTGCCAATCCATTCTTCAGGCGGGCTCCCCGACTTCAACTACAACTTCAAAATAAAATCGCCACTCCATTCTTCAGGCGGGCTCCTTGACTTGAACTATAACTTCAAAATAAATCGCCAATCCATTATTCAGGCGGGCTCCCTGACTTCAACTATAACTTCAAAATAAATCGCCAATCCATTCTTCAGGCGGGCTCCCTGACTTCAACTACAACTTCAAAATAAATCGCCAATCCATTCTTCAGGCGGGCTCCCTGACTTCAACTACAACTCCAGAATAAAATTGCCACTCCATTCTTCAGGCGGGCTCCCTGACTTCAACTACAACTTCTAATTTCATCCCATCCTTATCGCCTTCCTTTGTTTTCTGTACTATTTTCTTCTTCCTGCATCGCCTCTTGGGCCACCCTTTTCTTCTGAATGACCTCGTCTTGGAACTGCGTTCCCCCTGGGTCGTGATACTTTTCCTTTGGCTACTGGGGATATCTTTGAAACGGTTTACTTGTCTGCTGGGGATAATGCTGCTGGGGAAAGTCTCGAAATCAGTGTTTCATTTCTCCAAGAACTGCCGGGAACGATACTAGTCTCAAAGATCATTTCCTCGTGTTGTCTGGCGCCTTTCAAAACTACTCTGCTCGAAGCTGGTATTTTCCTTCTTCCCAACATCGTGTGTTGCTTTCTATCCTTATCCACTGGGTATTCGCTTTCAAGAAAATTTTCGCAATGGGAGAAAATTTTCTGCCCCAGTTTGATAACCTTCTATGTGGCATGCTTTTCCTCCGACGAACCCTCTTTTCCTGCTTTAAATCAAAGAAAAATTGTTAGTTTCAAAATGCAGTGAGTGGTCATGCCACTCTTGCTGGGGCCATTTTCTTTTCTCTTTTAGCTGTTTTGCCTTCCTCGAACTTTTAGGGACGACGTTGATACTTGCTGGGGATGGCGCTCTTTCCATAGATGATCTCTCATCTCTCCTTTTATTCCAACTTCCGTGTGGTCCGACCCTTTTAGTCGATGATCGGCTGTGAGAAGTTATCTTCCGGGTGTGTGACATTTGTCCATCCCACTCCATAATTCCTGTGGACCTTTCAATCAACTTGTCGTTCCAATCTTAATATCGGAACGACTTTTTGCCTTAATGCTTCGTTCCACGCCTATTCATCTTCATTGTACCGCTTTGGGAGACTTGGTAGTAAGCTTTAAAAAGTCAATTTTCAAAAAAAAAAACAAAAGAAGAGAAAAATGATAGATGAAGAATGCTGACCGCGAATAACAAAAAGGAAGGGAAAGCTTTTCTGAACTCAAAACTGGGAAAACTTATCTGGATGTACAACTGATCCGATGGTTGTGCCGTGCCTTCGAGATTAATCTATCCAGTCTATTTGTGTCAATCACTTTCTGATGGCTGCATTTTGCTAGAAGCAACGAATGTCCCGACCTTGTCTCATACAGACACCTTGTAACCATCTCGCCTTGTCACCTCATAGTGCCCTTCAAAGGGTTTTCACTAATGAGATTCTCTCATTTCTCTCTATCTCCCGTCGCCTTAGGGTGCTCGTAAAGGTTTTCACCGTAAGACTCTCTCATTTTATTTCTCTCAACTTTCTTCGCCTTAAGGTGCCCGCGAGGGTTTTCACCGTTAAGGCTCTCTCATTTTGCTTTCTTTCCAGGCTGGGGTATTGCCCATGAGATTCCCTCTAAAGCATTATCCCTTTTTGGCTTGTGCATCCTGGATTCAATCGAGGATCGGAGTGTCGCTCTTGGCTTTCATTTGCATGACTTGGCATTTCTCAAATACTGATCGAGAGGTCTTTTTCGGTCATTAATGTTGTTTTTGTGCGTGGGGCTAAAGAAAAGAGGTTTCACCTCAACGGTTAGCTCATTACAACTTTCGGAATCCATACCATCTTTTCAAGCGAAACAATGACTTCTGCCCCAGTTTTGTTGCTTGGGGAATCTTTGATTTTTATTTTATTATGACCGAGCCGTGTGGCGCCTACGTATCCTTCTTGAGGAATCAGGTCAAACGTAGTTCACTTTTTCTTGTGTCTTTCCTTTGTTTCTTTTTTTCTATTTTGTTACACATCTTCCTTGGTGATTCCGAAAGAGGGTATATGAAAGAATTATTAAGGCTCAAAGGGGAAAACAAAGGTTAAAGTGTTTGGGTAGTAGAAAAATTGCCTCTGTCATTTCATTCTCCGAAAAATGCCAAAATACACACAAACGAAACCAATCGTTGACAAATACATTAAAGAATTACACATAATATCTCTTGACCGCATCGGAATTGATAGCCATATCAGTGCATCTTCCCTCAATATCAGTTAGACATAGCGCACCGTTGGATAATACCCTAGTCACCACAAATGGTCCCTGCCAATTTGGAGCGAACTTGCCTTTCGCTTCGGCCTGATGTGGTAGAACTCTCCTCAGCACATGCTGTCCCACTTCAAATTTCCTGGGACGTACCTTCTTGTTATATGATCTCGCCATTCTCTTTTGATACAATTGGCCGTGACATACTGCTGTCAATCTCTTTTCGTCGATCAAGCTCAATTGCTCTAATCGGGTTTTGACCCAATCGTCGTCATCAATCTCAGCTTCAGCGACAATTCGGAGGGATGGGATTTCAACTTCTGCTGGTATTACTGCTTCGGTCCCATACACCAACAAGTAAGGAGTTGCACCTACCGAAGTCCGGACGGTAGTGCGATAACCCAACAGTGCAAATGGTAACTTTTTCATGCCATTGTCTAGACCCTTCTACCATCTTCCTCAATATCTTCTTTATATTCTTGTTTGCTGCCTCAACCGCACCATTTGCTTTGGGACGATATGGTGTGGAATTTCGGTGTGTAATATTGAACTGTTGACATACCTCTTTCATCAATCCATTGTTAAGATTGGTACCGTTATCTGTGATGATTATCTTTGGAATTCCAAACCTGCAGATGATGTGGGAATGTACGAAGTCCACCACCGCCTTCTTGGTCACTGATTTGAAGGTTTTGGCCTCCACCCACTTGGTAAAATAATCGATCGTTACCAGAATGAACCTATGACCATTGGAAGCTGCAGGTTCTATAGGTCCAATAACATCCATACCCCATGCGACAAACGGCCATGGTGCTAACATTGTATGCAATTCAGTCGGTGGAGAATGAATCAAATCTCCGTGTATCTGACACCGATGGCATCTTCGCACGAAACTTATACAATCACGCTCCATAGTGAGCCAGTAATATCCTGCTCGAAGAATCTTCTTTGCCAATACATACCCGCTCATGTGTGGTCCACAAACTCCCGAGTGTATATCTGTCATCACTGTTGTGGCTTGACTCGCATCTATACATCTTAACAATCCCAATTCTGGGGTTCTTTTGTACAGTACCCCTCCACTAAGGAAAAATCCATTCGCCAACCGCCGAATAGCCCTCTTTTGATCTCTGGTTGCCTGCTCTGGGTATATTCCTAACCTGAGGTACTCTTTGACATCATGAAACCATGGCTCACCATCCATCTCTTCTTCTATCATATTACAATAAGCATGTTGATTCCGGACCTGGATATGTAACGGATCGACACGAACCTTGTCCGGGTGATGTAGCATTGACGCCAAAGTAGCTAGAGCGTCGGCAACCTCATTATGCATCCTTGGGATGTGCCTGAATTCTACTGATCGAAAGCGCTGACGATACGGGATAAGCTTTAAATCCCTGGTTTCCCATTCTCCCTGAATCTGATGTACCAGGAGGTCCGAGTCCCCCAAGACCAAGACGTCATGTACATCCATGTCCACCGCTAATCGCAACCCCAAGATGCATGCCTCGTACTCGGCCATATTATTGGTACAATGAAAACGCAGTTGAGCAGTAACAGGATAATGGTGTCCTGTTTCAGAGATAAGCACAGCCCCTACTCCGACTTCTTTTGCGTTCGCCGCTCCGTCGAAGAAAAGCTTCCACCCTGGATCCTCGGTTAATTCCAACCCATCAATTTGCAATACTTCTTCGTCCGGAAAATACGTCCTCAAAGGTTCGTATCCGTCATCGACAGGATTCTCGGCTAAGTGATCGGCTAGGGCTTGAGCTTTCATAGCCGTCCTTGTCACGTATATGATGTCGAACTCCGTAAGTAATATTTGCCATTTTGCCAACCTCCCTGTAGGCATAGGTTTCTGGAAAATATACTTCAACGGATCCAAACGCGAAATGAGGTAAGTGGTGTAAGAAGATAAATAATGTTTCAACTTTTGGGCTACCCAAGTCAAAGCGCAACATGTCTTTTCTAAATGAGTGTACTTGACCTCGTGGACCGTGAATTTCTTACTGAGGTAGTAAATGGCCCGTTCCTTTCTGCCAGTAAGATCATGCTGCCCCAGTACGCAGCCGAACGAATTCTCCAAAACCGTCAGATAAAGAATCAGGGGTCTACCCGGTTCAGGCGGAACTAATACGGGTGGGTTTGACAGATACCCTTTGATTTGGTCGAACGCTTCCTGACATTCTGTCGTCCATTCTATCGCCGCGTCTTTCTTCAACAGACGGAATATGGGCTCACAGGTTGCTGTAAGCTGAGCAATAAACCTACTGATGTAATTTAACCTTCCCAACAGACTCATTACCTCTGTTTTATTCTTTGGCGGGGGTAGCTCTTGAATGGAATTGATTTTGGATGGGTCCAACTCAATGCCCCGTCGGCTGACGATGAATCCAAGCAACTTTCTTGATGGAACTTCGAATGCGCATTTGGCCGGATTGAGCTTGATATCATATCTTCGAAGTCTTCGGAAGAACTTCCTGAGGTCGGCAACATAGTCTTCTCGATGTCTAGATTTTATGATCACATCATCCACGCACACTTCAATTTCCTTGTGTATCATGTCATGGAATACCGTAGCCATCTCCCTCATGTATGTTGCCCCTGCATTCTTCAAACCGAACGGCATCACCCGGTAGCAATAAGTCCCCCACGGTGTGATAAAAGCCGTCTTTTCTGCGTATTCTTCATCCATCAAGATCTGATGATACCCCGCATAACAGTCCACAAAGGATCCGATTTCACGCCCGGAGCAGTTATCAATCAGGGTATGGATATTGGGAAGCGGGAAATTATCCTTAGGACTCGCCTTGTTAAGGTTGCGGTAGTCCACACGTACTCTGATCTTTCCGTCTTTCTTTGGCACCGGTACTACGTTAGCCAACCATTCAAGGTATCGAGTGACACGAATGACTTTCGCCTGCAACTACTTGGTTACTTCCTCCTTGATCTTTACATTCATCTCCGTCTTGAATTTCCGCAGTTTTTGCTTGACGGGAGGACATACCGGGTCGGTGGGTAATTTGTGAACCACTAGATCAGTGCTGAGTCCTGGCATGTCGTCGTACGACCATGCGAAAATGTCTTTAAACTCCATGAGCATTTTGATCAACTCTTCTCTCGGGTTGGATTCAATATGGACACTTATTCTGGTTTCTTTGACGTCATCTGTGCCCCCCAGATTAACAACCTCGGTATCATTTAAATTTGGTTTGGGTTTTTCCTCGAAGTGACTTAATTCTTCACCGATTTCTTCTACGGCTTCATCATCGCCGTATTCCGATTCACTCTCGTCACTTCTTATTTCATGCGTTATTATTTCCAAACTCGATTGACTTTCTAGACTGGGTTGATTAATCTTTAAGCACGCCATATCATTAAGATCAGTTGAAAGAAAGCTGTTCGAAAAAGTAAGAAAAAAAAGAAGGAAATTAAACAAAATTAGACACGAAGGGAACAAAATTTCATTAATGGGAACAGTACAAGGAAAAACAACTTGCAAACTCAAATCAAAATGAACTAAAACAAACGGATTTTACTCCGGGGACAAACCCCAGCACAAAATTTCGAAAGAAAACAATCCAAAACAAACTACCAAGACTCCTTCCGGACAGGGAGAGGAGTAGCCTTCCAATTATTCAATTTTGCTTTCGATCCCACAAACTGTATCTCGGCATGGCTGGATCCTTCACCATCCTCGAGCATACATACATCTGCGAATAGGTCCTCGAACTTTCTTAAGAACTCTTCGTCTGGCCTAACCATAGGACCGGGAATCTTTGCCGTCGGATGTCCTCTTACTCCGGACCTGGCAAAAGATTGGGAAAGGCGTGGAACAGGCTTCGGGAGCACCCATGTCTTCTGCTTATTCCTTTTGGCTCGCTGGATATCCTCTGATGTTGGCTTGAATCCCAAGCCGAAGGTTCCTACGTTTTCGACCACGGATACCGGTTGTATGATTCCTTGCAGAGATGCACCTAGACCTTTGCCGGGTATGAAACCGTGTCTCAACATTTCATGAGCCACCATGACGTCGGCGGTAATTATTCTGTCATTGGGAATGCATTCCCCTTCTGGAACTCGGTTGGCGGATACCACATCGCAGATCTGGTATACCCACGGCCCAACATCTTCTTCCATCTCAACGAAGGGGACGATGGTGCCCGGTTGTAGATCATTCTCTCCATGGACGACGATCTCATGTTGGTCCCACTCAAACTTGACGAGTTGGTGTAGGCTGGATGGAACTGCTCTTGCGGCATGGATCCACGGTCGCCCTATCAGAAGGTTATATGACACTACCATGTCCAGCACCTGGAATTCCATGGTGAACTCCACTGGCCCGATTGTCAAGATTAACACTATGTCCCCGACCGACGCCTTGCCTCCTCCATCAAACCCTCGAACACATATGCTTGTTCTTGCGTATCCTGCCGATGTCCACTTTCAACTTGTCCAGTGTAGAGAGAGGACAAATGTTAGCATTGGACCCATTATCGACAAGGACTTTGGTAACCACCGACTCCTCACACTTTACCGTAAGATATAAAGCCTTGTTGTGCTCGGTGCCTTCCTCGGGCAACTCATCATCGGTGAAGGTGATCCGATTCGTTTCGAAGATCCTATTGGTGATCTTCTCCAAATGACTCACTGAGATTTTATCAGGTACGTGGGCCTCACTCAAAACTTTCATCAAAGCTTGCCGATGTTCTTCCGAATGTATCAGCAGGGATAGCAATGAGATTTGCGCAGGTGTTTTCTTCAGCTGTTCTAAGATAGAATAATCATGCAGCTTCATCTTTTTCAGGAATTCTTCTGCCTCTTCGTCAGTTATCGGCTTTTTCAATGTTGCCGGAGTGATCTTCCTCAACTCCGCGAGGGCAAAACATCTCCCCGAGCGGGTCAAACCTTGCGCTTCGCAAACTTCCTCTTTCACTTCCTTTCCTTTGTAGGTTGTCGTAATCCGATCATAATTCCATGGAATAGCTCTACTATCAGTTATTGGCAACTGTATTGCTGGCTTGATGATGAAAGGATCCATTCGAACGTCTGCTACCGTCAAGACGGGTTTGGTTGCTACCCCTGGTACAACTATTTTTGCTTCCCCCGGCTTCACCGGTACTTCGTTCACACTTCCCTTTTCTGCTTCTAACCCCCTTTGTACGTCCTTCTTGCCAATGGGCGACTCTTCAAGGCTTGGCCCCTTTCTCATTCCTACCCTGCTAGACTTGATCATCATTACAGTCTGAGAGGTTTTCTCCTTTCCTTCTTCTACCCGTACCAACTCGATCATGTTGGTCTTATGATGAGTTGGAAGCAGATTTTGGTTGATGTTGGGCTCTGTTGGAGTCTGGACCTCAATCCTGCGAGTGTCGATGAGCTCCTGGATGGTCGTTTTCAACCTCCAACACTTTTCCGTGTCGTGTCCTGGACATCCTGAGCAGTATGCACAATTTACTGAATGGTCCAAATTCTTTGGAAGAGGGTTTGGTAGCTTAGCTTCAACCGGATTTAGCAACCCTACTTGCTTCAAACGGTGGAACAGACTGGTGTAGGACTCCCCCAAGGGAGTGAAAGTCTTTGGCCTTGGCGCCCTGTCGCCCTTGAATGCTTGGTTTGGGCGAAAGCCCGCACCCGTGGGATTTCTATAGGCTCTCGGGGGTGGGTAATTGTTCTGTGGATTTGGTGCACGCCATGGTGCCTGGACGGGAGGTGCGGAATATGACTGAGCGTGATGGACAGTAAAATGGGGATCAGGTGCTGGATAGTAATGTTGCGGGTGGTTATATGGATTGTGAAAGTAATTTTGGTGGTGAGGCTGTGGCGGGTTATACTGGGGTGCGGGGCCTCTGTTTCTGAACCATGTTTCGGACTCGACTGCCGTGACTTCTTCTTTCCTCTTTTTCCCAAGCACTCCTCCGGTACCACTTTGAATAGCTTGGGTGGTGGCTTTCAATGCTGAGTAGCTCATGATCTTGTTGGCTTTCAAGCCTTCCTCGATCAAAGCCCCCATCTTTATCACCTCAGTGAATGACTTGCCTACGGACGTCACCAGATGTCCGAAATAGGTTGGCTCTAGTGTCTGCAAGAAGTAATCCACCATCTCGTTCTCTCTCATAGGCGGATCTACCCTTGCTGCCTGTTCCCTCCAGCGGAAACCAAATTCTCTGAAACTTTCGGCGGGTTTCTTTTCTAACTTTAGCAATGATAAGCGGACTGGGACTATTTCAAGATTGTACTGGAACTGGCCAATGAATGCCTGAGCCAAATCATCCCACGTAAACCATCTGCTAGGATCCTGCCTAGTGTACCACTCCAATGCAGATCCCCCCCAAGCTCTGACCGAAGTAAGCTATCAGACTCTCATCTCGCCCTTCGGCTCCTCGCATTTTACTACAAAAACCCCGAAGATGGGCTACTGGGTCACCATGCCCCTCGTATAGGTCAAACTTGGGCATTTTGAACCCGGCTGGCAATTGGACATCTGGGAATGGACACAGATCTTTGTAAGCGACACTGACCTGGTTGCCCAAACCATGCATATTCCTGAAGGACTGCTCCAGGCTTTTAACTTTTCTAATAACTTCCTCATGTTCCAAACTTTGGAGGTGCTTTTCCGGTTCTGCCGGGTTATCCCAATGAGGGGTGTGTGGATGTGGTTCAGGAGCCCTAAAGGTAGGCTCGGGAGGATAGTCAGAACTGTCATGGATTTGAACATATGGCTCACCGGACGACTTTTGTAGAGTAGCAGGTGGGGGTGCCACAAAAACAGGGGTGACCGGAGGAGGATTTTGTTTGGCTGGTGGAATTTGGGTGGCATAAGGGTTTTCCCCTTGATAGTATGGATAGAGTGGGCCGCTTGTCGAAGGATCAAGGGGTGGATGTTCTAGAGCTGATGCAAGGGTTGGGCGGTTTGGCGAAGACTGTCCCCTAGCCCAGGCTAGGTGCATCTCTGTTATCTGCTGTTTCAACCGATCTACCTCTTCTTTCATGATCTGTATCTCTGATTTCTCTTCCTCGAGACTTTTACCGGAACTAGACATGCTTGCTGGAATTGGCCCTTTAGATCTAGTACGGTAATGGTGGTTGGCCAGTATATTCTGTCAAATCAACTGCTAAACTTTTCTGGAAACGCAACAAACTTGTTAGCTTACTGAGTTTAACAGATATGTTATAGCACGTTGGATGCAATGCACCTAACCAGTTAACCCTTTCTATATGCATTTACCACATGCGTCATTCCAGCTTTTCTCTTTTCAATTAACTTTGAAGCCCTCGCTTGCTATTAGCACTTTTATAAACTAACCATTTTTTTTTAATGAAGGTCGAACCTTATGTGGATTGCCTACGTATCACGTCCCCGCGTGAATCAGACCGAGCGTAGTTCTGGTAACAAGATTGTGGCGAAATTCTGGAATTCTCGTAATGAAAAACTTTTATGGTCACAAAACATGTCTTACAATAATCAACAACAAAAAAGAAATGCTTGACTCAAAAAAAACATAAAAATACTGAAAACGTCAACAAAAATTAAAAAAGTACATCTTTTAATCAATAGCCTAATGCTCTTAAACTCCTAGGGGCCCGCGAGGCATCGTTCGGCCTTGCCGCGGGCCTTGGTGTGAGGTCCCTGTGTAGTCCCCTTAACTCTCTCATGATCTGATGAACATAGCCCATAATCGAAGCAAAAAGGGCGGCGCGGGGCATTTGTTCACAAGCTAAGCACTTCATGGTGACTTAATGCCCGATCTCTCCAATTCTATCTTTGATCATGTCTCTTTCTCTGAGTAGCTGTTCTATCTGCTGGTTCTTCGTCCCCAATCTTCGAGCGTTGTTGGTGACCTGATCTAAGAGCCTATCCACCTGTTCTTGCAATCGGGCCATCAAATTGTGGCAACGGTCGAGGTCTACCCTGGCATCCCGGGCTTGTTTGAAGACCCGTTCCCTGAGAGTAACATTTGCTTCTCTCAGATTGGTGATGACCTCGGTATAATCTTTTTCCACTTGCTGTAGATGAAGTGCCTGTTGATGTGCCTCCCTTCTCCAGCTGGTACGGATCCCCATCGTTTGGGCCTTTGACTCTTCTAATTCTTTTTGGACATCTGTGACTTGATTTTTTAAACTCCTTATCAATTTTTCGTCTGACCGACTCCTCAATTGTCTGTCAGCATCCCTTTTCATTTGCTGGATTTGAGCTCTCAAAAAGTCATTTTCTTGTGCCAACTTCTTTTTATCTCCCTCGTCGGCGGCAGCTTGCATATTCTTCTCGAATTGAAGGTCCCGGACCTGCTGTTCTATCCTACCAATCTTCGTCCTGTACCTTTCCTCCTTTGCTAGCCAATTCCATTGCTCATGTGAATCTTCCGTGAACTGTTGGACATGGGCTCTTTTAGAACATTTCCGACGAATCTGAAACCTTTTTCCCGAACCACACGTTGTACTTTGGATCTACCTCACCCTTAGCCAGTTCACGAACCATAGTTTTAGGCTCAAGGAATCTACATTCATGCCACAACTTTCTAATCTTTTCTTCGGGGAATACGACTCCTGGGCTCAACTCAATGGCGTGCTTTCTCAGATCTTGATCCGTAGGAATAACCTCAAACCTTCCTAGTTGACGTAACACCCGATGAGGAACATATGGTTGGACACTGCGGATCCCCATCAGAAGAATATAACACTCCTCGGCTGCCATATATATTATTTCGGTATCGGGTAACCACCCGAACGCCCATTCAATCTGATCGGCTTCTATTGAGCTTAGTCGCGCAAGACATGCTTCGACGCCTTCGGGGAACACAACGCCTATCATCCGTTCCTCAAAACCACTAATACAGTTCTTTCCAGTCAACCCATGGTTCATGTATTGTGTCCGGTGATGGAGGTGTTCTTGCATCCATAATTGGAGTAACATATTGCATCCTTGAAAGAAATTGCCCCTTCTCGGCATACAGTCAAAGCTCGATAGATTTCGGACAAAACCAAAGGGACCACCGTGCTGGTAGCCTTTTTGATTGCAACATCGGCTATTCCTACCAGACTTATCACTATGTTCTTATCTTCGCGTGGACAAATCACAATCCCCAAGAATGTCGTTATGAATGCTAGAATTCGTCTGGCCTCCCACTTGGTTCTATTCCCTGCGTGAGTTAGTCCAAGGTTTGACTCTTCAAAACCCCGAGGAGTGTCGTACCGTTGGTATAAGAATTGGAGATCGCAACATCCTTCTAGCAAATCATCATTTTTCACCTTCCGACTAATGCTTAACAAATCCAGAAACCCATGCGGAGATACCGGTCTTGGTGAGAGCAGGTATTGCCCTTTTAATTTCCCATTTAGTCCTGCATAGCCCGCAATCTCCTCTAGCGTGGGTGTCAGTTCAAAGTCGACAAAACGGAACATATTGCGGGTCGGATCCCAAAAAGATATCAGTGCCTCGATGATGTCTTTCCTTGGCTTGATATTCAACAGATTAACCAAACCTCCCAAAATTCTCCCCACTATCTTTTTGCTACTGTCTTCCAAATCGTTCCACCACATATGGAGCTGTTGAGGGACCTCGCTAAAGATTGAAAATGATTTATTCTGATTCGTGCTCATCCTGCACATTTATTAAGGTGATTTAAATAAAGAGAAACAACTTTGTTTTGCTAAAAATAAAAACTCAGTTTTCAATCACGGCCTTTCAATGTCTCGGGGACGAAGATTTTACGGCTGTGGGGGCGAATTGATCGAAATCAAAAATTGACCCAAAGGTGGTCGTTTATATGAAATCAGCCTTCCGGCGTCCCTTTCGGGAACATCCGGCTGTTTTTGAAAACAGCGTCACCGACTTATTTAGTACAAAAAGTTAGTTTTGATATTTTGGCTATTTTTTGCAAAAAGGTGAAGTTGGACCTGATAAAGGTTGCCTACGTATCTCACATCCAATGAGAATCAAACCCACGTAGTTCGGTTTTCATAAAACAAACTACATTATTCGTTTATTCATTTAACTAAAAAAAAGACAAGTAAACTATTCTTATCTATTTCAAGAATAAAACTACATTATTTTTTATTTTTTTTATCTAAAGCCGGTTAGCATGCAAGTCTATAAGCAAATATATGCGTAAAACAAACAGGATGCAGCAGGATGGTCTTTTCATTTCAGGTCACCTGTCCTAGACGGACCCAACCCCTGTGTTGAGTCTCCTAAGTCAAATGCAACATGATGCAAATAAACGTTCCTACTAGGGATCCGGCATGAAGCTTTGTTATTCTAGGTTCAAAAGCCTGGGTTTATTGTTCTAGACCTGGCTTACCCGAGCGGACAACTCGAGCCGAGGAGGAGGCAGCAACCCGGGAATACAGAAGCTTCACCGGTTTTGCAACTTATCCAAACCTCGTTCTAAAGTGGGAATTAGACACTATACAGAAAAGAAGTCACACGAAGTGCACCCTTCTTCATGATTTAGAAGACTCGGAGAGGAGATTGGTTTCAGCACAATTTATATGTACAGTTCAAAAAATATCAAAGCGATAAAAATATCATTTTGCACATTTAAACCCAAGATAATAATAAAATCAGATAATAAATAAGCCAAATACAACAATTATTCTGAGCTCGAATTCTAAAGATATCCCCAGTGGAGTCGCCAAAGCTGTCACACCCCTTTTTTACGCTTACCCGCGAGGGCGCGAGATATAAAAGAGAGTTTTTCCAATTAAAGGACAACCAAAACGGGGTTCATTTATTGAGAGATTCGGAGTCGCCACTTGGGAGATTTATGGTGTCCCAAGTCACCGGTTTGAAACCCGAATTGAGGAAAGGTTTGACTCTATTTAATAGTCTGCGAACCAGAAATCCGGATAAGGAATTCTGTTAACCCGGGAGAAGGTGTTAGGCATTCCCGAATTCCGTGGTTCTAGCACGGTCGCTTAACTGTCATATTCGGCTTATTTATCTGATTTTTTACAGTTATATACTTAATGCAAATCAATATCCCTTTACCGCTTTTATTATTATTATTATTTACGAAAAAAAGAATGTTGCCTAAAAATATGTTTCGAATCACGTCACATGAAATGCACCCGGATCCTCGACACATTCTTATTCAACATTTTGGGATTTGGATTTGGGTCGCATGAAATGCACACCCGTATTTAAGAAGGTAAAATTATTAAAATACGCGCCTAGAGCGATTACTTATTTACATTTTTGAGAAGGCCATGAAATTCGCTAAGAAACGGCACATCTCGAAATCTAAATATTTTACACATACATTTATGAGGGCCCTGCGATTTGTATAGTTTTGTTAGGCGAGGCCCACCTCTAATTCTAATTTAAAAGCGAACTACATTCCACTATATTTATTTAAGAGTTAATTCACGATTATTCAAAACCCGTTGCAAACCACACTACATGAAATGCACCTGTGGTTCCTGACACGCTTTATTCAATCTTGTTCACAATTGGAGTCGGGTCGCATGAAATGCACCCCCGATTCCTTTAATCTAGTACGTCGTTCAGTTGAATAATAACGCACCAATCTCTACAATGCGACAAAATCCTACTCAACTATAACTGATTCGAGTAAACATACGCCTAACTAACTAAGTGAGTAGATTCGAGACTATGGTGGCCAATTATATGGAAAAAAAACTTACTTTGAATTCAAAGAATCCTCAAAGAGCCACTGGCACATATTTTTCAAAGTTCAAGATATCATTCCTCACGGATGTTCAAATCACCTTAAACTTCTACTTAAACAGAAGATTAATCTCCATTTTTAACACAAGATCGAGTATTATCAGTTTTGGAAATCTCACATCATGAATAGAGAAGTTTAAACATAGATACAGCAGGAATAATTCAGGTTTCTGTACATATCCAATGATAGTGTATCTTTGATCTAAATGCATTTTTCCATAACCTAAACCAGTAAGACAGACTTAATTATATGCACTCATACAAACATAAGAACTTTGAGCAACTACATGTATTAAACAGATTTAAAAGAGAGCTTCAGGCTTCATTTCCTTTTCGAACCAAGAAGCTACAATGACAGAGATGTGTACCTGGAATATGGAAAAAGAAGGAAGAGTGAGCGGTGACAACAGTGTGGCAATCAGTAGTATAGCAGTAACCAAAACAGCAACCCAAATAATCCCAGCAAACAAACTCCAAGAAAAGAAATCAATGACAGAAGGCTCGAATACTTCAAAGAAAACCACAACAAAGAATTCCCAATCAAACAAACCCCTACACTTCTGAAATGCCCCAGAAAACTTGTGCACCCAACTGATTGAACCCCAATTGACTTCAAACAACAATCCAAATACCCAAAGTTCTGCCTATTATTAAGGTCCAAGTATATAACAGGAACACAGAAGAACAGCTCTCTTTTAGTTTTAGAATCAACTCAAAATAGAACTCAAGCTGGAAACTCTCCTGTATGTATTCTATATCCTCTCCTCTCTGTATTTCAGACTGTTATGCTTAAAAGGACCCTTACTCTTATGTCTGCTCCCTTGTCCAGAAGAAAAACAAAGAGAGCCCCCCTATTCTGTTCAAACCTTATACTTATAGTTGAAAAACCAATGAAACTCTAAGGTACAATAATCAGAAGACCCACTCTGCCCATCCTCTTCTCTGCCAGCCCATTATACTCTCTGTGTTAGCCACTAAGTCTTGTTTAAGTGTGGGCTTAAATTAACTTAAATGCTAAGTGCAAACCTGGTGGAGTACCCTGCTGTACAGCAGGTTCCACTAGGCTGTGCAGGGCATTTTTGAATCCTAAAATGTGCCAATTCTGATTAATCACTGATGCTAACAGCCACATCAGATTCAGGACTTAATTTAAAGTCACAAACAATTCAAGAACTTCACTTGGTAATGATTTCGGATCAAATCAACAGCATTAATCACTATCCAGTGTTTTAACAGGAAAAATCGTATAACTAAGCGACGACATTTACTTAATTGATCCCAACATATACAATCAAGAACAAGCAAACGCCAAACAAGTCAGTGATTCATGGTTTTGGACACAACATGAGACCAACAAATATGAACTAATTGGCTTGACGACCTTAATCACACTAAGCATACCATTCATTTTTCAATCAAAGAAACAACAAGAATCGACCAAATAAAAGGGTCTTAAAGAGTAGAACAGCAAGCCTATTAGAAATTAACAAAACTGAAAAGCATCACGTAAATGAATACAATCATGAGGCTATTATGAGGCTAGGAGAAAGGAAAGAGGAAATGATACCTCCTGAAATCAACAGTGGCTCCACATCGACTTTGGACTTGAACTATGATGCCAAATGGGCCTTAATCGGGGTGTTCTCGGTTGAGAACACCTAGATTAAGGTCCATTAGACCTCAATATCCTCTCAATTTCAACCCCTTTTAAAATTAGGGTTCATGGTGCTCGATTTGGGGCTTTACCGGTTCTGGTCAGCTTTGAGCCGGACTAAGGTTGGTAAGGGTGTGAGGGAGGTCATGGGAGTGTTCGGGGTGAGTTTGGAGCGGTTTGGCATGGTTTGAGTTCGACTCGAATCTTCAAATGAAGATTCGAGAATCTCCAGGTTGATTCGAAACAAACCATGCACATGGTTGAATAGGGGAGGTCGAGGCGAGTATATGGTGTAGATTTGGAGGTCATTGGCCTAGGTTGGGTTTGGACCCAAATCTTTGATTGAAGATTCGAGGGGCTCGGGCTTGATTCGAGACAAGCCATGCTCGGGGTCGGACTGGGGGCGTGGGGGTGATAGGTTAGGAATATATACTTAGGTGTGGGTTTGATCCTGGCCGTTGGATCATGTATGATTAATGGCCAGGATCTCTTGGGTCAACAAAACGGTATCGTTTTGATTAATTGGGGACTGGGTCGGTCTGGGTTAACTGGGTCGGGGCAGGCTTGGGTTGTGAGGGGAGCTTGGGACCGTTTGATGAGACTGAATGAACGGCTCAGATCAAACGCCACTGAACGGCGTCGTATAGCCTTCTCTAAGGCCGATCGGATTTGGACTGGGTGAGGCTCTTTTCTTTGGGCTATTTTTGTTTGCAATTTTGGACGGCCCAGTCCATTTTCCTTATTGAAGACTAATCAACTAAAGCCAAAACTTAGAACTTAAAGCGATAAAAAATACAAAATTAAACTAAAGGAAAAATCCAATTAATTCTAAATAGTAATTAGCATGAAATAAAATAATCACACAATTTGGACACTTTAACAAAACAAAAATAAAAATACAATATTTTATCATTTTTCATAAGGTAAGTAATTTACTAAGTAACTTAACACTTCTAAAAAAAATTAAAACCCCAATGCTATTACAACATATATGTTTTCGTATTTTTGTTAATTTAATCAAATAATCATGCACACTCAAGTACAAATAACAAAAAAAAAAAATTAAAACAAAATCCACAAATATTCCAAATAACACAAAAATTATTTTATTTTAAATTTTTGGGAGTATTTCTCTTATAGGGCAAAAATCACGTGCTCACAAATATTTCTCGGGATTTTCAATTATTTGCATTAGGCATTTTGAATCCCTCGGGAATTTTCATGTATATCTCATTATCAAGTGAGCCATAAAGGTAGGCGGTAACCACATCCATTAAATTCATGTCAAGCTTTTCATGGACAGCAAAACTAATGAGATAACAGAACGTTATAGCATCCATAACGCGTGAATATGTATCTTCATAATCGACACTAGGCCTTTGTGAAAATCCCTGTGCAACAAGGCGTGCATTATATCTTTGTACCTCGTTTTTCTCATTTCTCTTGCGTACAAAGACCCATTTATAGCCAACGGGTTTAACACCATTAGGTGTTTGGACTACAGTCCTAAAAACTTCACGTTTTGCAAGTAAATTTAACTCTGGTTGGATTGTTTCTTGCCATTTTGGCCAATCAAGTCATTGTCGACATTCTCAAACTAATTGAGGTTCAAGATCCTCACTTTCTTGCATAATTCTAGATGCAACATTATATGCAAAGACATAATCCACCAATATATCCGCTCAATTCAAATTTGTCTCAATATCGATTTGATTTATTGATAGTTCCTTATTTTCTTGAGTCTCGGTCTCGGTGGAATCTAACAATTTATTAAATCGTGGATTTCTTCATGAGATTCTTTTGTAGTGTCATTTTGATCATTTATTTTCCTTTTTCTAGGACTTCGATCTTTGGAACCTAATGGTCGGCCACGTTTCAAGCGTGCTTTTGACTCATTAGTTATAACACTGGAAGATTGTCCAATAGGGGCATCAATACGGAATGGAACATTCTCCGTATGGATATGTGATTTTGTTATCCTTTTCATATCCGTAAATGCATATGGTATTTGATTTGTTATTCTTTGTAAATGAATAATCTTTTGCACCTCTTTTTCACAAATAGAGGCACGTGGATCAAGATGAGATAATGATGGATTTTACCACAAAATTTTCCGCTTGGTTTCACCAACTTCTCCCCCTAATGTTTAGAAAAGTGTCTCATCGAATCGAAAATATGCAAATCGTGCAGTAAACAAATCCCCCGTCAATGGTGTGAGGTAGCGAATAATGGAGGGCAATTCAAACCCAACATATATTTCTAACCTTCTTTGCGGACCCATTTTGGTGCGATATGGCGGTGCTACAGGCACATATACTACGCATCCAAAAAATCTTAAATGGGATATATTAGGTTCATGACCCAAAACTAATTGTAATGGGGAATATTTATGATAATTTGTCGGTTTGAGACGAACTAGTATTGATGCGTGCAAAATGGTGTGACCCCAAACAGAAGTGGACAGACTCGTTTTCATGAGTAACGGTCTTGCTATCAATTGCAGACATTTAATTAAAGACTCTACAAGACCATTTTGAATGTGAACATGAACTACAGGATGTTCCACGTTTATCCCAATTGATAAGCAATAATCATTAAATGCTTGGGATGAAAACTCAATAGCATTATCAAGTCTAATAGACTTAATTGGATTATCGGAGAATTGCGCCCGTAATCGAATTATTTATGCCATTAATTTTGCGAATGCGAGGTTGCGAGATGACAATAGGCACACATGGGACCATCTAGAAGATGTGTCTATTAAGATCATAAAATATCTAAACGACCTACTAGGTGGGGGAATAGATCTACAAATATCCCCTTGTATATGTTCCAAAAAAGCAGGGGACTCAATTCCAATATTTGTTGGTGATTATCTAATAATTAAATTGCCTTGATAACAAGAAATGCAAGAAAATTCATCATTTAAAAGAATCTTTAAATTCTTTCATGGATACCCATTTGAGTTTTCTATAATTCGTCTCATCATAATTGATCGAGGGTATCCCAATCGATGATGCCAAAGTACAACAGTATTGAAATCGGTAACCTTTTGGTTTACAATAGAATGTGCCTCAATTACACTAATTCTTGTCCAATACAAACCACAAGATAAAGATGAGAACTTCTCAATAGCCCTTTTATGGCGAGAGACATTTTTGGTAATAATGATATATTCAAGATTATTCTCATCTATTGTCTCAATATGATATCCATTTTGATGGATATCTTAAAAACTCAACAAGTTTCTCTTGGACTTAGAGAAGAACATTGCATTATCTATGATAAGTATTGTTCACTTAGGTAAAGTTATATTAGCTCTTCCAGAGCCTTCACTTAATTTACCACTACCAGAAATTATAGTAATATCAACCTTACACATACTTAAATGAGAGAAATATTTCTTCTCTTTTAACTATGTATATGTTATACATGGATCAACTAAATAAATTACATTTCACTCAGTTTAACATAACAAAATAAAACTGAACAGTGTGAAAATTATTAAATACTGACCGTACAACGTTTTCTTGTCGTCATTGGACGGATCGTTTAAATCAAATACCTTTGATGAACATTAGTCACAAGTACATATATGGTTTATCCATACATATGTCATAAGTTGGAAACACATCTATATTTTGTGCTTATTTTGCACCATAAATAACTACAATTGGTGTTATCCATATAACGTGTAATTCCTGTTGTGAGCAAATTTATGTGATTAAATTGTAATTCTATAGATTCTAACAACAGAAACATTGTTGGCTTCTTGGGATTTGACACCGAGAACATCATTAGTATATTACGTAATATGTGATTATGAAATATCACTAGTACATTTTGGAGATGGGTCAGCTGCCTAAGAGGACGAACAATGCAGGTTAGAGGGCTTCAAGAAATATGATCCTCCAGTGTTCAGTGGCCTAGCTTCAGATGATGTTTTGGGATTTTTGGAGTGTCATCGCATTCTCCGTACTATGGGTATATTGGAGTCTAGTGGGGTTTCTTTCATTGCTTTTCAGCTTAGAGGAGCCGCTTATGATTGGTGGCGTACTTATGAGTTGGATAGTCGAGTCGAGGCTGCCTCACTGACTTGGACACAGTTCTCCAATATATTTTTGAGGGAGTTTGTTCCCCAGAGCCTCAGGGATTCTTGGAGTGCGGAGCGGTTGCACCAGGGCACCATGATATTATCTGAGTATGCTATCCGTTACACTCGGTTGGCCAGACATGCACCGGCTTTGGCCGCCACGGTCCGGGAAAGAGTGTGGAGGTTTATTGAGGGTCTTATTCCACCTATCCGATCCAGCATGTCTAGAGAGCTAGAGATGGATGTACTTTATCAGCAGGTGGTGAGTATTGCCAGACGGATTGAGGGTATGCTCGCTAGGGAGCGATGAGAGAGGGAGGCCAAGAGGTCTCGTGAGTCGGGTCATTTCTCTGGTGCCCGAACTGCAGCAGCCGGTCGATATGGTAGGGGTTATTCTGGTCGTTCAGTTCATTCAGCCTTGCCAGCATCTGGTGGTACTCCAGCTTCCCCAGCACCCCAGGAACCTTATTATGCTCCCCCAGTTTCTAACGTGCCTCCTGCGCGGGGTACCTGCAGGGGTCAGTCTAGCGAGAGTAGGCCCAGTCAGTCACAGCCAGAGCATCCTCCCAGAGCTTGTTATGAGTGCGAGGATACAAATTCAAATTAGTTAGTAATTTGAATATCATATGTATAAAGAAAAAAGAAAAGAAAAAAACAAATACGTGCTACACGCTCTTGTGTGTTCATTTATCTTAATATGCACTTGCAAAACATATTATTGCTGCAACATTTTCTGTTCGAAGTCCTTTTTTTTATTTATTAGAAAAGTACACCACCCAATATGGTTATGATAATGAGACGAATAGAATCCCATCACACTTAAGTATAGATTTTGAATTCAGATTGTGACGGATTTAACTTTAATCAGAGAGTCGGTTTCGACGACTGGAATTGATTTTTTTTTTTTTATAAAAAGGATCGAAAAATAAGTACCAAACACTAGCGAACGAGAAATCCCAAAAAAATAGGGCCAAGTACTACTATTATTTTTGTGGATGTAAATAAAGTAAAGTCAAAATATTCTTCCACCTAAAATGATAATATCGTACTATATATACATTCAATTATTTGACACATCCATCTTACCATACCAACTTTCACCACTTCTATTTTTTAGATATAGAGAGAGGAGAGCAGTGTCGACGCACTGTTACACATAATATAGAAAGGGATGTAAGTTCTATAAATTAGTAATATAATAGAAATTATATAATTATAGTTTAACCTACTATATATAGAACATTATTATCTTATTTTCCATGTTACCATATATTTTTGTTATTGTAAAAATTACATATTGGTATATTTTAACTTGATAGTATAAATAATTATACATGATCAATGCATAAATGTATATTCTATATTTAATCAATGGTAGATAGAGTGTATCTCTGGTAGCTACGAGTTTCAATGGACAAAGTATTCGGCACAAAACACCTATATATGCAAAATTACTCAAAATTTAACAAATACTAGATTCTAAACCAATAACTTCAAAATTATTACTAGTTTAATACTTATAACTCTAAAAGTTGAAGCATGAATTTAAATCATGCATTCACCTATGTAATAGTCAACGTTTCTCTTACAGATTCAATTATTCTAGTAATTTTCGATATAGAATTTAAATATATATGTAAAACAATTACTAAAAATTTTATGAATATTAAATCTGAACTCATAATTTCACGAGTACGACGAATTCATCAAATATATATTCGAAAGACAGTGGAAACATATAGTCAAATCCTTAATCCATTGAAGATTAAGAAATAGTGTTACTTGAATGGTCCATTGGTGTTCATAGAGTTGACCGTTATATTGGCATATTGGCCGACGTAAATACATATAAAGTCTTGGAATGTTTGTATCTGGAAAAAAAAAGTTGAGAGTGGGGCCAGATAAAAATGCAGGGATGAATCCAATAATTTTGACGTGATTTTGTATAAAAATTTATTGAAACTACAACAAATAATTGATTTGAATCAATAAATTTTAAAAAATATAATCAGTGTTAAAAACCTTTAATGTTAAAATGGTACTCCTTTTTTTTTCCCTTTAATTCTTCTCCCTTTTGACTCTCCTTTGATCCCTTTGTTGGAGCTATTGCTCATCTGATGACTCGAACTCACAGCCCCAAGGTTATAGGTGGTGGTGATAACCATCTGAGCAATCCCCTCTTGTCAGAAATGGTAGAGTTCAAAATTTGAGTTGCCTTTCGAGCCGTGAAATCGAAGCAGTGACCAATGTTTGCATTAGAATAGACTGACTACATTACATCCTATTGGAGGGATGCATAAAACATAAAATACTTTTTTGTTTTTTATTAGGGCATGAGTGGTGCAATTGGCCGTGGGTGGTGTAGTTAGTTGAGGAACATAGTGAGGACCCTTTAAGATTTGCAGAGCTAATATTTTCTCAGACACAAATTATCTTCAGCCCTCATCTCTGACTAAATTTGAACACACAACTTTCCCTTATATCTCTTTATAGTCAATTCAAGTATTTTTAAATTTATTTTAGGGGATTGATCATCATTGGTTTGGCCACCTAAATTTTTTTCCTTACCTAATTTTTCTTTTTTGGTATGGTCCTTTTTAAGTTTAAGGATTTCTATGGCAGTATTATATGAGTTATTTAGGACAAAAAAATAAAGAAAAAGATTTGATTGCAATGCACTCTTCTCCCACTAAATTCACTTTGAAGTTGACAACTTATGAGGAAATGGTTCGAAAGTGAATTATATTCAAGTTTTGATTATGATATACTTTTCTTGCAATAATCCATTTTGAAGTTAATTGACAAATTATTTGCTAGGTTAAAAGCAAATTCAAGCCGATATATTGTAAATAAAAGAGACAAAACGATACATTATAACAACAACAACATATCTAGTATATTTTCACACATGGGGTCGGGAGAGGGTAATGTATGCGCAAATCTTACCCCTACCTAGTAAAGCCAAAGAGGTTGTTTTCAATAGCTCAGAAAGATAGGGAAGAGGAGAAGAGGAAGAAGAATAAGAAGAAGTAGATGGAGAAAAAGAACGATAAAAATAAATAAAGAGAGGGCAAAAGGGGGGAGAAAAGGATAAGTATTACCAAATTAAAATAGTAACTACGGGAGAATACGATATATCGGCTTACAAACTAAACAACATGATGTAATTGGCCTGGGATGCCCCCACCACTGCCACTTTTGTGGAGCTGCTGAAGAGGATATTGACCACACATTCGCCCAATGCCCCAATGTCACTCAATTCTGGAGCTCTATCCAGAACAAAGCCACAACCCCCTTTGTTACAAGCCCTGGTTCACACAATGGGTCTTGGGCAGCAGTTATAGAAAAATGTTGATCTAAAATTCAACGAGAACCTCAACTGGATCAATATTTTACCATTCTGCCTTTGGCATATCTGGCTGAACATAAATAATAATGTGTTCAAAAATAAGAAAGACACAATCAGTGCCACAAATACCATAGTAAAGGCAACCGAATTCTGTGTTTTGAGAGATAGCAGACAGATAAAAGTGAAACATCAAATGATGCTAAAATGGTGGCCTCCACCAAGAGACGCTTTCAAATTGAACACAGATGGCACAGCAAAAAATAACCCAGGCATAGGTGGTATAGGGAGGATTTTCAGAAATCATAATGGGGAATGGATCTTTGGCTTCATGAAAAACATACCTATCACCACAAATACAGGGGCAGAAATCAGGGCCATTGTCAAAGGGCTCCAGTTGGCAGAACAAAACAATATATTGCCACTGGAGATCAACACAGACTCAGTTGAAACCATTAACATGCTTATACATGGTAATCTAATATTTGTACCTTTAATTTGTGAATGCAGGTTATTGATTCTAAGGATGAAAAGAGTAGTGATGAAGCATGTCTACTGGGAGCAAAATAGGATAGCTGATGCACTAGCAAAGGAAGCAGGTAGAAAAGCTGTTTTGTGTAATTCTGTAATCCTAGTAGTTCCTCCGGTGTTTGTCAATGATGTATTTTGGGCAAACATCCTAGGAACTAAACTACCTAGATTACTTTTGGTCTGTAATATAAATACTACTATAGTGCAGAATTTTGCAGCACTAGGGGCCCTACAGTACCCCACTAACTATCATGACGGTGTAAGGGTGGCTCCCTTTAGCTAATATATATTTATGAACATTATACTATATTTTACTGGATAATACTTGCTGCATTTTAATCTTTTTCAACCTCTTTTAGAAAATTAAAATTAACTACTATAATTTGGAAGAATCATCTCCTATTATCTATAAAAAAGAATACTTCCCATGTATCACTTGTTGGCCTCCGACTTGCACTACTTCAGGCCCAAAATAACATACTTAAGTTGGCCCAGATATTTATTTTATAGTTAGCTTTTTCTAGCCTTTCTTTTTTGTTAATATATCATAGTGGTTAGTCATTTAGTAGTTAGCCATTCTTTATATTGTATAGACAGATTATAAATACAAGGAGGCCATAACTGTTAAAGGTTGGCCGGTTATTTTCATCATTTCTTTCCTCTATTTTCTGCGATGAATAACTCTCTAGAAAACTCCCAAACTCCATCAACGAGCTTCAATTTCTGATCTCCATTTACCGGTTTGAAATGGTATCAGAATAGAAATCCGTTATATCTTGCTTATCTACACAGTGTTACCCCTATCTGATTTCATCCATTTTTTATCAAGATTTGTCTTCGTCGGAGCTTCATAATTTTGTTGTGATTTCCGACAAAAACACTTTATTCCTTCATGATTGAGCCTATTTTATGGTGTAGATCTTGCTAAATATTTGTGGTGTGGCCGCTGGGATCTGAGTTTTGCTCAAGCTAGGGTTTCCTCGATTTTTTTGGAGCTAGGGTTTCCTCAATTTTTCATTTGTTCGATGAAGTTGTTCTACTATATCAAGGACTTACTTCTTCAGATCGCGAAAAAGACTGGTATTTGTATCTCTTTTGCATATCTTGGATTTTGATTTCAGCCTACAGTGTTTGTTGGTGATTTTGTTGTTCTAACCATGACTTGTTCTACTTCTTCTTCTGCGTATATTCCTGACCATATATCCCCTCTATTTCTTATATGGTCAGATATGCCTGGTGTGTCCCTGGTTTCTGTACCATTTTTGGGGAGTGGATTTGGAGGTCGGAAAGGTTGTATGATAGTGCCATTTCCTACTAGGAACAAAATAGCATTTATAGATGGTTCGTGCCCTAAACCTGCTACAACTTCCCCTAATTATAAACAATGGGGTCGCTATAATAATATGGTGATATCTTGGTTAATAAGTTCATTATCATCGGATATAGCTGAAAGTGTTCATTAATCTGAGACAGCCGAAAGTGTGTGGAAACAATAATAATTGGTATAGTATCTTAAATGGGACTAAAGATTTTGAATAAAAAAGGGAACTTGCCTCTACCTATCAAGGATCCCTTGATATTACTTCATATTTTAAAAAACTTAATAGAATTTGGGATGAATTGGGAGTATATTGCAGTAATCATACAAATTCTTGCAATTGTGCTGCTAAAGAGGGTCTCCAAAAGGAAAAAAGAGGAAAACAAAGTCCATCAGTTGCTCATTGGATTGAATGAGGTTTATGTTGGTATGAGAAGCAATCTGTTGATGATGCAACATCTACCATCCCTTGATAATGTCTATAACATTCTTCTTCACGATGAAAAGCAAAGACAAGTCAACCCACCTTCTCAATTCACCTCTAAATCAGCTTCTTTCGATGTGAATTCCTTTAATAAAACTACTCAACCTCAACTGAATATGCAATTCGATGGGCAGCAGAGAAAGTTTACGCAAAGAGTGAACTTTGATAATCAGTCCAGGATCTCAAATATCTTCTGCAAGTATTGCAAGAAGCTTGGGAACGTAATTGATAAATGTTACAAGCTTCATGGCTTTCCTACTAACTTCTAGGTTACTAAGGGTAGAAAGGCAGCTGCTAAAATAGTGACAGATTCTGAATTCTATGCTTCTAAGTGCACCTTTTTCCAATCAAACTTCTATTGTGCCTGTTGCAGAAAATGCTTATGTGGTGCCTGGGCTGACAAAGCAGCAATACTCTCAACTGCTCTCTCTATTGCAATAATTTAATGTCTCTAATCTTGCACCTCAACTCAATATCATGAGTTCTGCCAACTTTGCTGGTACTCTATTGCCTAAGAATGTAGTATATAGTTTCAACTCTACTTTGCTAAATCAATCTGATTCCTTAACTTGGATAGTTGACTCTGGTGATTCTGACCAGATGACCGCTAATAAAGAATATCTTATTATTATCACACCTTTACCTATTCCTTTTCTAGTGTCCCTTCCAAATTATTATAAAGTAAAAGTTACCTACACAAGTTCCTTTGTTTTGACTGAGTTTATAATACTTTACAATGTCCTTTATCTACCTTTCTTTAAGTACAATCTTATCTCTGTACAAAAACTCACATACCAATTTGATTGTATAGTTCAATTTACTAGACTTTCATGTCTCATACAGGGCCCTTCTCTGAAGAGGCATCTGGATCTTGGTAAACTGAACAATGGGTTGTACAAATTTGTGTGGGAAAAGCCTTCTCAACCTCATGTTACAGTGTCAAATGCCTGCAACAACTTGTCATCTTCATTTATTCCTGATCATCTTCCTTGTACTATAAATACTATTTCTCCCTCTTGTAATAAAGCTGCTATAAATAAGATGGACATTGTTTGGCATGATAGACTTGCACATGTTCCTTTTATTAATATGAAAAGTATTTCTGAAATTTCTTCTCATATTTCTTCTACACAATATTTTGTATGTGTTATTTTTCCCATGGATAAACAAACTAGATTACCATATCCTAAGAGTTCTATTCATAGTTCTAAGACCTTTCAACTTATTCATGTTGACACTTAGGGACCATATCACCCTTCTACGTATTCGGGCTTGTTGTTGACTTTTCTAGATTAACTTGAACTCATCTAATGGGGTCCAAAAGTAATGTCTTTCCCCTCCTGGCGGCTTTTGTAATAATGGTTCAAACTTAATTTCATGTCACCATCCAAAGCATAAGGTTTGATAATGCTCTAGAATTAAGAAGTAGCAATGTTGCAGTTTCCTTCTTTTTCTAAAAGTGGAATCATTCATCAAACTAGTTGTCCACACACACCTCAATAATGGTGTGGTGGAGAGGAAACATATAACCCTCCTAGAAGTTTTTAGGGCTTTGGTTTTCCAATCCAAAGTACCAATCAGATTTTGGGGAGATTGCCTCCTCACAACCACATATATCATTAACAGACTCCCCTCTAGACTACTACAAACTAAACCACCTTATGAGTTGATGTTTGGCAAGACACCCAGCTATTCACACTTATGAACTTTTGGCTCCCTCTGCTTTGCTACTATTCCCATTCCTCAAAGAGACAAACTAAAACCTAGAGTTATTCCATGTATCTTTCTTAGCTACCCTTTTGCAAAAAAGGTTATAAGCTATATAATCTTCAGTCAAAATAGAATTTTGTCTCTAGAGATGTCATTTTTCATGAAAAACTCTTCCCTTTCTCTTCAAATTTTTCCTTCAAGTTGTGCCAAAGTCACCATTGTCAAGCACCTCATCGTTATTCTAGCTTGTTGGTTTGAATCTGATATACCTCCTGACGCTACCACTTCTTCTAGTCCTCTTCCAGTTCCTTTCCCTTCTTATAATCCATCTTTTCCTAATGCCACTAAAAACCACCATTCACCTTCTGATGCCTCACTTTCTCCTTTACCTTCTGATGTTTCACCTTCTCCTCACATTACTGATGCTCTATTGACTATGTTCCATCTACTTCTTCTCCTGACACTTCTGTTGCGCCACTTAGAAAATCTGCTAGAACACATACTCATGCATCCAATCTACATGATTATCTTTATAAACTACCTAGTTCTCTTTTCTGTTCTGCTGTCTAATCTGTAGAGATTGAGTCATATACTTATTCTCAGGCAGCCCCTATTCTAGCTTGACAGGATGCTCTAAGAAAGAGTTTGAAGCCCTACAAGCTAATAACACTTGGAATATTGTTGAATTACCCCTAGGTAATAAGCCTATTTGTTATAAAATTAAATACAAAGCTAATGGTGAAGTATAAATATACAAGACTAGGCTTGTTATTATAGGGGACACCCAGGTTGAGGTGTGGATTTCAATGAGACATTCTCTCTTGTAGTGAAGATTTCTATTGTGAAGTGTTTGATTGTTGTTGCTATTAAGAAGAATTGATCTTTATTTCAGCTTGATGTTAACAATGCATTTCTTCATGGTGAGTTAGAAAGGAGGTCTATATGAAATTACCTCCTGGACTTTTTGTTTCTTCTCCTTCTTCTTCTACTCTTTTAGCTTGCAAGTTGAAAAAGTCTCTTTATGGTCTTAGACAAGCTTCGACGCAATGGTACGCCAAATTGTCTCAAGCTCTATATTCTAAAGGTTTTCATCATTCACTCAATGATTACTCTCTTTTTATAAAAGGGTCCACAGGTCATCTTGTTATCCTAGCTATTTATGTTGATGATATCATCCTTACTGGTAATGATTTACATGAGGTTTCAGCTTTGAAACACTTCCTAGATTTTGAATTTAAGATAAAAGACTTTGGCTCCCATTATTATAATTTGGGTATTGAGGTCAATGCCTTACTTGATGGAGTTGTATTGAATCAGAAAAAGTTCACTTTTAATTTATTAAAAGAGTATGCTTGCTTGGATGTTCATTTTGTTGTTAGCCCATTGGATTTGAATCAGAAGCTTAAGGCTGATGCTGGGGATCTCCTTCCTAGTCCTGAGAAGAAGCCTTGTGGGGAAGCTATTGTTCTTGACTTACACCCGTCCTAATATTTGCTTTAGTGTTCAATATCTAAGCCAGATTATGCAGACTTCCCATGTTCCTCACATGAGTGTTGCTCTTCATTTGCTAAGGTACCTCAAGGGTACTCTTGACCTTGGTCTTTTTTACTCTAACTCTATTAATTTCTCTATCAAGACTTATTCTGACAATGATTGGGTTGCTTTCCCTGACACTCGCAAATATGTTTCTAGTTTTTGTATCTTCTTGGGTAATAACCTTGTTGGCTGGAAATTGAAGAAACAGCCTGTGATTTCCATTTCTTCCGTTGAAGCCGGGTATAGAGCTATTAGTAAGGTTGTTCCTGAATTTTTTTGGTTATCCAGGTTGTTGCATAATCTTACAATTGATGTTTCCTTCCCTATTTCTGTTTTTAGTTAAAATATGGCAGCCATTCACATTGCCATAAATCATGTCTTCCACGAGCGCACTAAATATATTGAAGTGAACTGTCACTTCATCCGGAGTAAGTTGATTGAAGGGTTCATCTAGTTGTCACATGTTCCTACCTCTGAGCAATTGGTAGATGTATTCACCAAGCCACTAACTGGTGTTCTCCATCACTCCTTTCTTAGCAAGTTGAAGGTTGTTTCCCCCTCCAACTTGAAGGGGGGCGTCGGGCCTCCAGCTTGCACTAGTTCAGGCCCAAAGCAGTATACTTATGTTGGCCCAGATATTTATTTTATAGTTAGCCTTTTGTACTAGTTAGCCTTTATTCTTTGTTAATATAGCATAGTGGTTATTCATTTAGTAGTTAAACATTCTTTACATTGTATAGACAAATTATAAATACAAAGAGGCCACAACTGTTAAAGGTTGGCCGATTATTTTCATCATTTTTTTTTCTCTATTTTCTACGATGAAGAACTCTCTAGAAAACTCCTAACCTCCATTAACGAGTTTCAATTTCTGATCTCCTTTTATTGGTTTGACATCACTCTATCTTCTTTCTTGCTTCTATCGTTTACAAATATTACACGATAAGCTTAAAAGTATAAAGAGTTAAGTCATGTTTAGAATGTACAAGGGTAAAACCGGGACTAATGAGCAGCCCGATTTTCCGGTTGGGAAAACAAAGCAAGAACATAACTAATTAAGTGGAATCAGAATTGAAGCTAGCAAGCTCTCGTACTAAGGACCAAGCGAAGCGCTTACTACTGGAGCCATCGAGACAACGCTCTCGATACGGTTCGAGCTCCAAGACCTCAAAGAGCATTGCCAAATGGTTGCACACGACTAGCGAAGGCCCATGATATTCGCGCCCAACTAGATATCACGGTGATCAGCAACAGATCGGTGATTAACAAAAAGGAAGATTTTTTACCTTTCTTAGAATTGTACTAGGGATGAAAATCTCTTACTATATAAATGAGGTGATTGTTATTTAACTGGATACAATAACATGCATATCAAGGCAACATAATTAAGCGTGTTTCTCTGCTTCGAATCAAGGGCAAAACAATTGTTAAGCTCCGATCCGAGCCCGCACTTGGCACCACCATTAGTTTGATTATTTATTTTATCTTTAATTCGTCTATCCAACGTTATTGGCTACTTTTATTAAATTAAATCACATATCCTTAAAATCGCATATAAATTCAATTGTTATCCATTTTTAAGGTAAACAAAGAACTTTAAAAGTCGAATGGATCAAGCTTAAATTTTATATCTGCCTTCATTCTAGCATGCACATTTACATGTATAATTATTGCATACCGGACATTTTCATTAAGTATACTCAAATAGCCTATTAGATTCACTATTTACTTTTCGTAGCTGATATACATAGATTATACGTTGCTTATATATAGTTATATACATACTTTATTACTTGGATATACATATATTATGTATTTGTCGGTTATTTTTAGTTTAAGCGGTTGTGTGGATGGTTGTTTATGTTAATTATTCTAATTATTACAAATATATACTGATTTGAGATTTTAAACAAATGCTCAACCGTGTTGCAATAAATGTATTTATTAAATTACATATATGGGAGGTATTGAAGCATTGGTGAACTTGAACTTTCACGTTAATTAATTTACCTCTCATTGATATGATATAGACAAAAATGGCAGGCGCCACACGAACTAATGGTGGAAGACAAAAAAGAGAAAAGCTTTTTATATGCTTTATTTGGTGTATAAGAATGATATTGACATTCTTACTGTTTTAAGCGTGTTGAAATTGTGTATTTCATTTTCAAAGAAACCAAAACACTTTTAATTATTGGCTATTGAATTGAGGATGCATTCTTTTTAATCATCTTTTTCTATTTCAAAAAGAATTGATACACTGTAAAAGTTATCTCTTTTTTTCTTTACATGCATCATTTGATAGCACGAAAAACGCTACGCACGAACTAACTAGCATTGTGGACTTGTGGTGGAGTAATAAATATTCTTTTATTTTTAATAAGATATCTCGAGTTTAAGTTTTGGGTATAAAGTCGTCTATGAGTAAGCGTCTTACCCTCCAATGTATAATTTTTCAGTGTGAATCTAGATTTAGTCGGACTTAATATAGATACCAGACCGGATGCCATGTAGGAATCAAAAAAGAAAACTACGTAATGATCTATTAATTATTCGAGCATCAAAAATTTAAAGACAAAGACTGCCTAAGAAATTAAGACATGGGTCGACTCATAATGTTCATCTTTTCCATTTCAAAAAGAATTGATAAGATATTGTGTTGGAAACTAACCAAGTATAATAAGTATTTTTGAGTTGTCTAGGATTTGATATTTGGTAATTTATTTAATTTATGTCTAGTTAGGTTTTGTTTACCAATTTTATATTGAAATAGGTATTGGTTTTATAGTATTATAAATAGGGTGCTACTACTTGTTTTTTTTTTTATAGAGATTCAAGAGTTTATGAGTTGTGAAAAAACCTCCTATTACGTTCTCTCCCTAGTTTAATAAATTTCTTCTATATAGTTTTTGCTAAATTTCTTGCTCGTGCCTAAGCTGTTCTTTGGGGTATTTCGATCCTTCATATTGGAAAAATTATCTCCTCTTTTACAGGTAATATATATCATCCACGAGAAAGAAAAAAAAAAAAAAAAAAACTACGTGATGCACTATTATTCGAGACATAAAAGTTCATGTTTTCTCCACGTACGGTTTATCACTAGTGTTTATCTTTAGTTACTAGAGAAGGATTCAAGATTTTGATTGAAGGGTTCAACATTTAGCCATTTAGGTTATATTTTCATTACTGAGCTTATTAAGTTTTTGAAATTTTAGGTTAAGAATCCATTTGTTTATTAAAATCTTAATAATTTTTATATAACTACTTATGTTTCCCGTCGAAAACGCTATATATGAACCCAACACTTATGTTATCCATACACAGATTTATTTCCCCATAAATAACCTTCAATTATAGTTTTCCTTGTGACAATATAAAGTCGCCGCTAATACTTTTTAGCAGCGACTCGTAGGGACTTTAGTCCATTTTGTTCCAATAATAAGAGGCCAATGAAGAAGAAAAAGAAAAAGGACACTAGCCGATTCACTCTACATTTGCGCAGGTTAGTAGGCGGAGCTAACAAAATTCAGTAACTTTAGTCCAAATTTTTTTAAGGCATTAAAAAATTTATTGAGTGTATACAAAATTTTAAATCATAATTCAATAACTAAAACCTAATATTGTTATTATAAAATTCAAATTCTAACTCTGCTTTTGCATTTGTGTGATTACAAACTTTTTCATGCAGTGCTTTTTTACTCTGAAACATCATATCAGGTTTGTCTTTTATTACTTTAAACCAAGCAACTTGGTATATCATATAGGGGTCTAAAAAGGTACGTAAATGTTTAACATGAAGAGAATTATTCTATAGTGACGTAGGGACGGGCCATTTAACTTTAACTTTAAAGAAATTTCTAATATGCTTTATTATTTAGTAGCAGATCCAAGATTCAAATATTATGAATACATTGAGGAGGTTAGGCAAGTTATTTATTGGGTACATGGGATCAGTTGTACTCATATTACACTTCTGCACCTTGCGTGCAGATTTTGGAGCGGAGCTGCGGTGGATGATGGGAGCCGACTCCGAAGATGTTCGTGCCTTTCGGATATGGCTACCACTTGTCCCTGTGTTGTTTTAGAGTTGAATTATGTTTATATACACTAAGCTCTCATTATGTGCGAGATTCAAGAAAGGATCGATCCACTAAGGTTTATTTTACACAATTTTACCATGTATTTATGTAAGAAATTATTTTCACGACTTTATGACTGTAGTTTTAGTTAAGTCCCATACCCAATCGAGCCCTTTTAACTTCCCTTCGTGACAAAAGGGAAAAAGTGGTACTAACATTCTTGTGGTTGTAAATGCAATTGTAAAGTCTGGAAAATCTTCTTTTACGTCATGACCTTCTTCTTCTTCTTCATTAAAACATTGAACCGACAAAACTAATTATGATAGTACGGACTATATATTAGCCATTTGGTTTTGTCCCTATAGTTCAATTATTTGAGATGAAAAGGTTTCCAACAGATAAAGGGTCTACAATTCCCACAATACGTACGTAATATATATCAAAATAACATCATTTGGATTAATATCAAAAAGTAGCACATCGACACGTCTATCCCACCTACTTTCACCGCTTCAATTTTTAGATATAGAGAGAGGAGGAAAATGACTAATATACTTGAAAACACCAGTGTCGACGCATTGGCAATGAGTCTTAAAAGCAAAAGTAAAATTATTTACGTGTGACCTATAGATTTCGCGTTTGAATTATGAAAGTAGCTACGTGTGACCTATAGGTCGCGCGTTCGAAGTATGGAAATAGCTACTAATACTTGCTTCAGGATAGATTGCCTGCATCACATTTCTTGGGGTGCGATTATTTCCCAACCTTGCATAAATGCGCAATATTTGGTGCATCAAATTGCTCTTTTAGCAATGTTGACGCATTATTTACAATTAATATATAAAGAGATGCAAGTAAGTTAATTATATAGATACGATAATGTAAAGAATTTTTATACTATTAAAGTTCAATCTATTATAGCATATTAGTATCTTATTTTTGACGTTACAATATCAAGTTTGTTAGAAAAGGTTACATTTGTAGTAGTTCAACTCAATAGTATAAGTTACACGATCATTGCACACAACTTAAACTCTATGCAAAATCAGCGGCAGATACAATTTTTGTGCTAGTTATACATTCAAATGAACCGAGTATTTTTTCCGTACATAACATAAATACTGGATTCTTAACTCATAAATTCAAAAGCATTATGAGTTCAGTGCTTATAACATTAAAAGTTGAAGTTCTTACATTTCAAATCTTAAATCCACCTCTGAAGTAGGGATACAATCATTATGCTATGGGTTCAACTGAGCATAATATTTTTGAATGGAGTTTAGAGATATATATATGTGGTGAAAATCACTAAATTTTGAATAAATATTAAATTTGAAGACATAATTTTAAAAGTACAATAAATTCGATATTAAATCTTGAATCCTACTCTGTGCCCCCAACAAAATAAAAATTCGAGTGACGGCAGAAAGACAGTCAAATCCTTACTCGATGTCGACATTGAAATTGAGAAATATAGTGATATGTGAATTGCATGGTTGTTCATTGAATTGGCATATATTGGCCGACGTACGAATATAAAGGCTTGGAATGTTTGTATCAAGAAAAAAGTTAGTATGTGGGGCAAGGGGCGGTGTAATTAGAGGGGCGGAGCTACATTATTAATTATTATGTTTGTGTCTGGACAAAAGCTATACGTGGGGCAAGGAGTGGTGTAATAATTGCCAGGGCGAAGCTACAATATTAGTTATATTTTTTTTTTTTGGGTTATTTAGTAGCTTTTGTTTAGGCTCTATATATTTTTTTTAAAAAAAAATAAAAATATACATATATAGTAACTAAAACGAGCTATAAATTCGACGTTTAGAAATTATCAAAGGCAGAACCAGATTTGATCTTTGTGGATTCTGAATTCTACGATAGCGCCCGTCACTTCATCAGGTATTAGTAATTGGATTCTAAATTTAATAATTGTGAATTTTGTAATACGAATAAAAGGTTTAGACTAAAGCTACTGCGTTTTACCAAACTCATATGCGATGACGAAACTATGTATGGTCAAAAGGTCTATAACAACCGAAAAATTATACGATACAGTCAAGCCTCTCTATAACATCCTCGTTTGTTTTAATATTTTTTAGTTGTTATAGTGAAGTGTTGTTATATATATTCAGATATGTATTATAATATTTACATAAAAATTGGTTCGAGATATACTTAACTTTTATAATGAATGATTGTTATATATAAAATTGTTGTTATAGAAATATCTGCCTATATATAGAAGAAAATATTACTTACACTTGATATCGATTACATACAAATTATTAATTTTTTCTGCCTTATACACAATATAATCAAATTTTCTTATCCATACATAATCTTCTAATTGTGTTTCTAAAATTATAAACTTCAAATTCCGACTCCACCTCGAAAAAGTAGCTGTGGGTGGTGGTTTGTTTAGGAACATATTGGTGAGGACCATTTTAGATTTGTAGTGCTTACATTTTCTCAGACACAAATGATATTCCGCCCTCATTTCTGACTGAATCTGATTAAGCACTTAACTTTCCTTTATATACATATAAATTATTATATATATATCTTTATAGTCAATTCACGTGTGTGTTCAATTTTTCAGGTGATTGATCATTGGTTTGGAAACCTTTTTTTATATTTATGATCCCTTTTTCTTTTTAAAGGTTTCTATGGCACTATTATATGAGCTGTTTAGGAAACAAAATAAAGAGAAAAAAACTTTGCCATAATGCACCAATAAATTCACTTTTGAAGTTGATAGCTCGTCCTAAAGTTAATTCTTGAATATATATATATATATAAATATATATATATATATATATATATATATATATATATATATATATATGTATTATCATATGTAATCAATGTATAATCTGTGTTAACCAGTTAAAAAAATAATGAATGAACCCGACCCGACTATTTGTGTAAAGATCCGATTATAAAATAGAAAAAGAGAAAACAATACTTTGATAAACAAAATGAGCTTGAGGTACAAAGATGATTTAATTTGAGATTGGACTAATATGAAAAAGGAGATGTACGATTTCAGAAAAAGTATATGTATAATAATGCAAAACATAGGTCATAAGTATATATCTCAAGACAAAAATGTCCTTCAAGTACGTAATCACTACATAATAATCCAAGAACAACAAGAACTATTATGCATCGTATGAAAACTTCTTCATTATTATTACTCACTTCGTTTCAATTTGAATGGCATAGTTTGACTCGGCATAAAATTTGAGGAAAAAAATATTAAAGTTAAATTATTTTCAGTTGCGAAAAATATGTCATTCTTTTTTAAACAGACTAATAAAAAAATTGTGTCATTTAAACCGAAACATCAAGAGTACTGTTACGCATATAAGAAATCATTATATTATTAATCACTACATTTGCATCTCTACATGCATGACTAGAATGTGAACCAAACAATCCCTTCGAATTCTAACTCTAGTTAATTTGTTCGACCAACACTACGTTATATCTCTATCGTTTAGACTATTCTTACTCGAGACTAGGTTATATCTCTACACCACACTAGGATATGATTCTTTTCCAGACAGTACATGAATACGGATGATTGATACAGTGGGCAGTCTTTTTACGTACAAGAGTTATTAAAGTGTTGGTGCCCTTGAGCTTTCAGGTTTCAAGTTACGTCATGCTTATTGAATACTATTTCCTCCGGTTCATAATAAGTGATCAGTTACTTTTTTATTTTGGTTCAAAATACGTGTCCAATTTAGTAATCAAGAAAAAATTCAATTTGTTTTTATTCCTTTATTCTTATGTGCATATCCCTAAAACGTTTTCTCACTCCTCACTATAACTATGTGATCAATATTTGATAAAGATAATTTAGTCATACTAAGTATTTTTATATAAAATTTAATATTTTTTTAATGAAATTGCTAAAAGAAAACTGGTTATTTATTGTAAACGGGACGGAGAATGATTTAGACAAAAGATGGCAGGCCCGCGAGCTGGTGGTGGAAGAAAAAAAAGGAGAAAAGCTTTTTATTAGGCTTTCTTTTAAATCATGATACGGACATGCAATTCCCATTGTTCCAAACCATGTTTAAAATATGCACTTCATTTTCAAAGAAACCAAAACATTTATTGGCTAATTAAGAGAAGTATTGAATTGTAGTTTTCAGAAAAGTTGAAAAAAGTTAACATAATACAGTCTTCCTTTTTTCTTTAAAAGATTTATCTCTCAGATTTTCTTAAAGGCAGAGAGAGACATCAAACATATCATTGTCCAATCAATCAACAAACCTCTAGCACAAAAAGATATGTAGTGCTTCATTATTCAACACTTGTATAATGAAAAAAAAGCTGTTTAAGAATTATTATTTTATGATGGTGGGTGTTCTGTACACGCCTCAACTATTCTACCGAATACCTTCGAATACCTGCTACCTCGTAATTCTCCTTGTTTCATTGACCACTATGTCTTATCCATATGTTTGTCTGCTTTATGAAATTACAACATAGTCTTTTTAGTTCTTACACTAAATAGAAAGAAACAAAAGAACATTTCATTCATTGTGTATATTTATCATGAGAAGAAAAAACGTTAATTACATATCAGGAAATGTCGCGACTTTTTTTCAGGCAGAACACATGCACTTTAAGCTTTTAATAATGTATCTTTTGGCAGAAGATCATTCAGTAAACAAAGAGCTTGTTTGCTATATATATATATATATATATAAAATTTATAAAGCACTTCTCTGCAAGTGTGAAATAACCATTTCTGAGTGAACTAGAATACTATTTTTGTTGGGATATCACTTTTAGTCCGTGCCAGAAATTATTTATATCTGGTAATCGAAAAAGTGTATATTATTTGTATATAACATACAAAATATATATGTACAAAAAAATACACAAATTTTATATAATTTTTTATCTATCTTTCCTAATTTTGTCTGGTTAGTGACTGTTTTACAATCAATTTTATTTATTGATAGACAAATAAAAGCCCAAAACTGTTTTATCTTGACAAGAGCCCCTGACGAAGTGGATTAATGGCCCAAAACTCAAGCCCGTTCATAGAGTCATAGCAGAAACAAGTAAGAGATTTTAACACGGTTAGTCCTTTATAAAGAGTTTTTGCATAAACAACATTACTTTTGCTTTATTTTAAAAATAGCACCTTTATTTATGGTTAAAGCATTTATAAAGATTCTTTACATAGTATTTAATTTCTTAAACCGTAAATACTAAGCACAATTCAAGGGATTGTTGAACCACATTAATTTATTACAACATTCTCTCTCATTATTAATCTAAACTTGCATTCTCTTTGAATTTTGATTCCGAATAGGCTAAGAAAAAGTCCTTTTTCATTTTTCTCTCATACACAATGTAAATCAATCCACATTCATAATCTTTTTTTCTCTCATACTGCATAATTTTATATATATATATATATATATATATATATATATATATATATATATATATATATATATATATATATATATATATATATATATATTATATTTAATATTTAATAGCATATTCTATGTGTATAATAGGTATATTCCGCGGATTAGTTTTACAATGAAATGTTGTATGATATGTATATAACAATTATGTTGATTGTATAATTAACGCAAAATTATTTTTTTTCTGGTAGGTTTCGGTATATTTAATTTATATTGTATTATTTATGCTACTGCAAAGCTAGTCCTTTATGTTTTTTTCCTTCTAACTTTTGATGATTATCTAAAAGGAAGAAATTAGGTTTTGGTATATTTAATTTATATTGCATTATTTATGCTACTGCAAAGCTAGTCCTTTATGTTTTTTTTCCTTCTAACTTTTGATGATTATCTAAAAGGAAGAAATAATATTTTTGAAGACAGAAGAATAAGTTAATGAAATGGATATAGTTAGCATCAACTAGGAATTTTTTGGAATGGATAAATCGTGTTGATTTAGGGACTGAAATATAAAAAGATTGTTATGGCGAGATTTTAGGCTTAAAATGAGGCTTCCATTTCTGGCATGGGTTTGCTAATGTGACGACACGGCCCGTCGTCTCGTGAGTTACTATCCCGATCTTCTCATTTTCTGCCTCCTTATGTTTCATTACCGGTATTGGGTGTGTTAGAATTGATTTGGAGTGACTTTGATAAGAAATGAGACACTTAGTCTCTTTTACGAAGACTTAAGTTGGAAAAGTCAATCGGATGTTGACTTGTGAGTTAGAGGGAACGGAATTGAATTCTGATGATTCGGTTAGCTCTGGGTGACGATTTAAGGCTTAGAAGCGCGATCGGAAGTAATTTTGGAGGTCTGGTGAAGAAGTTATCATATTTTTGCGAAGTTTGAATTTTGGCGGATTCCGGTTGATAGTTGATATTTTGATCCAAGAGTCGGAATGGAATTTTGAGAGTTGCAGTAGCTTCGTTAGGTGATTTTGGACTTGTCTGCAAAATTTCGGGTCATTCGGAAGTCATTTGGTTGGGTTTCGGATCGAAAGTGAGTTTTGGAAGAATTTGATAAATTTAGGCTTGAATCCGTGGTAATTTAATGATTTTAGTGTTGTTGAATGTGTTTTGACGATTGGAACAAGTTTGAATAACATTATAGGACGTATTGCTATTTTTGGTTGAGGTCCCAGGGGCCTCGAGGTGATTTCGTATGGCTAACAGGAATTTTTGAGTTGCAAAATGCAGCAGAAAAATTATAGAGAATTTTGTTCTATGTGATCGCATAGTGTTAGCTACAGTACCCGGATGTTAAAAATATTTCAGTCGCGAAAACAACCCATTTTTTCACCATTTTTTATCATTCTTGAGAGCTTTTGGACGGGAATTGAAGGAATTTCGACGGGGAATCGTTGGAGGTAAGTTTTATGAGTTAAATACATGTTTTTATAAAAGAATCAACCATGGAATTCATGATTTGATGGCTAAAAATCAAGAAATTAGAGCTTGGAGAAAAAACTTTAAATTTAGGATATGAGGGGCCATTTGTGGTCCGATTTGGGAGTTCTTGGTATGTACGGACTCGTGGCGAGACGAGAATTCCAAAATATGAATTTTGGATTGGTATCCTAGGGTTTTTCCAATTTCGTGATTTTTGGTATTTTTCATGTTCTTTCGATTGGATTATGTTCCATTAGCCTATTATGATATATTTGTATTGATTTTGGCTAGATTCGACGCGCGTGGAAGCCGGTTTGAGGAGCAAAGGCGTCGCGGGCTTGAGTTTTCGCCGGTTTGAGGTGAGTAATACTTGGGAATGATATCCTGAGGGTTTGAAACCCCGGATTTGTAGATCTTAGTGCTGTATCGAGGTGACTTACACGCTGGACTTGAGCGTGGGGTAGAGCACCGTTGGGAATCCTGACTTGGTCTGTCCGGTTGTTGGTTTTTATTGCATATTTGCAAACAATTTGTTGTTATCATTATGATTTGGCCTCATTGCCATACTTGAGGCTTATTGCCAACTGTTTGAACTCTTTATGAATATGAATTGTCATCACTGTTTCCCTCACTATTTGAAATATGATTTGAACTCAGTCCGTGTGATTTACATTGTTTTGAACTCAGCTATATTTTTCTCAAACTTGGAGTTTTAAACGATATTTGAACTATCATTTGAGCTGGGTATTATTGTTTTTACTGATGCTCGAGGGGCTTTTTGACTATTCTTGGACTGATTGGGGTCGAAGGCCACATGTGAGGGCAAGAGGAGTGATTTGAGGAGGCTTTCAGGCCTCGAGTATTATGTGTACATATGTATATATATGCATGGATCGGACTGCACGCCGCAGTAGCATATTGTATGGATCGGACTACATGCCGTAGTAGTATATTATATGGATCGGACTGCACGCCGCAGTAATATGTATGTGGATCGGACTGCACACTGCAGTATTATTGCGCTTGGATTGTAGGAGCCCATCCGGAGTCTGAACCCACACAGTGAGCGCGGGTACCCAAATGGATCAGGCTGCACACCAAAGCGATTATATGCATTGTATTCACTCTTGTTTGTACTACGTGGCATGACATTAGCACTCATATATCATTGGCACACATACTGTTATGTGCCTTATTGACCAGATACCGTAGTGTTTCATGTTGAGGAGTGATGTGCCCAAGGGGCCGACTTGTGAGCCGACTGCTCTATCTGATATAGTATTCATATGCTGGCTGTTGAAAAATAAAAGTGGATATTTGTAAAAGAGATTTTCAAAATGATATTTTTAACTGATCTTGAGATTTTCCAAAAGAAGTTTTACTGTATTATGATTTTCTCAAAGGGAATGTACTATCTTGTATGGCATTTTGGTGTGCCCATACGTGTTTTCTTATCGCCCGGATATTATTCTCTTTTATTACCAGTGAGTTGGAAGTACTCACTTTACTCCCTGCACCTTGCGTGCAGTTGTAGGTATTATTCATCCGATAGCGGGTTATTAGCAGGGCAGAAGACTTTATGGTGGTAGTTGAGTCAGGTGACCACTAGCGTTCGCGGTACCGTACTTTATTTTGTATTCCAGTTTTTATCTTGTATTTATCCATACTTTGTTGGCCAGTAGTAGCGCCCTTATTCTCTAAATTCTCATGACTTGTGACACCTCGGTCCGGTTGTATTGGGATGATATTAATAGATTTAAATGTCAATAAGTCAAAATTTCTATTTATTTATATTCGATAGCTGTAATAAAAAGGATTTGGGGTTGTTGGCTGGCCTTGTCTTCTCGAGATGCGCCATCACGATCGGGTATGGAAATTGGATCGTGACAAGTTTGTATCAGAACCTAGGTTACTAGGTCTCACGAGTCATGAGCAGGTTTAGTAGAGTCTCGCGGATCGGTACGGAGAGGTCTGTATTTATCCTCGAGAGGCTGCAGAACCTTTAGGAAAAAAATTTACTTTCTTGGAATTCTTATCGTGCGTACTTGATTCAGCTGGAGATATACCTCTTGAAATTCCTTCCACGCGTTGGTATGCGCACGCGAGCGCTTAGTAGTATATGTTCCTTGATGGCTTATGATTCCCCGATCGAGGCGAGATGTAATCTTCGTGAGTTTGATGTTGGGCTAGTTTGGAGGACTTGAGCCCAAATCTTTGCCTATGGCTTGAGCACCGAGGTGCTGATTGTGTGAACAAGTGATTTGAACTTATCTGTTCAGTATGGTCTCTATTAGCCGAGATCGCGGCTGGATAGCTATGTAATGAGTATGTTGGTACTGTGTAATGTGTATGGCAATGGAAGGTATACAAAAGTTATTAAGGAAAAAAATGTTCTTACTTCATGGAATAGCCCAGATAATTCAGGGTTGAAAGGTATTTCCTATGTGTTATGATTCAAATAGGTGAAAAGAATTTCCATGTATCAATTTTGATAGTATAATACATGTAGTATTGAGATTTACTTAATTGATAGGATGGTTTTGGTGATTCTCTGGTAGGTGGATAGGCCCAATTACAAAAGAGGCTCTGCCAAAAATTTTGAAAGATTTGGGAATTAGTTAAAAAATTTGTCGCCTAAGGAGTGGGCTTAATTATTGTTTGAATGAATGCAAGAATTGTAGAAAAGTTAAAATTTCTGATGATTCGTGTCTCCACAAGCTTGTGAAAGAGTGAGTTTAATCTCACTATAATATTGTGGCATCATTAGAGTAAAAGTATTTTGTGTTATTGAATGTGTCCTGATAGATGGCTTAGAGCCAAGTTGGGGAGGTTGCTATTGATTAGTTGGTTGCACGGTTATGTGCTATGTTGGTTCAGTCTGGCGAACCAGTTTTTGTTGCCGAAATTGGGCCGAGAATGGCACGAGCGAAGGAAAATTTTGACAAAGATGTCATGAAATCGGATGATCAGGAAAGAAGTTTCGATTGTTAAGGTAAATTGGTATCGTCTTCAGCATGCTTGAGAACGGTGTTGCGCAGAAAGGGCTTTGCGCCCTGGTTAATTATTCTTGATCGTTTTTTAGCATTAAGGCAACCGGTGGTTTGGAGGTACGCTCCGGATATTATTGCAGTAGGTTGTGGGAGTGTGTCCCACGGGAATATTATATTGTGTCATATGATCACTTGATTGATTAATGATGCAAACCAAGTATGAAGGTTGTAATATTGTCGTTAAATTTAAGATTCATGCCGGAAGGGTACTTGGCCGATTGAGTTGTGAACTGGGGAGAATCACCCCAATTGTGATGGTTGTTCTTGTGCGTTATTAGGAAGATGGGAGTTATTATGGACCTTTGAAAGGTTATCAGACTAGTTCAGCATGATCAGAATCAGCTTGAAGTCGATGGATAGATTTAATGTGAATAATGGCTCTATATCAGGCTAGATCTGTGCATTTTTGTAATGCGGTCCTCGAGGAGGAGTAGTTAGGTTGATGTTTCATTGTCAGATATTTCACGTAGTGATGCATTACGCTGTTGAGTTGTGAGACGGCTTGAGAAATTGCTATGTGTTGAGAATCCGCGTAGGAATGACGTTATATGAGCATCTTGGCTCTTGAAATTCAAATTGTACATCGCACCTTAGTTGTGCTTGATTTTTGTAGCTATAACGCTATATTCCCTCAGAGATGTTATGATGCACTGAGCATGCTTATGACTGATATTCGGTACTATGTTGTAATGAGCATATTTGGCTCGATGTGCATCTCCTTATATGAGATCTATATGTGGATCGGGTGGCACGCCGCCATGGGTACGTTATCTGTATCGGGTTGCACGCCGCAACAGTATGAAATCGAGTATAGTTTCTATATGCTATCCTTGTATGCCTTGCTTCCTGTGCTCCCAGGAAAGTCCGTATTAATGCATGGGATTGATAATACCTTCCAGAGTTCGTTTTCTTTTGTGTTGCGTTTGAATTGGTAGCCTATAGGAATGTTGGGGCATCATTTGCGACTTATAATTATGTCTGGAGTGGCTTATTGCCCAAACGGTTCGTATTGGGTAAGACGCAATTATTGAATTTGAGATCAGTGCAATCTGAGTATATGAAATAAAATTAAAGAGCTAAGACCATTGTTTAGCTCAGAATGAGGTGATAGTTCTTACCAAGAGTATAGAACTAATGAATTGTTGTTTCGGTAGTAGTTATGAATGTGTACATGTCCCATCCATCGTGTTAGTATTGTAAGAAAATGAACAAGACCTATGTATGTCATGCAGAGCATGGGATGTGTAATGATTTTCTTTCTAGATAGGATCAATAAAAGTTCTTGACTTGTTGAGTGCATCGATGTCTACGGCGCGTAAGGGATATAAACGTTCTTATGTTATTCGAGTATGGTATGATAAATATTAAGTATCTGTTGTAGAATGATTGGGTATCAAATGTGTGCATGTATTTACACGGTAAAAACTGGGATCATGTATAATGATTTGTGTGTTATATGGAGTTCTAACATACAGGCTATATTGTGATGTTGAAATTTAGACCGGTTGCCTTAGTGTTGGGTGATTTTAAACTATTGCATTAGGGGCTACGCCAAAAATGCCACGGGTTGCGTGGTGAGGTGCATCGGACTATGTTCTAGTTGAATGCTAGTGTTCCATAGACCAGCGAATGGCTGGGAATGATTGCCTTTCTTAAATTGCGCCTTAAGGCGAATGTTAGTGTAGAATTTTTCTACCATTGATTCAGTTTCAGTATTGAGGGACTTTTCGGATGTTTTCCTTATGGTCGGGCATGTCGCTGGATGAAATTATGGATTTTGGTATTTATTTGGTGCCGAACACCGTATCGTACAACTCTGCCATGAGTTATAGTAGTGGAAAGAGCAATTTCAGGCTTCTCGATAATGAGTTTGTTGATAAGCTGATTGACCACGTATTTAACTTGAGTTAGCTTGGTTAGTCCCGAGTTGTATTGTTGAGGAATAGGCTGATTCAATTGCTTCTCGACTTGTTAATGATTTGGGGAGAGCTATGAACTGCTTCTATGTGTTGTGAGATGTCATGAATTGTTGGACATAGGTACATGTGGTACGCTTCTATTGAGTACTCATAGAGAAAGTCGAGTAGGAAGAGTAATTGAGTGTTTCTCGGTAAATGGAGAATTGATTATGACCTTTCGGGATAGATTTAGGTGTTCTATTTCTATAATGTGAGACGGGGTCTCAGTCTTGTATTGTAATGGTATTGATGAGCTTAAGGTACAGCTCTTCCATTTGAGTTATTTGTTCCGATTCGAGTATGTTCAGACTATTCCTTGCTGGTGCGTGGATTAGGAAAGTTGTGGCTTAGTCATGTGATGAGGTGCCATATCACCAGAGTGGTGCATTGGATTCGAGATAATTGTAGGAGTCATTAATGAATGCGAACAGATGTGATTTTGACTGACTAGAGAGTTTATATTGAAGTTTGGCCCGGAAATATGTTGTGGTATTATTCAAGAAGAAAGTGGCTTCGTGTATGGGTGACCTGAGCAATGGACATGGTTTAATGCGTGTTTCATTTACCATTGGAAATATTAAAAGTGTTGGAATAAGACTCTAGCTAATAAAAGGGTTTTCTATCGATATTTGGTTGCCGTGGGCAGCTGTTGTGGATGAAAGTTATCGCTGCTGTCACTGTGAGCACGTGATTTTTACCCTACACATGAGTTGTTCCTATAAAACTCAAAATAAATGATTTTTTATTATTTTTATAATTTTTTGTGAGTTTTGTGTTAGTTGTTTGCATGTTATTTGCGTGTGATAAATGAAAATACAAAAATTGCATTTTTTAGGAAGTTAATTCATTTTTTTTAACAAATTAAAGAAAAAATCAAAAATTAGTTAGCTTTTTAAAATTAAAAATTGCCAAAAAAGAGGGTAATTAGTTAGTTTTAATTAGTTCCAAATAATTACAAGGCAAGAAGAATAAAATACAAAATACAATACAAAAAATACAAAGAAAATAAAATACAAAAAAAAGAAGAGGAGGAAAAATACAATACAAGAAAACAAAGGGAAAAACAAAGGCAAGGGATTGGGCTCAAGCTCCCAGCCGAAATCCCAGGCCCAATTCGGATAACCCCAGCCCAAACGACCCAACCCCAGCGACCCACGCCCAAGCCCCAGCAGCCCGTTACCCAGCCGCCCAACCCAGACCGGTCTAGCCTTGCCAAAATCAGATCTCAGCCGTTAATTCATCTTAATCCAACGGCTGAAAAATTGTTATTACAATTTTAACATAAGCCAAACAAAAACCTTAAAAATCCTTAACTGAACAAATACACACCCACTGTTTCTATCTCCCCATTTGTCTCTCATCACAGCCGTCTCCTCTTTCACTGTTACCGTGCCGTCGCCGCTAGGGTTCCGCCGCGGGCGGCGGCGGCCGGCTCCCATTTCCGTCGAAATTCATACCAAAATAATCCACACGTCCCCCTCATCCCATTTCTACCACCATCCTCCTTCAAATACCAACCAAACTCCTCAAAAGCTAAACCCTAATCCCGCCGCCACCCATCTCCCATGGCGGCGCCACCTCAAAGACCAACACCCAAACACCCTTAACGCCGTGACACGAAAGAAATAAGCCAAATTTGCCGGAAAATCACTGTCCGAGTTCGGATGCAAGGATTTCTCAAGCAAGGTTCAAGAAATTGAAGAAAGACTCAAGATTTGAAGGCTCGTGTCAAGAATAATCAAGAAAAAAAAAAGAAAAAAGAAAAAGAAACAAGAAAAAAAACAGAAAAAAGAAATAACGGCAAAAGAGCTAAGTTCTTCATTTTTCTCTTTATTTATTTATTTATCTTCTCTGTTATTTTTATATGAATATGTCGCGATTATGATTTGGTAAAATATGTTAAAGAATTCAATTAGTCTATGTTTGTTTCTTTTATCTCGTTTCTGATTTTTGATTTGTTGATTTCTATTAGATCTCTAGGTTCCCGATTTTCAGTATTTGTTTCTGTTATGTTAATTGAATAATTGTTAGTTTTCTGTTTCGAAAAATAGCCATTCTTGTTGATTTCTGATTTTTTTTACTTATTGTTTTGATCCGATTGATTCATGTTTCATGATTGTTGGGAATTACTAGTTGATTATTGGATTTGTTTTGGTTAATTTGGTATTAATCTTTGTTAGATACTGTCTGAACAATAGGGCTTACCCGTTTGCCAGTTAGTGAATCTGTTTTTGATAAGGGTTCGATCCTGTTTTGATTTTTTGTTGGTTAATGGCTGATTTTAGTACATTCTGTTAGTTAATGAGTTAGTCGATTCAATTAGGATGTATTGGTTATAGCTGTTAGTTCGATTAGGAAAGTCGTCTCTTAGATTAGTTGAGATTCAAGTTAAGTCGATAGTTGAAATCATACGATTCGTAGCAACCTAAGGTGTTCTTATTAATAGAATCAATTGCGACTAGTTAGCTCGAGTAATAAGACTCACCATCTATCAATTGTTCCCCCGAGTCTTGTTAATCGGATAATTAATCATAAGTGGCTGTATTTGTAAGATTGCTTAGGGTTGGCTATAGGAGAAATGTGATTTTAATTAGCGAATTAAGTTGGATTTTAAAGTAGTTGAAAAGGCTGATTGGTTAATTGAGCAATAGTCACTTAATTGTGGCTATTTGATAAATACAAATCTGAAAATGGTTTAAAATAGGAGTAAAATGCATAAATTAGGAATGTAATAAGCTTTAAGCAGTAGGGGTGAATTGGGAAAAAGAATTGGTAAACTTGTAATAGGATTAATAGGAAAAGGGTGCAATTGGAATAGGAATTGGCATAGTTGTGATAAATATAGAGCTTTTAGGGTAATTTGGTCATAACAAAAGGTATTTTAGTTAATAATAAAAGAGAATGAGGGCACAATAGGTAATACCTAGGAAATAGAACATGGTAGAGTATTCTAGAAGGGGTTATAGTGTAGTTTTCACTAGAATGATTGCACTAACTTGTGCAACAAGCTAAGAATTGAAGGGGTTTTAGTGAAATAATAATATTCAGATTTTTTCTTATTTTGGGTCTATAAATAGGTATTTTCAGCTTTAGAAAAAGGGGGTTCCATCTGATTTTTAAGGTCTCTTTTAGAAAATTGGAATCAAATAAACCTAGAAAAAATCCCAAAAAAAATACTAGTTAAATTCCAGATCTGAAATTAACATTTCAGATTAGTTTTTCTTCCCTTTTGTCTTCAAATTATCTTCCAAAAATCCAAAAACAATAGTATATTCATTACAAATCAGTAGGAGACTGTTTCTTTGAGTGAAATTTGGCTTTGAAACAATTTGAAATTCTGAAAATCTTCCTGGGTCTTCTCACTGTCGATTTCAATTGCTGTTGTTGGTTGTTGAACTATGATGTGTTGTTGTTGATATTGCTGCTCACTTATTCTTAGTGCTGACCTCAAACCCTGTTGAATTCTATTGATTTCAGGTACATTTTTACCCCCTGGCAGCATGAAGTTTCAATTGCTGCATTTACATCATTGTAAAATCACTGAAGTTTTGATATAATAGACTGTTTTGTTTTAACATTCAATTGCTATTTGTAGTATTAATGATGGATTTTTGTTCATTAAATCTGTGTCCGTGCTTATAGGCTTTGTTAACAATACAATTTGTAATCACATAGGATATTTGGGCTGTTGAACACGTGAGTTTGAAGAACAATAGTTCATAATTGCAATGATGGGTATAATAATACAGTAGGGATTGAAATAGTCAATTAATGGATTAGTTATTTTAAATGCTGCTAGATTTTCGAATAAGGTCACTTAGATGTAGTTGAATTAGTTCATTGTTTATCATTTTGATTTAGTTTGTGCCTCATCCCTTAATTTGGGTTATTAATAGTATTTTAAAAATGGCTCAATTAGTATTTTTGTAATTAGCTAATAATAATGACATATGGGTTGGTTTACTAACGCAACTACACTGTAATTGCCTTGAATGAAACTGTTAAGGAAAATGGGCAAACGCATGGGTTATTAACCCAGTTATATCTTCCGTATTGGGCTCATTTGAAGCCCAAAAGTTCTGAAGGCTCGTTTAAGCTTAACTGAAAAAGCCTTTTAAAATAAATTAGGACCTTTGTTCATTTATAGATACCAATTGAATAGAATATCATAGTCATGTTAAGTTTGACCTTAAATAAAATAATGAGACGAGCCTCGCAAGAAAACAAAATACACGGGGCCCTCAAATAATTGGTATAAATCATGTAGACTCGGAAGGACCGTTTAGTAAACTTCACGGTCTTTCCAAAATTTAATCAAGACGATAGACTCTTTAGGGACGACTTTAATAATATACCTTCCTATGAATGAGTGTGCACTTGGTGCAACTCAAATCCAAATCTCGGTAAAGCTGAAATACACCAAAAGTCATAGGCGTACTGGTTACGGTATGACTCGAGGCGTGTTTTCGCGATACCGCAATTTCCTAAAAATAATATTTTAACGTAAAAGCATTATGTTGTTAAAACTTATAATTGAGTCAAACAAAAGTCAAGAACGACAGTGGAGCGACCGTGCTAAAACCACGGAATCCGGGAGTGCCTAACACCTTCTCCCGGGTTAACAGAGTTCCTTATCCGGATCTCTGCTTCGCAGACATTTATAAAAGTCAAAATTCCTCGGATTCGGGATTAACCGGTGACTTGGGACACCATTGTCATTCCCAAGTGGCGACTCTGATTAATCTCTAATAAAATCCCGAACCGATTGTTCTTAAATTGGAAAAACTCCTTCCCTTACGTTATTTTATCCGTCTCGGGTAATTGAGCGTCGGGGTATACCCTACAAGTGTATTTATACGCTTTAAAGTTGTTGGGGTAGTAAAAAGGGAGGTGTGACAGCTGCATGTGTTGGAGTTATATGGTATATCATATGATTACAGTCGAGGTTGCAGGTATGGGTTAATAAAACTGGTTCGGGTTTATTCTGAGTAAAAATGTGAGGTTCTGATCTTGTGTAAGATCTCAGAAGGTGAAATGTAGTTGTATGGTTTATGGACTAGATGGATTATGAAAATTCAGCTATATTATGTGGTCGGACCTATATGAGATAGGGTGACGTGAGATCACCCCAGGTTATATGCACGGTAAAGTTATTCAACTATTGGTGAAATTCTAGAACAACTCTAGGTCCGCTCGAGGACGAGCGTTTGTTTAAGTTCGGGAGAATGTGATGATCCGATCCATCGTCTCGTGAGTTACTACCCTGATCTTCCCATTTTCTGGCTTCTTATATTTCATTACCGATATTGGTTATGTTAGAATTGATTTGGAGTGACTTTGATAAGAAATTAGAATTGATTTGGAGTGACTTTGATAAGAAATGAGACACTTAGTCTCTTTTAAGAAGACTTAAGTTGGAAAAGTCAATCGGATATTGACTTGTGAGTTAGGAGGCTCAGAATTAAATTCCGATGATTCGGTTAGCTCTGGGTGATGATTTAAGGCCTAGGAGCGCGATCAGAAGTAATTTTGGAGGTCTGGTGAAGAAGTTATCCAATTTTGGTGAAGTTTAAATTTTGGCAGATTCTGGTTGATAGGTGATATTTTGATCAGAAAGTCGGAGTGGAATTCCAAGAGTTGCAGTAGCTTCGTTAGGTGATTTTGGACTTGTTTGCAAAATTTCAGGTCATTCGGAAGTCGCTTGGTTGGGTTTCGGATCGAAAGTGAGTTTTGGAAGAATTTTATAAATTTAGGCTTGAATCCGTGGTAATTTAATGATTTTAGTGTTGTTGAATGTGTTTTGATAATTGGAACAAGTTTGAATAACGTTATAGGATGTATTGGTATTTTTGGTTGAGGTCCCGGGGGACTCGGGATGATTTCGGATGGCTAACGGAAAATTTTAAGTTGAAAAATGCAGCAGAAAAATTGCAGAGATTTTGTTCTATGCGATCGCAATGCTCTAATGCGATCGCATAGTGTTAGCTACAGTACCCAGACAGAATGTTAAAAACATTTCAGTCGCGAAAACAACATATTTTTCCACCATTTTTATCATTCTTGAGAGATTTTGGATTGGAATTGAAGGGATTTCGACGGGGAATCGTTGGAGGTAAGTTTTATGAGTTAAATACATGTTTTTATACAAGAATAATCCATGGAATTCATGATTTAATGGCTAAAAATTAAGAAATTAAGGCATGGAGCAAAAACTTTAAATTTAGGATTTGAGGGGCCATTTGTGGTCCGATTTGGGAGTTCTTGGTATGTACGGACTCATCGCGAGACGAGGATTCCAAAAATATGAATTTCAAAATTTTTTGAGACATGGGCCCGGGGCTCGGGTTTCGGCAATTTTGTGAATTTTGGTATTTTTCGAGTTCTTTCGATTGGGTTATGTTCTATTAGCCTATTATGATATATTTGTACTGATTTTGGCTAGTTTCGACGTGCGTGGAGGCCAGTTTGAGGAGCAAAGGCATCGTGGGCTTGAGTTTTCGCCGGTTCGAGGTTTGTAATACTCGGGACTGATATCCTGAGGATTTGAAACCCCGGATTTTCACATCTTAGTGATGTATCTAGGTGACATGCACGCTGGACTTGAGCGTGGGGTAGAGCACCATTGGGGATCGTGACTTGGTCCGTCCCGGTTGTTGGTTTTTATCGCGTATTTGCAAACAATTTGTTGTTATCATTATGATTTGGGCTCATTGCCATACTTGAGGCCTATTGCCGACTGTTTGAACTCTTTATGAACATGAATTGTCATCACTGTTTATCTCACTATTTGAAATATGATTTGAACTCAGTCCGTATGATTTACACTATTTTGAACTGAGCTATATTTTTCTCAAACTTGGAGTTTTAAACGATATTTGACGATCAATTGAGCTGAGTATTATTGTTTCTACTGATGCGCGAGGGACTTTTTGACTATTCTTGGATTGATTGGGGCCGAGGGACATATGTAAGGGAAAGATGGGTGATTTGAGGAAGCTTTCAGGCCTCGAGTGTTATGTATGCATAAGCATATACATGCATGGATCGGACTGCACACCGCGGTAGCATATTGCATGGATCGGACTGCACGCCGCAGTAGTATATTATATGGATCGGACTGCACGCCGCAGTAATATGTATGTGGATCGGACTACACGCCGCAGTATTATTGCGCTTGGGCTGTAGGAGCCCCTACGGCGTCTGAACCCCGATAGTGAGCGCGGGTACCCAAAGGATCGGGCTGCACTATGAATTGCATTGTATTCCTTCCTGTTTGTACTACGTGGCATGACATTAGCACTCATATATCATTGGGATACATACTGTTATTTTCCTTATTGACTAGATACCCTAGTGTTACATGTTGAGGAGTGATGTGCCCAAGGGGCCGACTTATGAGCCGACTGCTCTATCTGATATAATATTTATATGCTGGATGTTGAAAAAGAAAAAGGGATATTTGTAAAAAAGGATTTTCAAAATGATATTTTTAACTGATTTTGAGATTTTCCAAAAGAAGTTTTACCACATTAGGAAACTTCACCTCTAGCTGAAGTTTTTATTTTATAACTGAAAAACTTCAGCTCTATAGCTGAAATTTTTATTTTATAACTAGAGCTGAAGTTTTCGGATTACTAAACAAAAACTTCAGCTCTACAGCTGAAGTTTTTTTTTTTATAACTAGGAAACTTCAGCTCTAGCTGAAGTTTTTATTTTATAACTGGCAAACTTTAACTCTAGAGCTGAAATTTTTATTTTATAACTTGAAAACTCCAGCTCTAGAGCTGAAGATTCCGGGTTACTAAACAAAAACTTCAGCTCCTGAGCTGAAGTTTTATTTTATAACTAAAAATCTTCAGCTCTAGAGCTGAAGATTTTATTTTATAACTTGAAAACTTCAGCTCTAGAGCTGAAGTTTCTGGGTTACTAAACAAAAACTTCAGCTCTAGAGCTGAACTTCGGGTGCGGCTACTAAAATGTTGAAGTTTTGTATAATAGTCTTTGCTACTTCAGCCTGTGTGCTTAAGTTAAGTGAAAAAGCGGGTAAGCTTGCAATTTTTTTTTTCAAAGCACTAATTAAAATATGGCATAAAAAACAGATATAGATACAAATACTCCTTACTCAAGAAGTAAAGTGTAACACTGTTTAAGTATTTGGCCCATTAACTAAAGCTTAGGATGGCATACTTAGGACCAAACGAAAAAGAGAGAGGAGAAAGGAAGACAGTGCTAAGAGCTAATTCGGTAAAAGAAAACTTTAACGTTGGAATATCATTAAAATTTAAATTGGAGATGAAGTTGTGTTTGGTTATAATTTTTACAATATATTTGGATGTTTTTTTTTTTACAAAATCATGAAACATGATTTATACCTCATGACTTGTAAAAATATCAAAACCACCCTAATTCGATTATCCTACTTGAAATAAAATTCAAAATGCTATTGTTTAATTGTTATCACATTCTGTCTTATTGCAATACACAGAAGATGCAAAATCAATATCATATTTTCTAATTCTACTAACATACAGAAAAGGTGCAAAAGCAGACATAGCCATATATTTCTCATAAGTCATAACTGTTATAAATAATTTGTTCATTGGATGCTACATTGGATACTACATTGGATACTACATTGGATGCCCATGTTGTGAATAGCTAAATATTAGATCTCCTATTTTATGTCCATCATCTTTACTTTTTATGCCTATAAAAGGCTATGTAATTGCAATGGAAATTTACACACAATTGAAGAAGAAAATCTCCTCCTTCTCTCTATCTCTATTTCTTGTTCATGTTTTACAAAATTGCTTTTATTTTCTTGTTCCATATTGTTACTTTGAGTTATATTTTATAACACGTTATCAGCACGAAGTCTCTAACCTCAAGTTTAAATTCCACTTATGGTAATGTATACCTGGATGATCTATTGTCATAATATAAACTTGAGCATCTTGTTCATGACTATAGTATAGTTAAATTTTCGTGAACTAATAATAGGAGGCATGTGTTAGACTACATAATTTACAAAATTACAATTATGCTTTATTATGTACGCTTATGGTTTTACCTTATAATACAATTTAGTATGCCTAGTATAATGATTGTATATTAGTTTACTGTCACATATAATTAATATAATAATAATAATAATATTCGTAACTATTTTATTTTAATAAGATAAAATATTAGTATAAGAGGTATGTACTACACCAATTTTTTTAATTAATGATAGTTCTTATCAAATTAACATGTTCAATCATTTCTATATGGAAATATATGTCTTTATTTGCTACTTCTCTTATAGGACAATGATAATATTCCACGTAAGTCACATTCTATCATTTCTACTCCATCTTGTGGTATGAAAATTCGGTACAATTTTTTCTTTAACTAACTTTGGATCTTAGTTCCATTAAAAATTGTAAAATAATTTATACTTTAGTCAATTTTTATGGCCTTTTAGTTTCACGAACAGACATATATTTGATCGGAATAGTTATTAAACTAATCAATTCTTTCCTTGTTAATGTTTACTGCCTTCATTGGATTGTTCATCTAATTATATGAACTAATGACTGTAAAAGCAAAGTAATATGGTTTAGTTGGTACTTGGCAATAGTGATATCATTATGTTTTATAGCTACCGCTTAGCCTATTGGAATATGTAAACTGTCTAGCAAAATATTATTACTTTCTTATTAACTTTCTAAAAAAATTGAATTGTGATATATAAGAAAGCAACAATACTAGTTATGTAGCATGTCAAATGTCACGACCCGGATTTTCCACCATCGCTTGATAAAGACCTCGGTGCAATAAGGGTTTATTATTTCTACATGTATTTAATACATTTTAAGTCATGCCAATCAAGGTATATAATTTAACAATGAATACCATACACTAATTGGACATATGGTTTAGACATATTTTGGTATTATCTAATTTACGATTTTTATCAAATTATTATGATATTTTTATATCATATTTGTGCACCACTTAATTCATTTTATAACAATTTTATATCAGATTTGTACACCACTTAATAATTTATCAAATTATTAATTCATTTTATTCAAATTAGCGGACGTGATATTTGCTTTGGGTTATTGAGATATCGATGTCCAATTTTTAATCAATACCACAATAATTAATTATTTTGTGTAGAATAATTATTTTTATAGTGTTAGATCATATGAACTTACAAATATGATATTACTAGAGCACTAATTGATTTTATGTATATTATAAATTGGCATTATTTTAAAGCTTGAGGTAAGATATGGATTTGAATCCTGATACTCCATAATGATAAGAGTTGGGTTTGATTCCCAATTTATTATGGTCTAACATGCCTTTATATATGTAATACATTAGGTTTGAATCCCATTGTACCATATTGATGATATAATGATAACTAAAAAGAAAATATTTTTCATGAAAAAGCATGAAGATTATCCCACTAGATTAGCTCCATTCTTGAAGTGAATGTGGTAGCAGTGCATAATAAGTCTAAATGAAGACAAGTGGTTGAACAATAAATGTGAGCGTTCTAAATAATAATAATCATCACAATGATTATAAAAGGAGAACAACAAGGGTTCTCACAAATAAGTCCTTCAAATATATAGGCAATATTTACCATCAAATTGGCTAATTATGATCCATTTCTTGAAGAGAATGTGACTTGTGATAAGCATTGAGAATGCAGACCCATTCCTAAAGGTGAATGTGGCAATATGTAATAAAGTAATAAAGACATGCAATTCATGATTAGATGAATATCATACAACTCACCTTTAAGGGATGTTTGAGTGAAATAAAGAGAATAAATATTATTGTGTGATCATTACATGAATGTGTCATTGGTCGCGTATATGTGGTACACCAAAATTTATTTTGTCATGTCTTATAAAAGGTTATTAAAGGCAAAATAAAAGTAAGAAATAATTTTGCTTATGATGATTTTGGCCATGACAATTATTATGATATGATTTTCTCCATGAAGGAGACATTCACCATATGGATGGTGATAAAATATCTTGTAGTACAAAATTATTGAGAGCTCCGAAAGAGTGAATTTGTTACTACCCGAATAAATAAAGTTATTCATGGCATTGGTGGTAGTAAGTCTCAAAAGAAACCTTTTGAGTTTCAAATGTATAAATCAAAGTGGTTTGGCATATTGAGACTATAAATGAAAAGAAGATTGAATATCTTCTTATTTCTATAATTATACCGGGTAAATATGAAAGGTTACCCGAACTTCTTTCTATTTGTACTACACAAATATAAGCATGATGCTGGAATCATATGCCACAAGTAAACTAGAGATTTCTTAAAATAAATATTAGTTGGCATGACCGGTTGACCATTCCGATTCAATCTATGATGCGAAATAATAATTGAGAATTACATTGACATATATCGAAGAATAAAAGATTATTTAAGAATTCTCTTGTGTTGCTTATTCTCATGATATACCAGTTAATGTTGGGATTGAATCCCTTGATTCTGGAACGAATAAAAGGTGATAAATATATGGGCCCAGTCACTTGCCATATGGACCGTTTATTATTAGATAATTTTAATAGATGCATCTATTCTATGGTCACATGTGTATTTATTATTAACTTGCAGTTGGCTTTTGCAAGATTGCTTGCTCAAATTATTAGAGCACAGTTCCAAAATATAAATTGTGATGATTTATCTTGATAATACTAGTTTAAATCCAAGTTGGTTTAGCAGAAATTGTACGCCTCCAATTATAGCTAAATCATTGGTTATGAGAACAAAACTCTCAAAAATGAAATTTGGTATGAGATATATTATTTAATATACTGTAGCACTTGTACGCATCTAGCCAAGTTATAAAATTTTCTCCCTATCACAATCGGTTCAGGGTCATGAACCAAATAATTTCTATATAGAAATATGGATGTGCTATATGATTTAATAATGCCACAACAATGCACAGAGGTGAGTTCCCAAAGAATGTTGGGAAATGTGTTGGTAATCCCAACATTAGGGGGAGAAAATGAACAGCTGAGAAAGTGATACGTGAAATAAATTATTATGAATACATATAGATCCTCGTACAAGAAAATATGAACTTGAAGTTCAAGTGATAATTAATGTATAAATTATTGCCAGACGCATTTGCTGACCCAAAGCTAAATGTCATATTTCAGCTGCTAATGCTCCAAATAGAATAAAGTCCATGAGGGACATAGTCTATGGCACACATGAAGCGTAATAGATCAATCGGTTCCAAAGATAAAACTCCTTGAAGAAGGAGAGGGGCAATTGTTCAAGATGGTCATAATAACGAGACAAGTGCTCAAGAAAAGCACCACGACATAACACTTCGTAAGACCTCATGTGAGAGACTCAGGTACTGAAAATAATGAGATAAAGAGATCTCAATAAGTTATGTCTTTATTGTGTAATAACTAAACCGATATAAAATGATCGTCGACGATGATGTTAACATAATGTAGTGCTCAATTTTATTAACGAGGATCTTGAGCTCAAATCAGTCATGAAATTTGAACGGATGAATGATTTGCCAAATGAAATACGCAATGAAAATTGACTTCACTTGAAAAATGTAAAGTTGAATGGATAGTCCCTCCACCTGAAAGTATAAAGCCAATGGAGGTATAAATGTGTTCTTGTGCAAAAAGTTCAAGTTGATAGACATAAAGACGACTTGTGACACAAGAAAATTAGTAAATATCCTCATATTGATTATATGGAGACATGTTCTCTTATGGTGGATATAATCATTTCAGGCTTTAATCTGGCAATACATGAAAACTTGATATGCGTATAATGGAAATCATTGAAGGATTTAAATTTTTCTGAAGCATATTAATATTTCCAAGATATTTATCAAATAAAGCTTCAAAAATCCTTATACGGATCGAAACAATCAGGGCGCATGTGGTATAATTGCCTGAGTGAGTACCTATTGAAAGAAGGGTACAATAATGATCCAATTTGTCCTTGTGTCCTTATAAAAATGTTTGGATCTGAATTTGTTATAATCACCGTGTATGTTGATGATTTTAAATATCATTGGAACTCCTCGGGAGCTTCCAAAATAGTAGACTATTTGAAGAAAGAATTTGAAATGAAAGATCTTGGAAAGACAAAATTTTGTCTTGGTCTACAAATTAAGTATATGAAAGATGGAATATTTGTCCATCAATAAACATACACCGAAAAGATTTTAAAGCGATTCTATATGGATAAAACACATCTATTAAGTACCCCGATGGTTGTGAGATCACTTGATATAAAGAAAGATCCATCCCGACCTCATGAAAATGAAGAAGATCTTCTTGGTGCCGAAGTACCATATCTTAGTGCAATTGGGGCATTAATGTATCTTGCCAATAATTCCCGATCAGAAATAGCTTTCTCAGTAAGCTTATTGGCAAGATTTAGTTCTTCGCCAACACAAAGACACCAGAATGGTATTAAACATATATTCAGATACTTCCAAGGGACCATTGATATGGGTTTATTTTATTCAAATGAATCCAAGCCATCACTGATTGGTTATACAGATGCAGGATATTTGTCATATCCACACAAAGGTCGATCTTAGATAGGCTATTTATTTACAAGTGGAGGTACATCCATATCATGGTGTTCAGCAAAACAAACTATGGTTGCTACTTCTTCAAATCATGTAGAGATAATAGCCATTCACGAAGCAAGTCGAGAATGCGTTTGGTTGAGATCTAACTCAACACATTCAACAAACATGTGGTTTTTCTTAGAAAGAGAATATTCCAACAATATTCTATGAAGACAATGATGTATGTATAGCTCAATTGAAAGGAAGATATATCAAAGGAGATAGAACAAAATACATTTCACCAAAATTCTTTTTCACTCATGATCTTCAGAAGAATGGTGATATAGATGTACAACAAGTTCGTTCAAGTGATAATTTTGTTGATCTGTTCACTAAGGCATTATCAACCTCAATATTTGAAAAGCTGATATATAAGATTGGAATGCGACGTCTTCGAGACATTAAGTGATTTTTCGTCAGGGGGAGTAACTACATGTTGCACTCTTTTCCTTAACCAAGGTTTTGTCCCACTGGATTTTCCTGGTAAGGTTTTTAATGAGGCAACAAGCAATGCATATTATAAATAACTATGTACATCGCAATATTTTTTTTTTGTAAGTCCTTAATGAGGCACATTATCTTACATGGACATCCAAGGGGGAGTGTTATAAATAATTTGTTCATTAGATGCTACATTGGATGCTACATTGGATGCTACATTGGATGCTACATTGGATACTACATTGGATGCCCATGTTGTGAATAGCTAAATATTAGATCTCCTATTTTATGTCCATCATCTTTACTTTTTATGCCTATAAAAGGCTATGTAATTGCAATGGAAATTTACACACAATTGAAGAAGAAAATCTCCTCCTTCTCTCTATCTCTATTTCTTGTTCATGTTTTACAAAATTGCTTTTATTTTCTTGTTCCATATTGTTACTTTGAGTTATATTTTATAACAATAACTATATAATCAAACTTTCAGTATGCAGAGTTCAAGTATCAACTAAGAATGATGTTCTACCATCAGTCGCCAAAACTGTATCTGCCAAAGATAAAAACCTGATGGAGTTATTTTATAAATCTTAAAAATATAGGGTAAATTTATAAAATTAAAAATTAGCAAATTCTCATTTTCAATTGAAAAAGAATTTTCAAGTGAAAAAAAAATATTGGTAAGAATGGGATAACCAAATATTATTTTTTTTTAAATTAAAAAAAAAAGGAAAAACTTTCTATGTCCAAATGGGCTCTAAGTTGTAAGACAAATTATTTAAAGAGAAATTTTCGTTCATATACCATATAGGAAACTATATTATCCAATATGTTCATAGTTCGCATATTACCCACCATGCTAATAGTATTTTTACAAATTATAGATAATTCACTACATAAGGAATTATTATAGCTTTAGGCTTCCCTATTTATGCGCGCTAATATTAGGGAATTAAATATTCTTCCAGATATTTTACACCGCAAAACACGCATTAAAATACATTATTTCATCATTTTTTCTGATTTCACAAATAAAAAATAACTAAATCTTCTACAATACTTCTGCAACAAATACAATTATGTCCAAATTCCAATTATGCTACAACTGAATGGAAATTGGGATAGCTATGGGAGATTTTGGAGAATTTCGAATTTGGATTTTTAAAAATCATTATTTGTTTGGAATGAGTGTTGTTGCAAATAATTAAAAATATAGTTTGGAGTTTATATCACAATTTTGAAGAATTTTGGTGAAAATTAGACTTGCCTTTGACTAATTTTTAGATTGAAACTCATCGAAGAAGAAGAAGAAGAAGAAGAAGAAGAAGACGAATAAGAAGAATAAGAAAACATGACATACATTATATTACAAAACTTGAAGAAAAATTATATTCTGTTATTTATTTATTTTTCTTTTATTCATTTAACTATTGTATAAAAGCTACAAAATTGTAGAAAAAATATATTATGTTGTTTGTTTATTTTTATTTTTTTTTTATTTAACTATTGTATGAAAGTTGAAAAAACAAAAACTTAGGACCCTATCCACTTTGTATAACTATTCGCAATTTGAATATGAAATTGAATATCACCAATGAGAACACAGTTGCATATTTGTGTTGTTACATTTTATATCAACTTTTGGTTGTATATAAATGTCCTGAACTTTATCTACAAATAAATTACGTGTTAGAGTAAATATATATATCAGTATGGATTTTCATATACCTATAAAAATTTTACATTTATTCTACAATAAAATATCATTTGAAAAATTAATATAAAAATATAAAATTTCTATATTTCTACAAATTATCTACAAAATTTCTACAAACTGTTCATAATAGAATTTATCTTTATTTTCATGCATGTTCGTCTGGAACACTAAAGTTACTTGATATGCCAACATCTCCCGTTATATAGGAATATAAGTTATCTATAATTTTCGCATATTATTTACACTCAGTTACATACATTTACTATAACATAAAACTTACTGTCACGACCCTAGTTCACCAATCGTGAACATGTCGTGATGGCACCCAGTCCCCACGACTAGGTAAGCCTTAACACGTTGCGGAATATACAAGTTATAAATACTTAAATAAGAAACGGCGGAAAATAGCATAAAAGATATGTAATCCGTGCCGCTTAGCACATACATCCATCACACAATGAATAAAACACTACCAAGATCCGGAACCCCACGGTAACACAGACTAAAAGAGATCATACAATTGTAGCTCTATGTAAAAGAAGTATCTAACAACGGAATGAAGGGAAAGACATCTACTAGCACTAGAATAGAAAGAAGGCCTCCGGATCCGCGGACGTAGCAGATCATACCTCGAGGTCTCCCAAAGCGCTGCTGAATCACCTGGTGTGAGCCTGTCCTGATGTACCTGGATCTGCACAACAAAAGTGTGCAGAAGAGTAGCATGAGTACACCACGGCGGTACTCAGTAAGTGCCAAGCCTAACCTCGATGGAGTAGTGACGAGGAAGGTCAGGGCCCTACTGAGAAACAATAATATAATGACAATAACAATAATAAGCAGTTTAAATGATAATAATTTCCGAAATTAACAACAAGAAATGATTACTGCCATCGTCTACAATTAAACTAACAACAAATAGTCAACTCGAATAAACCCATCCAGGACCTGTGGGAATCGAACCCACAGTCCCATTGACAATACCTACGGGTCTCGGGAATCGAACCGCGGCCCGTATGCTCGATAAATAATCAATAACCCGGGATCTCGGGAATCGAACCCGTAGTCCCTACCGATAACTCGGGATCTCGGGAATCGAACCGTAGTCCTACCGATAACTCGGGATCTCGGGAATCGAACTCGTAGTCACCGATAACTCGGGATCTCGGGAATCGAACCGTAGTCCTACCGATAACTCGGGATCTCGGGAATCGAACCCGTAGTCCCTACCAATATCACGCGGGTCTCTGGGAATCGAACCCACAGCCCTGGGTCTCGGGAATCGAACCCGCAGTCCACAAACACAGCAAGTAAAGGAATACACAGAGAGAAGTATAATATGCTTAACTATAACTTCGCCGATAAACAGCGCCAGCGATTACCAAGAAAACTCAAGTAAGACAATTAGGCAACTAGACAGTTAAATACTACCTAATCATGCTTTTCTAACTGCTACCGGGTAGGAATATCGAATTTAACAGCTAAAAACAGGAATATCACTCATTGAACATTTTAAGTAAAGTATGTGTTCAACAACCAGCGCATGTACACGCCCGTCACCTCGCGTACAGGGCATTTAAAGTATCACATAATATCCTAGGGGTGAAAGTCCCCCACACGAGGTTAGACAAGCCACTTACCTCAATTCTGGTACAAAACCGCTAAGAAATAACCCTCTTGCCGCGAATGTCGGCCTCCACAAGTGTAGTATCCGATAAAAATCAATAGAATCACATCAAAATAGGCCAATTGGGCATTACCCAATCAAAATAACTCAAAATGCACCAAAACCCACAAGTTGCCAAAACCCGACTTTCGGTACGCTTATCGAAAAATCGCAAAAATTATATATTCGGGTTCCTTATCTCAATACGAGTCCGTGCATATAAAATTTATCGAAATCGGACTCCGTTTGCCCATTCAAATCAAAGATTTTCTAACATTTAGGCCTAGGGCTCAAACCCACCTTTAATCTTCCAATTTCAGTGAAATAATCACGGATTTCATGATAAACCAACGAATTAAGGTCAAGAAACTTACCCCGATGATTTCCCGATGATATCCCAGCGTTTCCCCTTCAAAATCCTCTCTTGGAGCTCAACAATGGCGGTTTTGGTGTGTTAGGCCGCGACTGAAATGTTCTGGACTTAAAGTCACTGCCAGGCCATTTTACTCTACGCGATCGCAGCACTGGGCTTGCGATCGCGATGCACAAATATGGGTGGCCTAATTTTCCTCTACGCGATCGCGTGGTCCAGGACGCGATCGCAGTGCTCAACCTGACCATTCAACGCGATCGCATCACCCCGACCGCGATCGCACTGCTTTCGATTAACACCCTACGCGATCGCATCCCCCGAGTCGTGATCGCGAAGAACAACTCCTAGTTATCACTCCGCTACCCTACGCGATCGCAGACTCAACCTCGCGATCGCCGAGCTTCCCAAATTCACCCTACGCGATCGCAAACATAGCTTCGCGATCGCGAAGCACAAAAATTCTCTGCAATTTATTGCAGCAGAAACAGCAGTGCCTTTTGGCACAAATTGGTCCGTTTGGACCCCCGAATTCATACCGAGGCACCAAAATGGTCCGTTTGGACCCCCGAATTCATCCCGAGGCTCCCGGGACCCCAACGAAAACCACCAACATACTCCAAAACACGATATGAACTCGTTCAAATCATAAAAACACGTCTAACAACATCAAAACCATAATTCACATCGAATTCAAGCCTAAATTTCTTAAAACTTTCCGAATTGAACATTCGATCTAAAACTCGACCAAACGACGTCCGAATGACCTGAAACTTTGCGGACATATCCAAATTCACATAACGAAGCTACAGAAATTGTCGGAATTCCATTCCGACCCCCGGATCAAAATCTCACCTATCGTTCGGATTCGCCAAAATTTCAACCTTCGGCATTTCAAGCCTAATTGAGCTACGGACCTCCAAAATACATTCCGAACGCGCTCCCAACCCCGAAATCACCTAACGGAGCTAATGGAACCATCGGATTTCCGTTCCGAGATCGTCTTAACACTGTTCCGGCTACGGGCCATTTTCTAGCTTCAAAGCTCTTATTTAGGGACTAAGTGTCCCAAAATGCTCAAATTTTTAGAACCGACTCTCCCGGCAAACCACAATAGCAGAAAAGAACTTAGGGGAACAGTTAAATTAGGGATTGGGGCGAAATTTTCTAAAACGACCGGTCGGGTCGTTACACTTACATATAAACTTATACAGTATATAATTTTTATACAAATGTTGTTCAACTTTCATACAATAGTTAAATGACTAAAAGAAAAATAAATAAACAACAGAATAAAGTTTTTACAATTTCTGCAATATAATTTATGTCATGTCTTCTTCTTCTTCGAGTTTCAATCTGAAATTCAGTCAAACCACGTCTAATCTTCACCAAAACCCCTTAAATTGAGATATAAACTCCAAACCATATTCTCAATTATTTGCAACAACACTCAATCCAAATAAATAATAATTTTTGAAAACCCAAATTCGAATTCAAAGCTTTTTAATAGTTGTCAATGGTGAAATTGCTTCTCTCTTTTCCTTCCTTTTATACTATTGAAATTTGGGATAGAGGGATAGAGAAAAACGTAGAAAATATTCACAATTCTTTGCAACAACATCGAATCTAAATAAATAATATTTTTTAAAAATTCAAATTCGAATTCAAAACTTTTTAATGATTGTCAATGGTGGAGGGGTTACAGATTTTTGGTGGTGATTGAAGAGAAAATCGTGGTGATTGAAGAGGAAATCGTAGGTGTGGTTTGGTACGTGAGTGAGGTGGTGGGATTTGGAGAGAAAAACTTGGGGGAGTGAAAATATACGGTTGAGTAAAATTAGAAGATATTACAACAACAACAACAACTACTACCCAGTATAGTCCCACATGGTGGGGTTTGGGGAGGGTAATATGTATGCAGGCATTACCCCTACCTGATAAAGCAGAGAGAGTCTGTTTCCAATCGACCCTCGGCGAAAGATCGAGAAAAGGAAAAAACAAAAACAAAACAAAAAGAAAAAGCATTAGTGACTCCGGAATAAACCACAAAAAACTGACATATAAAAGGGCAAAGTAAACAAAGCAACAGCATGAACAAAAGGCAGTAGTAATTCTAGGAGTACTCACAAAGATATTAACCTATCGGGAACCCTCCCCCCTCGACCCATCCCTATCCCGCGAAATAATAGAATCCCCTAACCTACAACTTTGATACTAGACCTCCAGACTTTCCTATCAAGAGCCATGTCCTTGGAAATCCGCATAATAGTCATATCCCGCCTAATCACCTCCTCCCAATACCTCTTGGGCCTCCCTCTGCCACGACTCGCGCCAACTACCGATAGCCGCTCGCAACTCCTCACCGGTGCATCGGGGCTTCTCCTCCGCACATGCCCGAACCACCTGAGTCTCGCTTCTCGCAGCTTCTCATCCATTGGGGCTACCCCTACCAATTCCCAAATAACTTCACTCCTGACCCTATTCAACCTAGTGTGCCCACACATCCACCTGAGCATCCTCATCTCTGCTACCTTCATTCTCTGGATATGGGAGTTCTTCACTGGCCAGCACTTTGCCCCGTACAGCATTGCTGGTCTAACCACATCTCTATAAAACTTCCCATTGAGATACTGTGGCATTTTCTTGTCATACAAGACTCCCGACGCAAGCCTCCATTTCGACCACCCAGCCCCTATTCGGTGAGTGACATCCCCATCGATCTCTCCGTCACCCTAGATCACCGACCCAAGATATCTGAAACTGTCCTTCTTGGCGATGACCTGAGAACCAAGCTTCACGTCCCTACCAGCTCCTTCTTCGCTCGGCTCGGAGCTAAACTTGCACTCCAAGTATTCAGTCTTAGACGTGCTTAGTCTGAAACCCTTCGATTCGAGGGTCTGTCTCCAAACTTCCAACCTCTCGTTAACACCTACCATCGACTCGTCTATTAGGACAATATCGTCAGCGAATAGCATACACCATGCGTCTCCTTGGATATGCCGAGTTAGAGCATCCATCACCAAATCCTTGATCATCTTAATGTAGGCCTCCGGCACGCTCTTCGCCTCCAGGCACCTCCATAACACCTCTTTTGGAACCTTGTCGTACGTCTTCTCCAAGTCGATAAACACCATGTGCAAAATTAGAAGATATTAATACCATTAAAATCCTAAAATGGTACATAAATGATAATTAGGTATATAGAAGGTAATTATATTAAAAATTAAGCATGGAGGGTAATATAATTTACTATAGGGCATAGGAATGTAAAAATTCCTTAATTAAACCCATGGAGCAGTACATCTAGCATAGAATAAACAAATTCATTCCAATTTGACAGAGCCTGTAGTAGTAAGCACCCTCCACTTCCAACCAAGAGGTTGTGAGTTCAAGTCACGCCCAAGGGCAAGATGATGAGTTCTTGGAGGAAAGGATGCTGAGGGTATTGGAAACAGACTCTCTACGCCAAAGCACAAGTAAGGTCTGCGTATGCACTGCCCTCCCCATACCCTAATAGTGAAATTATACTAGATTGTTGTTGTTGATAAAGCCTGTAGCAGGTTTTTTTTGGCGGGGGTGAGATTATACTGGGTTGTTGACAGAGCCTTTAGTAGGTTGGTGGTGTGGGGGGGAGGGGATGTTTGAGAGGGGGAACCCCGAACCAGAAAACAAACTTATTTGTAATAACAAGACACAATTGCCCAGTACGAGAGGGGGAGAAATTAACAAATAGCCAAATTTACAAGTGGTCATTCAAAAATAGCCACAATTTCAAAAGTAATCGTCATTTAGCCATTTTTCATGAAAAATAAATCTGAACGAAGCATTATTCATATCCAACATAATATACTGAATTTTCAGTATAAGGGCTCCAATCTCTGGTATATTATGCTAGAACTTTCCACGTGTTAGAGTTTCAGTATAATATACTGGAAGTTCATACACAGGTGCACTAATCTCCAGTATATTATTCTGGAACTTTCAGTATTGTAGCAAAATAATTGCTGCTTTTCAATGACTTGGCAAACGCTTGCTATTTTTAAACGACCAGTCCAAAAATTGGCTAACCCGTGCTATTTCGATCGTGAGAGATAGCAAGTATGCAATTGAATAATCAAAGCGGGTATCGACGCCACAATTATATATATTATTTTGTGAAATCAGCTTATAAAGCCTAGGCAAACTAAAAGAATTAGAAGCTCAACTTGAGTAGCAGAGAACAAAAATGTATAGCACTAATATCAGCTGATCATTTAACACTTCAAAAGTCTCAATTACAACTATAGCCTATAGGTGATGGACTCAGATGAGCATTTCGAAAAGTAAACTAATTGTTGCGGTGAGCAATCGATACATGTGATTCCTTGCAAGTATATCAGGAGCTCCGGGAAAATGTCTTCTCTATATAATATTATCAAGGCAATTCAAAACTTGAAGGAACAGGTAAGAGGACTACAGAATATGGGATAATTTCATGTACATTAGAGGAAAAAGATGCAGTGTTTACAGCACAATCCTTTTCACATGAAAGCTCATCGTATGAAGTATATTCCTATCATGAAGCTGATAAATAAAAGTTGCTCGTTATGAGTAACCCTTTAATGCCAAGGATTCTTCTTTCGTGTTGCACTTCTTTTCGAGCTAGCTGAGTTAGATTTCTGCCATTTTTCACAAGAAAAATACTGGTTTCAGATATCTAAAGATGCGTCTATTCGAGAAACAAAGGAGTCAAGACATACCGATTTAGACTTCTTTGTCTTTCCACGTATTCTGTTCTTAGGGGGTTTTAGTTTGTATATCCGGACCATCCAGTGATGAGTAGTAAACACCTGTATAAAATACGTATATAAGGTGAATGACAAGTAGTCCACACAAGGTTGAACAAATGCATGTCATGCACAAACTATTTTTGTGCATTCCTACACCTGTAAACAAGTTATACATCCAACATCCTTGCCCCTTCCATGATATTTCATAATATCAATGAATCTACATTGCACCAAGTGTTGTCTATTGATGATTATGGAATATCAGATATCATTCTCTTGAATTATTATCTGACAATTCTGAAATATGGATGGAGCAATAACATCAAAATACATAAACAACAACAACAACTATCCAGTATAGTTCCACAAAGTGAGGTCTAGGGAGGGTAGTACGTGCACAGGCCTTACCCCTACCCGAAAGGGCAGAGAGACTGTATCCAATCGACCATCGGCTCGAGAAAAAGAAAAGAAAAGAAAAACAAAAGAGCATTAGTAACTCTAACATAGACCATAAATTAAAAAGTATGTAATAATATCGACCAGTAACTACCCTGAGGGGCACGATACAATACGCAAATCATCTATATAGAGCCCTACCAAACCCACCTAGCCCCTACCAAACCCCAGCTATAAGCCCCTATCCTACAACCCTGATACTAGACCTCCAGACTCTCCTATCATGTGTCATGTCCTCGAAAACCTGAAGCATCGCCATATCATTCATGATCACCTCTCTCCAATACTTCTCAGGCCGCCCTCTACCTCTTCTCATGCCATCCACAACCAGCCGCTCACACCTCCTTACCGGAGCATCAAGGCTTCTCCTCTGAACATGCCTGAACCACCTGAGCCTCGCTTCCCGCATCTTCTCATCCACTGGGACCACCCCACCTTCTCCCGAATAACTTCATTCTTAATCTTATCTAACCTAGTGTGCCTGCACATCCATCTGGGCATTCTCATCTCCGCAACCTTCATTCTCTGAACATGGGAGTTCTTCACGGGCCACACTCTGCCCCATACAACATGGCAGGTCGAACCACAACCCTATAAAACTTCCCCTTTAGTTTCTGTGGCACTCTCTTGTCACACAACACTCCTGATGCAAGCCTCCACTTTGTCCACCCCGCCCATATACGGTAACATCCTCGTCGATCTATCTATCCCCCTAAATCACTGACCCAAGATATTTGAAACAGTCCCTCTTGGGGATGACCTGAGTTCCAATTAGGGGTGGGCATCGGTCGGTTCGGTTCGGTTTTGGAAATTATCGGTTTTGCCTATCGGTTATCGGTTTACAAATATCATAACCCGATAACCAAACCGATAAGATATTAGTTATCGGTTATCGACTTATCGGTTATTGATCCTTATCGGTTCGGTTATCGGTTTACCCGATAAGATAAAACTACAATTAAACTGAAATATTATACTGAAAACATGAGTCAAAATTCATGAAAAGATAAACCCATTCCACGTTCTTGCAATGGAGGAGTAAAACGTTAAGAGTCAAAATGCAATGACACCCAAATGATTGGAGGAGTAAAACGTTAGATTCATTTGTTCAATGACATAGCAGTATATTAACACCTATATAACAAGATTTCTTGTATAATAACTGAAACAAGATTTCTTGTATAATAACACAAGAAAATGATGATTTGATAAACAACTTCTACGAGAAAAAGTTGTTGTTTACTTGAAATCTTGTTTCAGTTATACAAGAAATCTTTTACTGGCAATATAATAACAAGAAATGCTTCTTATGTAGGTGTTATTATACAAGAAAATGATGATTTGGTAAAAGAAAAATGGGCCAGTGAATAATAACAGGCAAATGCTTCTGCGAACAATGTGAAAAAAAAGAGAGAAACTGCTAACTGCTAAGTGAAACAAAAGAGAGAAACTTCAGAGTGCTTCAACATAGAAAATAGAAAACTACAGCAGTACTGCTTTCAACTGAAGAGAGAACGACACACCAGAAATACATATACACGGCAACACCATATAGCACAAAATCACTTATGTTAACTCGATTAATTAAAATGAATATAAGAAAATTGCTACTCCTCTAATAGAAAACAAAAATAGAAGCAAACAGAGGCAAAAATCTTGAGCAAACACAACAATTAACAAGAAGCAAACAAAAATCTTGAGCCAAACTTACACGATGCGATTGAACTGGTGGTGAGCTTGAGACTTGAACTTGAGGCTCAGGCGTATGGACTCTGCGTTACATCGGATAAGGTGTGCTGGTGTGGTGCGGAAATACAGAGACGAAGACTCGACAATCGACAGGATAAGGTGTGCCTGTGTAGTGACTGGTGACTGGTGAGATTGGGACTTGGAGTTGGGGGATGCGCCGACTGAAGACTGAAGACTGAAGTTGGGGGGGCTGCGCCGCTGCGGGAGATTGGGAAAACGAAACGAGGGATTGAACTCTAAAGTTGGGGGCTACGCCGACTGGTTCTTGGAGTGAACTAAAGAGTAAACTGTAAAAGACGGAAGGCTGGAAGAGGGAACAGGGAATGAGGGAAGGGAAATAGGAAACTAGTAAAATAAAAGGGAACCCTAGTATATAAGGGTAGATTAGTAAATTACTATATTCTTATTGGGTTATCGGTTTTTACCCGATAATAAAAATACAAATCGAGACCGAACCGATAACCCAATAAAAAAAATTGTTTACCCCGTTACCGAACCGTTAACCCAATAACCCAATACCGATAACCCAATAAAGAATTAACGGTTCAGGTTATCGGTTTTACCCGATATATGCCCACCCCTAGTCCCTGCCTACCTCGCTCGACTCGGCGCTAAACTTGCACTCCAGGTATTTTGTCTTAGACCCGCTTAGTTTGAAACCCTTAGACTCGAGAGTCTGTCTCCATACTTCCAGCCTCTCGTTAACACCGACCCGCGTCTCGTCTATCAAGACAATGTCATCCGCGAATAGCATACACCATGGCACGTCCCTAAATATGGCATGTTAGTGCATCCATCACCGAGGCAAATAAGAAAGGGCTTAGTGTAGATCCTCGATGAAGCCCCATAACCACCGGAAATGGTCCGAGTCGCCACCAACCGTCCTAACCCTAGGCTTAGCTCCATCGTACATGTCCTCGATCAGCTCGATGTGAAGCACCGCACACTTTCTTCGCCTCCGGGTCCATAGCACCTCCCTAGGGACCTTGTCATATGCCTACTCCAAGTAAATAAACACCATGTGCAGGTCCTTCTTATCCCTGAATTGTTCCACCAATCTCCTAACAAGGTGGATAGCTTCAGTAGTGGAGCGGCCCGACATGAAACCAAACTGGTTTGCGGATATAAACGTCAACCCCCTCACCCTCGCCTCAGCCACCCGCTCCCAGACTTCCATGGTGTGACTTATTAATTTGATGCCCCTATAGTTGTTACAACACTGGATATCCCCTTTGTTCTTATACAAGGGCACCATTGTACTCCACCTCCACTCCTCCGGTATCTTCTTAGTCCTAAAGATCACATTGAACAACCTGGATAGCCACTCCACTCCTGACCTACCCACGCATTTCCAAAACTCCACCGGGATATCATCTTGCCCAGACGCTCGACCCCTACTCATCCTACTCAAAGCCTTCACGACCTCCTCCTCTCTAATGCGCCTACAGTACCCAGGGTCTCTATGACGCTCTGAATGCCCCAGCTCCCCTAGCTCTATGTCCTGATCCCCTTCCTCGTTAAGCAGGTTTCGAAAGTACGACTGCCACCTCTGCTTGACTTGAGACTCCCCCATTAGAACTCTACCATCCTCGTCCTTGATGCACCTAACTTGGTCTAGATCACGAGCCTTCCTCTCCCTCCCTTTAGTCAACTGGAATAACTTCCCGTCCCCGCCTTTCTCCACAACTCCTCGTACATACGACCAAACGCCGCATTTTTAGCGTCCGTGACCGCCAGCTTCGCTTCCTTCCTCGCCACCTTGTAGCTCTCCCTATTCGCTCTCCTTTCTTCAAAATACATCTTAGTACTAATAAAAATATCCTGTTTACTTCCGTGTTTCATCTATTAGACCCAAAAAAGAAGTGTCTTCTTTGTATGTTTTTGAAAACATCTTAATCTAATATCAACATTAGTAATCTAGGAAATCTAGAACCTGCGATGAATTGCCAAAGTGCTTATTTAAGCCCTTGACTTACTGTTTAAATCAATTCCATTACACAATTGCCCACTGTCCCCAACCCCCACCCCACTGGTATCTTTGCTTTCTTGTAGCATCCCTTCTTCCCACCAAACGCCCAAAAGGAACAAAGAATCGGGGAAAATAGAGAATCAACACGCCCCTCCCTCTTTGTTCTACATGAAATGCAATAAAAACAGATTAGGACATATGGACATGTACAGTTCTGATAAACATTCATATTTCCAATCTACGGAACAATCTCATTTTCCTTCTCACTGTTTTGTCCTCAAATTTCCAGATAAATGACTAGCCAGGGATTTCTGGATCACCTCATTGACAAAAGCCACAAACATATAGCAGCATAATCCAAACCAGATCTCAAACATTCAATTTATGCAGCAACTGAGCAGCATTCGCAATCTAACTTAAAAGCAAAGCAGGTAACAGCACTCCATCACTATTAATTGGGAGTTAATGCTGAGTAAATCATCCATCCTTTTTCACCCGTTCCAAGACTAAGGTTTGCTATTAATTAGTTAGATCGGCGAGGTATATTGCAGGTGAGAAAAATTGAAGAGATGAAATCAGCACCTCTCCAAGGCCCCATGTCAAAGAATTTATTTATAATTATGATCTTGAATAGCTCATCAATGGTTATTTCATGTATGCGAGTGTTTGTCAAATCTGTTTTTAAAACGTTTTTCGTGAGCCAAGGGTCGATCGACAACCTCTCTCCACAAAATAGGGCACTAGTGGAATCACTGGGTATGTTGTTGTTGTTGTTGTATTTAATAAAATCTTATTACTTGATTAAAGAACATGGATTTTTTCATCAGTAAAGTTTAGTGAGTCCAGGTGTAAACTGCCAGTAGAAACGTCAACATTCTTGTCTATGGAATAGTAATATGTTTGGTCATAGTTTGTAAAATATATATTCATTTTTAGGCTAATTCCATGGACAAATATCCTTAACAGAGCTCCTATTCACCCTCCTCTGAAAGCATACAAACAGGGCCAATGATAAGCCCGATGAAGCAAATAAGTCAAGTGTGCAGAAAAATGCTTTAGCAAACTTTTGTTGTTTCGCAATCAATTTCTAACACGCGGCACAGAAATCAAAATTATAATTGGAAGACAATTCATTTGGCATTTTGGGAGCTGCAAAGATCCAATGCAACATAGCTTCACAACTACAAACTGCACTACTTCATTTACTACAAAGGCAATCTTTCAATAGAAATATGCTGTAATGCTTACCTCGTCAAAGTGGGTGAGCTTAAAATGTTTCTTTCCAATTTCAGTCCGCCTTACTCTATCGAAACCCTTCCCATCAGTCTCCACAAACCTAAAGCACAAAATAGAGAATGTGTTAATAATTTGATATTCGTGCCCAATAGCCACCAAAAAATAAACGTGTGTTCTCAAGAATTCAGCACCTGTAATAAGATAGTTTGTACATAAGGCAGTTCAGCATGGTTGGAGTAGCCATAGAATCAATCCGGTACTGACCGTCTCTCTTTCAAAAGAGAAGGAAATGATTAATGGTTGAAACTATGATTCCAAGATAAACATAAACATCAATTGTGTAGCTTTTAGTGCCTAAGAGCAAGAACTTGATAACAGATATTTGACGCACAATAACACGCTGAGAAACATTGTTGTAGCTCTTACAGCCCAAGACCAAGAGCATGAACTTGATAAACAATTCATAAATGGCTCGAAAACTGGTTAAAACTTAAAGAAAGGCAACCACGTCTTATGATAATGATATCAGAGACTGTGAATGTTCATTCTCAACGAAAAGAAAACAAGAGCCTGTGAATGTTCCAGAAGGAAGAATCCTTAATCAGCCTAAAACTGGCTTCATAAAATATATTATTAAGAAAGCAACAAAAGAACTATTCTCTACTTATTGGTATACTTCTTGTATACGGGAGTTTTCTCCATTTTGATTAATACAATTTACCTTATCAACAAAAAAAAAGCAACAAAAGAACTACCAATCAAAGATCGGGGTACATTCTCAGAGATCTCCATGGTAAAAAAAAATCTTGATGGGATATACAGCACAATTTTACAGTCTGTTGAGCCCTCCCAAAGAAAAAAGAAAGTCTACTGCTCAGCTGTCGTATAAATATACTCCCTCCTTTTCAATTTTTATGACGTAGTTTGACTCAGCACAGAGTTTAAGAGAAAAAGGAAAAAGTTTTCAAACTTTTGGTCTTAAACATGCCATAATATTTGTGAGGCTATAAGAGATTTGTAACTTATGGGATTACACATTTCATGACATTTGTATCACTATAAAAGCTTCTCATTAAAGGTAAAATGAGTAAAATGGTAATTTAAAGTTAAATTATTTTCAAATATAGAAATATGTCATTATTTTTTGAGCAGACTAATAAGGAAAGTATGTCATGTAATTGAAATGGAGGAGTAATATTTTACAGGTATGCTAATATTTGCATATCAAAGTAAAATATTAATGGCCACTACATCAAGTCAGAAACAAACAACAGTCAATCAGAAGGCCAAGAAGGAAGTTGGTAAAGGAAAATCACACACCAGATAATCAGGCTCCTTGATATGAGGGAAGACGCCCCCACCTATTCTAACCATCCAGAGGAACTTGTTGATATCATCACTGGGGTAACCAACAAGACCTGAAGTTGATGGTAGGCATTAGACTTGAAGACTAAACAATAAGAAGTCTTGGTTGAGCTTGAGCAACATTACGAGTACCAACCTCCAAAGACAACAAGAACATATTTTACATCCAAAGAATTGAAGATTTCCCAGGCTGCTTTTTCAGGAGAGGACATAGCTGTACCAACTGTTGCTATGTGTGTATTATTCCAGGTGTTATTATCAACAATAACGGTGCGATTTGCCATGGCAGTCGTCTGATAGCCATAGTCCCACCATGATGCCACCTGAAAAGAGTTAGCAGAATGACACATACATCAGTGTTTGTGCGCGCACACACACACATACATTATATGTATGCATGTAGCAGGAAAATAACTACAAACACTAATAATTACTTGGGTAAAAGAATTGAAAATGAAGCAATGAAGTATAATTTACAAAGTAAACCATTTTGATCACATATAAAACTATATTCAATTTTGATTCAAATGAACAAGTTTAAGTTTCTAATTTAGATATAGTGACTAGCTTGCTCACACTGTATTTCTAATTTCGCATCACACCAATCATTAACATATGCATCCATAGCATTTTCTAAAATATATCGTTTTGCCTTATTGTTGTGTGCCTCCTTTCTCAAGAAGGAACCTTCTTCATAAGAATTTCAAGAAGGAACCTGTGGACCTTATGAATTCATCTAATACTAAAAAGCAATTGTAGGTTGGCTGGTTTTTGCTAAGATGCACGCCTCAGCTCTCCACTAAAGCACTACATAAGTCAATAGAGCCCCAATTTGCACTCCGCCTCTCTCCTTAAGGTGAACATGCTTTATGTAAACTTTTGGCAGCAAAGGTTTACATTAAAATATGAAGCGAACTCCAAATTCGTGTTCCAATATCAGCTGTGAGGGTCAAATTACTCATTGAATGCCAACTGGGTTTGAACAAGAATCTTCAGATCACACATTCTCTAGTACTCCATCTCTCTGGAGAACAAAACCCCAATGGAATCTTGGCTAGTATTCCACCAATAACCTCAGAAACTTAAATAGTTACCAAAGAATATTCTAAAAAGATATTTTCAGCTGGTACAAATGACCAAGCGGCCTCAACTTTCAGACAAGCAAATATAATAAAATTACTGGCTGAATTGAGTCCATCTGAAAATATACTTTAAGCAAAGTAAAAGCAAATTCTTGGCCACCAGTACAATATCCTACTGCACCACCATATATCAAAATCAAATAACCGCACCGTCACCACATCCATTCCAAATGAAAACCAGAAATTGGTGCAATAGAACTTACTTTATCATCTACATCAGTATTGTGGCTCAACCATGCATAAGCCTCTCTGAAGTCATCAAATACATGAAGTCCATCATGCGAATGTGATGTTAGGACAATAGATGGAGCTGAATAAGCTTCTGCAGCTGCCCAGACACAATGAACCTATAAGGAAATTTAGTTATAGATTAAGTCAACAAAGAAATAAAATTATAATACAAATACCTTTTTCTCAAAAAAGTCAACAAAGAAATTGTTTTAAAAAGAAAGGTCTACATTGCAAGGAAATATGAGTACTTGAAGAAATGCAAATGGCATAAGGTATTTCCATTGATTCCTATGGAATTTAGGTAACAACTATCAGCTGCATTGTTGTCATGTAATCCGTGCTTACATTGAGATGCCGTGTCCTCCCCCCCCCCCCCCACATTTTCAGTTTGTGATGGCGCTGAGATAGTTATGTACAACTAAAACTAAGACAGCACATGAACGGGACAAGCAATTCGTTCAAAGTCATCAAATTGAGATATTCATCAAAGACAGCTATCAAATTTCATCTACAAACTGACAGACTATGTATTGCTAAAGGAGATTGTATTTCCTCTTGCCTTAAAACCAGGTTTGCATTTCAGCAAGTACATACTGTTAGATGTCCATGTCCTAATCCCATGTATAATAGGTTTATAATATGTCCTAGTTTGATATGTAATAGGAGTAGAATATGTATTATAAATAGGGCTCATTGTATCATTGTTAACATATCAATAATATATTTTTCTCCCGTGCTTTCTCACATGGTATCAGAGCAATCGTGAGATATTTATTCGCTGTGCATAAATTCCAGCGACTCCGGGAAGAAGGAAAAAAAAACAAAACAAAACAAAAAAAACAGTTTTTCCGGCAAAACAGCTCTGTCCGAGAGAAAAAAATTGATATCCGTCGGTGTTGTGCAAAAACCAACACCACCACGAGGTAGATCAGCCTCCGGCGACAAAACCAGTGAAATTTCTCCGGCAGAAAATCTGCCACGCGCCCACACGCGCCGACAGAAGGAACTTTCCGGCGAGCGCGTGGGTGTCACGCGCCGGCGCGTGTACCACCTTCCGATCATATTTTGACTTCGTTCCTTCAGGGCAGTAGGATCGCCCTCCAATTCCGAGCACATCCATATTTTTATTTTTTAATTCCGACCACTTTGATTTTTTCCGGCTACTACACTGATTTTTCCGGCAGCTACAGTACTTTTCCGGCAAACACAGTGTTTCCTTACTCTGTTTCAGAGAATTTTCAGTTAATTCTTTTTCTTATTTGGTGATAATCCAACCATGTCTTTGGGAGTCGATGCTTTCGGGTCTAGAAACCCGGGTTCTGGCAGTTCTGGTGTTATGATTACCTCAGGAACCTTTAATGGGAGGTTCAAATTACTTAGATTGGGCTTCATCCGTCGAGTTGTGGTGTAAAGGTCAAGGAGTTCAAGATCACTTAACAAAAAAGGCTGGCGAAGGTGATGAAAAGGCCAAAACACAGTGGGAGAAGGTCGATGCTCAGTTATGTAGTATCCTGTGGCGATATATTGATTCCAAGTTGATGCCCTTGTTCCGTCCATTCCGGACATGTTATTTCGTTTGGAAAAAGGCTCGTAATCTCTACACTAATGACATATCTCGTTTCTATGATGTAATATCGCGAATGACAAACATGAAGAAACAAGAATTAGATATGTCTACTTACTTGGGACAAGTTCAGGCAATCATGGAAGAATTTGAGACATTGATGCCAGTTTCTGCTAGTATTGAAAAATAACAAGAGCAACGACACAAGATGTTTCTAGTTCTTACACTAGCTGGACTCCCTAATGACCTTGATTCAGTACGTGACCAGATTTTGGCTAGTCCAACCGTCCCCACAGGTTGATGAATTATTCTCTCGATTACTTCGCCTTGCTGCAGCACCTAGCCACCCAGTAAGCTCACCACAGACACTTGACTCATCTGTCCTCGTATCCCAATCAGTGGACAATCGGGCATCTCATACTATGGAGAATAGACGAGGAGGAGGTCGTTTTGGAAGATCTAGACCCAAGTGCTCTTATTGTCATAAACTTGGACACACTCGTGATGTATGCTATTCTCTACATGGCCGCCCACCCAAAAATGCTTATGTTGCTCAGACTGAGACTACGGGTAACCAGGGATTTTCTTTATTTGAAGGGGAGTATAATGAGTTCCTTCGATATCGAGCAAGTAAGCGGACATCTCCACAAGTAGCTTCTGTTGCTCAGACTAATACTTCTGTTGCTGGTATTTCTTTTGCTTGTGTTTCTAGACTCCTGAACATTGGGCTGTGGACTCGGCCGCTTCTGATCATATCTCTGGTAATAAATCACTTTTGTCAAATATTGCATATTCACAGTCTCTTCCCTCTGTTACTTTAGCCAATGGGTCTCAAACCAAAGCAAAAGAAGTTGGACAAGCGAATAGATTCCGTTCTTTATGTCCCTGGCTGTCCTTTTAATCTTGCATCTGTTAGTCGTTTGACTCGTGCCCTCCATTGTGGTATATATTTTATTGATGATTCTTTTATTATGCAGGACCGCAGTACAGGGCAGACGATTGGAACAAGACTTGAATCAGAAGGGCTTTACTACCTTAACTCCCTAAAATCATCCAAGGCATGTCTAGTTACAGATCCTCCGGACCTAATTCACAGACGTTTAGGACATCCAAGCTTATCCAAGCTTCAGAAGATGGTGCCTAGTTTGTCTAGTTTATCCACATTAGAGTGTGAGTCATGTCAGCTCGAGAAACATACTCGAGCCTCCTATCCTCGTAGTACTGAGAGTCACGCAGAGTCTATTTTTTCTTTAGTTCATTCTGATATATGGGGTCCTAGTAGAGTCGGTTCAACCTTAGGATTTCGTTATTTTGTTAGTTTCATTGATGATCATTCACGATGTACTTGGATTTTCTTAATGAAAGATCGTTCTGAGTTGTTTTCTATATTCCAGAATTTTTGTGCTGAAATTAAAAATCAATTTGGTGTCTCTATTCGCACTTTTCGCAGTGATAATGCCTTAGAATATTTATCCACTCAATTTCAGCAATTTATGACTTCTCAAGGAATTATTCATCGGACCTCTTGTCCGTATACCCCTCAGCAAAATGGGGTTGCAGAGAGAAAGAATAGGCACATCATTGAGACTGCTCGTACATTTCTCATTGGATCTCATGTTCCGTTGCTTTTTTTTTGGGCGATGCAATTATTTAGTTAATCGGATGCCTTCCTCTCCCATCCAGAATCAAATACCATATACAATATTGTTTTCCCAATCACCCATATACTCTGTTCCCCCTCGTGTTTTTGGGAGCACTTGTTTCATTCATAACATAGCCACCGGAAAAGATAAGTTAGCTCCTCGTGCTCTCAAATGTGTCTTCCTTGGTTATTCTCGTGTTCAGAAGGGATATCGTTGTTACTCACTTGATCTTCGTAGGTACTTTATGTCCTCCGACGTCACATTTTTTTAGTCTAAACCTTTCTTTACCTCTTCTGACCATTCTGACCCCCTTGATATATCTGCGGTCTTACCTATACCGACCTTTAAGGAGCCTACTATAGCTCCTCCTTCTACTTCCGCCACAGAAGCCTTACCCGAGTCTCCTATAGCTCCTCCTTCACCTTCCACTATAGAAGTCTTATCCATTCCGGCCGTTGAGGAGTCTTGTGTGGTTCCTCCTAGACTCCCTGCCACAGGAACACCACTTTTGACATATCATCGTCGTCCGCGCTCAGCATCAGGCCCAGCTGATTCACGTCCTGCACCTGACCCTGCCAATACTGCGGACTTGTCTCCTCTTAATCAGCCGATTGCACTTCGGAAAGGTATACGGACCACTCTTAATCCTAATCCCCATTATATCGGTTTGAGCTATCATCGTTTGTCATCACCCTATTATGCATTTCTATTTTCTTTGTCCTCTGTTTCCATCCCTAAGTCAACAGGTGAAGCATTGTCTCATCCAGGATGGCGACAGGCTATGATTGACGAGATGTCTGCTTTACATACGAGTGGTACTTGGGAGCTCGTTCCTCTTCCTTCAGGTAAATCTACTGTTGGTTGTCGTTGGGTGTATGCAGTCAAGGTTGGTCTTGATGGTAAGGTTGATCGTCTAAAGGCTCGTCTTGTTGCCAAAGGATATACTCAAATATTTGGGCTTGATTACAGTGATACCTTCTCTCCTGTGGCTAAGATAGCATCAGTCCGCCTTTTTGTATCCATGGTCGTTGTTCGCCATTGGCCTCTCTATCAGTTGGACATTAAGAATAGTTTTCTTCATTGTGACCTTGAGGATGAGGTTTATATGGAGCAACCACCTGGTTTTGTTGCTCAGGGGGAGTCTAGTGGCCTTGTATGTCGGTTGCGCCGATCCCTCTATGGTCTAAAGCAGTCTCCTCGAGCCTGGTTTGGTAAGTTTAGCACAGTTATCCGGGAATTTGGCATGATTCAGAGTGAAGCTGATCACTCTGTATTCTATCGGCATTCTGCCTTGAGTCTCTCTATTTATCTAGTGGTCTATGTTGATGACATTGTTATTACCGGCAATGACCGGGATGGTATTACAAAATTAAAGCAACATCTCTTGCAACACTTTCAGACTAAGGATCTGGGCAAACTAAAGTATTTTCTTGGTATTGAGGTTGCTCAGTCTAGCTCAGGTATTGTGATCTCACAACGAAAGTATGCCTTAGATATTCTTGAAGAGACAGGAATGACAGGTTGTAGACCGGTTGACACCCGATGGATCCAAATTCTAAACTTATGCCAGGACAGGGGGAGCCTCTTAGCGATCCTGCAAGATATAGACGACTGGTTGGTAAATTAAATTACCTTACAGTGACAAGACCTGACATTTCCTTTTCTGTGAGTGTTGTGAGTCAGTTTATGGATTCTCCGTGTGATAGTCATTGGGATGCAGTTGTTCGCATTCTTCGGTATATAAAATCAGCTCCAGGCAAAGGTTTATTGTTTGAGGATAGAGGTCATGAGTAGATTGTTGGATACTCGGATGCTGATTGGGCAGGATCACCTTCTGATAGACGTTCTACGTCTGGGTATTGTGTCTTGGTAGGAGGAAATTTGGTCTCCTGGAAGAGCAAGAAACAGAATGTGGTTGCTCGGTCTAGTGCAGAAGCAGAATATCGAGCGATGGCTATGGCGACATGTGAGTTAATTTGGATCAAACAGTTGCTCGAGGAATTGAAATTTGGAGAAATTAGTCAGATGGGACTTGTTTGTGATAATCAAGCTGCTCTTCATATTGCGTCAAATCCAGTGTTCCATGAGAGAACTAAACACATTGAGATTGACTGTCACTTTGTTAGAGAAAAGATACTCTCGGGAGATATTGCTACAAAGTTTGTGAAGTCGAATGATCAGCTGGAAGATATTTTCACCAAGTCCCTCACTGGTCCTCGTATTAACTACATATGTAACAAGCTCGGTACATATGATTTATATGCACCAGCTTGAGGGGGAGTGTTAGATGTCCTAATCCCATGTATAATAGGTTTATAATATGTCCTAGTTTGATATGTAGTAGGAGTAGAATATGTATTATAAATAGGGCTCATTGTATCATTGTTAACATATCAATAATATATTTTTCTCCCGTGCTTTCTCACACATACAAAAAAGAATTTATACCCTGTTTGGCCAAGTGTCTCACTATGCCAAAAGTGCTTTTTCTCTTTTCTTCAAGAAAGTGTTTTTTCCCTCAATTTGAGGTGTTTGGCCAAGCTTTTTTTGGGGGGAAAAAGTGCTTTCGGCTAAGAAGCAGAAGCAGTTTTGACTTTTCTTCCTGCCAAAAATACCCTTTGCAAAATATTATATATACCAAAATAACCTTACTTAGTTTAAACTATTAAGTAATATAAAATGACTTTTGGGATGAACTTACATATTTATTGAATGAATTTTTGATATATTTAAATTATCTTGAAAGAATAGAATAAAAAACTTAATTATTATCTTTATTAATAAATATTTGTAATTGTTTATCTACATTATTTATCTACTTATATAATATTAAATATTGAACAAATTTCTTCATGTCCTTATTTGTAATTTGACACTTAAAAGCACTTTTTTGAAAAGCTTGGCCAAATACAAATTATTGTTCAAAAGTGCTTTTCAAATTGATTAGCTAAACACAAACTGTTTTTCTCCAAAAGTACTTTTCAGTTTGAAAAAAACACTTATCAAAATAAACTGATTTTTCCGGCTCGGCCAAATAGGCTATTAGAGCTTTCTTTTTCTGTCATTCCCTGAGCTGTAAGTTTAAGATGTTTCCCTCACTAGGAAATGAGGACTGCAGCATATGCCAACAGTGAGTTCCTGGAACTTTTCATTTATTTTATTAGTTTACTATGACATATACCCGTAAAAGAAGTGTACCTACGACATAAATAGATCATCCTTCATTTGCAGCTACTTCTATCTCTATATTGCTATCAACAAAACAAAAAGGTAGCTCACGCAGGGATCAATATAGGACATATGTTCCTAATCATTCAAAGGGCGCAGTTCCCATGGAAAGCATGTAAGCAACCCAGGACATATGTTCCTAATCATCCCCATGAAGAGTTCCCACTGAAAGCAACTGTTAGCCACAGCTAAGTTGGGTTAGCTTGTTGGGTTGTTTCATGTGTCCGGAGATAGTCAATCATCCTACAGTCCCTTCTCTCACCAATCTCTGTGTGTGTGTGTATGCGCGCTTAATTTACTGATCCAAGTTACTCAACAGCCTTAAAGCAGCGATCTATCAATAAAGGAATGCACTACCAAAGTTAACTAACTTGTACTGAGGAAGGACTTCCTATATAGAGTTTGATCTCTATTTTTCTCCTATTCAGGATAGGTCAGCATTAATTCCCTATCCACTCTTTCCCTGATTTTCTCAGAAACAGCAACTAGGAAAAGTGATGGCTGATACATGAATGAAAAGGGAGATAGCATCCAGATAGCCCAGCAATGAGGGGAAAATTCTTTTCTTGAGGAAAAAAAGAAAAAAGTTTGTTTTCCTCAGTGGGATAGAATCCTCCAAATATTAGTAATGTGAAACCCTGACCTAAGGTATGGACCATCATCTAGCAATTGAATTTGAAGCTTGACTAGTCTTAAGAGCTAGCTTTCTACAAGTAACGTTGTCAGGGAATCAACAGAAAAAAGGTAGCAATTAAGAATTGTACCGTTAAAAGAACTAAAAAATGGTCTCTTATTTAATAATTAATCTACTGGCAAAAGTGGTCTCTTATTTAATAATTAATCTACTGGCAAAAGCACCACCTCAACCAAGCCAAATTATTATGACATGTTTCCTCTAAAAATGTTATCACTATCAGACAGGAAAGAAAAAGAATTTAATTCACAGTATATGTAAACATAATAAAGGAATTACTACATGGGAATGATATGTCTGCAGGCAAAGGTACATACCACATAAAAGGCACCCAGTAACATTAGTAAAAGAATAGCAACAACAGAAGCCTCCATGGGTAACATCAAAAGCCTCCTCTCACGTTTAGCAACAATAGGAGTTTTTTCCACATTCTCCTTTTCTTTCTTCTTTTTTCTTGAAGCTTTTTCCTTTGGTGGTTCTTCAGTTTTATCAGGCTTCACCACATCATTCTGTGTAACACCATTACCAGTATCCCCTGCCTTGATAGCGAACAAAATGACAAGTATTAGTTTGGAATTATCAAATAGCTAACGATTGGCATAACCTTCTAAAGAACAACAAAGACACTTACATCAACTTGTTTACCAATTGATGCAAATTTGATTGATTGAGTAAAAACACCAAAAGCTGATGACAGAGCAATCCCAGACATTATACATGCCGCTGGGGCCAGTACAAGCATTAGGCGGACCTGTGATTTCAGCAAATGGAATGATGCTCAATAGGGGAGCTTAAAGAAAATAGAAGAAACAAGCCAGAAAATCTTGATATCCCTTACCATAACGCCAGAAAAGTATACTGAAGTCACTAAATAAAGAATCACAAAGGAGCTAGCATCAGTCAGCGGCAAAAAGCATGCCTGCACATGACAAAAGGAAAGATTGATTCAAAGCCTAGAGAAAGATAAAATTAACAACATGAGAAAGTCAAGATAAAATGGAACTGAAAATTGACACTTACAATAATGCCTGCGGGGACCAAGAATGCTAATACATTTATGTCCATAAAGTAAGAAGGCCAAGTAGGTGGTTGATGTTCGCTAACACTGGCAATAATTGGTATATACTTGCTCGCATAAGTTCTGTCTCAATTCAAAGACAAGAACAGACAGAAAGTTGCTTCAGTACACTGCATGGGCGAATATAAGTATAAAAAAGAGCATGGCACCAGAATCATCACAAAATAAGAATCGATGAGATTTTTAGTCAGAATTGTGGAATCTTAAATCTCCTAGAAGCAGCGCCCTCAGAATTAACAAGGGACAAAAGGCCCGAAAAGCACAAAGTAGAGTTTCCAAGATTTTTAAGACCAACTAGAAGCAGGGGCTTTAGTTACAAGCAAGAAGGTACTGTCCAATTTTAAGGAAAATTAAAAATTACAGAACATTCATGGATTGAGTACTTATAACATCATAAAATCCCATTAATATTACTAATTTCTACATCCAGCAGTCCAAAAAAATACATCAACAAAACGCTACTTCAACAAGTCCATAGAAAGATAAGTTCTCAAAACAGTAGCAGAAGAGGATTGTACACTAGCAAAGAAAAACGTTGAGAGACAGCAGTAGACGAAGAGTCATTGAATGGCAAAGTAGAAGAAGACAATGATAACAAGGATAACAAGTAGAAGACTAAAGCATACTTGGAGAGGAGTCCTAAGTCCAAACACAAAGATAGCAAAAGCTTTTTTCTCCTATTTTCTCTTCTCTTTTTCACCTTTAAAGTTAAATTCAAAACCGAGATCACTTTTCACTTGAATCACTGTGTCCTCTTTTTGCAGTTGGAAACTAAAGAAAATGTAAAGTAACTATAGAAGATGACAACGCGAATCATAAAGCAAGGAGCATACGGGTCAAGCAGGCTAAGGCTTCGTCCACTCCATCCCTTTGTTGGGCTAGAGGCAACAAGTGCAATTAGCACAGCTACCACAGCGCAGCAAACAACCCTGAATAACGAAAAAAGAAGCAAAGCAAATAACAGAATTCAAAAACAGAAATGAATTAATGAACAGGGGTTGATCCAATTAAATGAACAGGGGTTGATCTAATTAAATGTCCATTAGGCATTTATTCTAGGAATGAGTATAGCAAGCTATTCATATAAATTAGAGGAGCTTACAAGCCTGCAGATATAACAAGAGTCACAGCTACTTTGAACATTTTTGGTGTGAGAATCCCTTTGATATAATAGACAAGGCCCACAACATTGAGAATTATGAACACCTGTACACAGCCATCAGAAATTTCAGCGCACATGTTAATTTAATGAGGGCCCAGGTATGTCCTTAACAATTGCAAATATGGTCAGATTGGTTTGTATTCTAGATATCATCACAAATATAATCATTCATTTTCATTCAAAAGTGTTTTCTGTCATCCATTTAACTATCCCACCCCATAAAGGCAACTGAGCTACTTTTCTAGTATTCCAGCAATTTTCTTCCATAAAGATAAAGAACTTCCTAGTTCCTTTTTCTAACAAAGAAAAAAACTAGGCCTAATCTGCCCCTTTCAGAAAAGCTGATAATCACAAAGCATAGTAGAATAAGACATAGACTGGTATAGAGTATATGTGGTTAATCTAATGCTCCTACAAAACATACTAAAGTGGCCTTAGTTTGAGTTAGAAAGAGGTTGAAGTAATTCAAGTTTATTATATTATCAATTGTGAGTGGGACCAAAGTAAAAGTAGTATATACTTGCAATGAATTTAAACTTTTAATCTCATAAAGTGATACCGCATTTCAAATGATATGGAAAAGTGTATTGGATAATTGTTTAGAAAGGCTTTACATTAAGTAGATAGAATTTTGACATCTACTAAGCAAGAAAGTGGGAACTGGGGATGGAGAAGAAGGCAGTGGTAATGCAACAGTAGCACTACAGTCATAATCATACAGCCCAAAACAATGCAATCCCAATGCAACAAGATGATTTCAGCCTGAGGACTCTAATATCCTCTCACTTCAATCATGAAATAAGGACAACCAAGGCTAATCTCCACGAAATGTGGTACGTTGAGAATATCTTAAAGTAGGCTGGTAATATGCAAGAACATATCATCAATCATGTGTGCTCGACCACGGCTGAACTACTGAGATAAAAGAGTAGAAATGAACCTTACCAGAAATGAAGCAAAATGTTCTGATGTCATGACTGCATTAAAACCTACAACAGGGACCAAAGCAGCCAATAGCGTTCCCAAGATAACCTGCAGCCATATGATAGTTAGAAGAATAAAACAAACTCAACTTTGGAGAAAATTTGTAAATAGCAATGTATTGAGACCAGAAGATTTTAATGCCTTGACGAAGGAAATTTACTCATTAAAATGCTCCTTTTAAGATGACACAAAACTTTATGAATATTTTTGCAAACAAATTGACTTTGGAATCACCACTGCAAATTGTTATCAAAAAAGCATAAGGTTCCCGGTAGGAGTAGTAAACTGGCGGATCGGGTCGGATATGGTTCGGGTTGAAAACGGGTAATGAAAAAACGGGTAAATTATACAACCCAACCCTATTTAATACGGATAAAAGATGGGTTAACCGGCGAATAATATGGGTAACCATATTATCCATGACTTCTTACATATAATCACTTTTGGGAGAATTCTTAGTCTCCCTAACTTGAATTTGAGACTTAATGTAAAAGTTAGACCCATTGGTTATTCATTTTATAAATGGATAATATGGTTCCTATCCATATTTGACCCGTTTTTAAATAGTTCATTATACAACCCATTTTTAATGGATAATATAGGTGGTTAACTGTTTTCTTTGAACCATTTTGCCACCCCTAGTTCCCAGTTACTAGTACTTACCAATGGAGCGTAGGCAATGTAAAGCCGTGAAGAATAGCGCCCTGTTACGATGCAAAGTAGGGCGTGCATTGGAATAAGGTTGATAATAAAGGTATATCCTCCCCATGAGCAAACCTGACATAACATGGAACTAAGATAAATTCGAAAGCGAAGATATAGCAAAGAACAGACTGAGGTAAAATAAGCAATCACCATAAGGAAGTAAATGCCTACCATGTAGAAATATGCCAAGGCATTTAGAGTAGCATAAAAGAGGGAACCCGTGTTCAGTGTCTGCACCAAACAATCACCATCATTCCACCAAAATAAAAGTGGAACACCAAAATCTTAACAATAGAAGGATAGACACCGGAAATATTGCATGTAAGACAACTAAGTTAAAAGCTGAACATGACTGAACCTTTATATAGAGATAGAAAGTGAAGATCAAGGCAAATATGGCCACAGCTTCATTGTCGTAGCTTCCGGCCACTGATCGAGATATATAGGACGGAACCTGTTGGCAGCATGAAAATGAAACTCACCATTGTAACAAAGTAGACTACCAAATATATTGTAAAGCCAAAACAAGATGCTACTTTCTTTTTGAGAAAGAAAAAATGCTACGTTGCCCTAAAAGAGTTAAGTTAAAGTAAGGTATAATGTAGATTAAAAAGTAGGTATAATGAAATTAGCTGAGGGCTTGAGTACACATTTGTGCAGTGGCACGCACCCAATAGTATGTGTTCTTTCTGAACCCAATGCACCCAACATAAAAGCTAAAAACCATCCAAGGGTCACGTAACTCACGTTTTGGAATCATCAATTGAAAATGCATGCAAAAGAATTTACCATGGCTAATAGAGCTGCAGCAGTTAGTCCAGCCCCAGGCCCTTTAACTTCCTACAAAAGCAGAGTCATATGACTTAGAGCTCTCGCTTCACAACAGAGAAACTTTTTTAGGTTGCTACACTTTAACGAGAACAAAAGCAACAAGAAGCATCTATGTCAATTTGGTAAAGTGAAAAAAGATTTAATCAAGCCAGATAACGAACCTTTGTCAGAAGGTATGTTGCCCAAGCAGCAAAGGCAGAGAAAGTAGGAGCAGTAAATACACAAACAGTTTCCACAGAAAGAGGAATATTCAGAGAATTAAGTATCCTGCCAATAAATATACAGATAAAACCATTATTCCCTTGGTGCCTGATTATCATAACACTCAACGATAAGGAAAACGAGGTGGATGAATTGATCAGTTCATAAATTTAAACACAACAAAGATTCCCATAATCTGAAGACTGGTAACTAGAAAAGAGTGCTCAAGAATAATGATCCATAATACACACCACCACAAGGTGCCAGCGGTCAATGTCAGTCCAGGGTAAACAGTTCCACCAATCACTCGTCCAAGTGGATACCTATCAGAGAAGGAAAACTTAATTACCTGTCATTTTCAATTAAGAACTTATAAGTCATGACAACATTGTGTGGAATAACTAATTCACTCCTACAATCGTAATTACCAGGTCCGATCATCAAACCAATTCCAGAAGTCGTAAATTCCATTCTTTGTCAAAAACTGCAGTTGGCAAAGCGTGGTTATAACTCAGATTGTTTTGTGGTACCCAAAACATTTAATATGAATACTAGTAAAATAAGAATAATTATATGATAATTATTATCATCCAGGGAAATGCTCTACAAGAATGGAGAGCAAGATACAACTTTTCTGAGGGAGATAAAATTCTAATAAAGTAAGCAGCAAAAGAAAGCTTCATGATCAAAGATATCCAAGATTAGCACCACAAATTGATAGTGTAAAATATGAAAAATGTAGAGCATAAGAATCCAAAAAGTGATGACCTAAAACAAACATTTTACAGGATTGCTTTATCAAAAAAATCAGAAGCAGCACTAAAGTTCATCTGACCTACTCCAACATTAATTCAGTATCAACGGACACCATACTTCCCAAAATCAGTATGTTCTTTTTGGGTCGTCAAAATTAGTACGAATAACTGCACTATACCAACAGATTATTATAGTTAAAAGCTCATATAACTAACAAATTGACTAATTCCAAAGTGGAAATAAGCTTTCTCTTGCCAGTTCTTCTAAAGTACCCAATTTACTGGTTTCCATGAATAATAGTGTAAATATTGAAAAGGAAGTCCCACTTTTGGCGCCCAGAATTAGACATTCTAACAAACACCTACTGAAGGTACATTGACCAAATAATATGACTTATGTAGCTTTGCACGGCATCTAAATATACATAATGGACTTATCAACTTTGAAAACTTTACAGTGTTCGCATTATACAGTAAGTAGAGCAAATCTAATCTTCTACGAGCTAGCATCTTGTCTATCCTGGAAGTAAATTAAGGACACTACAACATTCGCGAATTTCTCATTAATGATAGTACGCAAGGATGGCACTAAAATTTGTCAATATAGTTCTAATTACTCGCCCATCCCATTAAAAAGTCCAATGATAGGGCAAGGTTATTGAGACAGGATTGAAATATCATAGTACATTTCAAATAGAATGGATTCAGATAAAAGTTAATATTTTTTTAATAGGTTTAACTTTGTATGGTATAAAAGCTCACCCATGATACCCTTGAGAAGATATTGTAGCATATAGAAGAGTATGGAGAAAAGCCCCATCAGTTAACATTAAAGGTACTACTAACGTAGTACAACACGAGATGTGTGCTAGGCACATGTCATGAGGTTGAAGTTTGAATTGGGACAGAACAACACAATGAAACCGCCCCACAAGAAGACCATATCTGGTATTTAAGTGTAGGTGGTAGATGGGTGAGCTGTGGGTTGGTTATCCACCGAGTTTGAATTAGTTTCAGTTAATCCAAAAGAAAAAGAAGTGGAGAAAAAGGGTTCCTTATTAAGTAACGCGTGTACTGAGGCATAGTTGATTGAATGATCAGAATGTATTCTATCTTCATGTTTTCTTCAGTAACATTTATTCTATTTAATACTGTATCAAAGCACTCCACAGAAAACAATGACAATATATAATGTATATCCATTTCTTTTTGTGACGATGGTGTACGGGCCAGCTTAAGTGTACTCCACTAGGAACACAAGTACAGGGTAACTGTGCCCTTGAATGCATAATGTGAAACAACCCAGATAATATACCAAACCAACTAATTGTAATGGGAATTACAAAGCATTTGCTAATGATAATAAGGACATTACAATAGAAATCTAAGAAGAATGGAGATGCGGAATAGACTGATACAAAATTGGGGATGGGATAGACATAGAGTTAACACTTTGATAACTTCAGTATAAAATGGACTACAACTTCTACCGTATTTATAACTAATTTTCTCACACTGCACTTTCACACACTGAGAACCTGCTTATGCTCAAAACAGGTCCCACAAAAAGTTTTCCAAATTGCCAAATATGTCCTCCACGAGTCACTCACTGAGTTCACAACAATACCGCCCGCCTCAAAAAGAACCTTGTCCACAAGGTTCGAGTAAAGCAAAAATTGCAGCAATATCCTCTTGACACTATCAAGAGCAAACAAGCAATTCAAAGCAACTTCTTTGCATATGGTATGAGATATAATAATATGGTAATGGGAATAACCATCTGCCATCAAGGAAAGCCATCCAGATATATGTGAATTAGTATCCAGGTTGTCGTCTTGAAGTGAATTCAACTTCGTCCAATCAAAGAGATCCTCAACCTTATACCTTATGTCATACCTTAAGGAACCCAAAAGAGCATCACCAATAAGCTTAACGACGTACTAGCTTATCACTCCTGCATCGGTGCAAATAAATGCACATGAAAGGGCAACACAAACTAGTCTAATCTCAAAGTGAACAACTTCTTTTCCCATCCCTAGTGTTAACATTAGGCAAGGCATTCCACGAAATGTTTGCTTCCTCACTGAGATTATAGCCATGGAAAATAGATTTCGCCATCTGACACAAGGGATAAAATGATTGAAGAAATGCTGCACCCTTTTGTCCATGTAACGATGATCTGATGTCACCCAACCAGCATATTCAGGGGCCTCAACAATATCCGCAGCAGCTGCACTTAGTAATTCCGGTCGAGGTAGCAGCTCCACAGAATAATATGTACAACCACCACCAAGCAAAACATTGGCAACAACCCCCTTCCTACATACAGTACCGTAGGCGTTAGGTAGAAGAACCCGAATTCCTGGATCATAGGGGTAAAGGTCGAAGCGTTGGCTCGCACTAACTTGCCCACAGTCCTGCGTCCTTACATATTGCAAGAATAAAAACAACACATGATGCGGACTTCCCCTCACTATAAACCCAATCACCCCATAGTGTAGCTATTGGATCATAAGAAGAAAAAACAACACTATGAGCAAACATATTCCCGTTGATAGCATATGTTATAACTATATTATGTATACCAAGATCAAAGAGAAGATTAGCAAACTTGAGATAAACAGCCAAATCTTCTATGGAATATGAATAACGTTGCAAAAAATATATGACGGTTTGGAAACCCAGCTTGGCAAGCCCTCTAAGTGGCTTCATGTTAAGCCCAACATCCAGTAAGTCCATATACATGAATTCTACAGCGTCATATATGTAATTGGTGTCATATATGTAGTTTCCACTTTCCAATATGAACTAATTGACTTAATCGACCAAGCATATCTACAATGATGACATATATGACGCTGTCATATTCGAGCTTTGACTCTTCCATTAAGTTGAAATAATGCAGTCCTTAATCAAGATTTAAGAAATTTGCTTGCACTTTGCTCTTTCATTCTTCTTTATCAGCCAACATAGCCAAGACCTTACTAGGTTGATGCAATGTTAGAACGGTAGAAGGAGGAACTCCAACCCCCCAAGAAAGCATCATTAAAATCTTGTATACGAGGCTGTAGCGAGTGATGTCTTCTTCATAATGAATGAGCTCCATTAATAGCCAATGCATCACAACAACTAGATACGCAATCTCATAGTGACACCACATCAAACCACTCCTAAAATACTTGAATCGAGTAAGCATGTACTACTCCTCAAGGTGAGTCGGAGCACCATCAAAGGAATATAGAAATGAATGTGCTATAGACTCACCCAGTAGTGATGTACAAGAATTTCAAAATTACAACGGCATTCAATACCTGTATGATGTACAAGAATTTCAAAAATTACAACGGCATTCAATACCCATTGCAACTCCACCCACAGGTTGCCAATCATACAACTTTGCAAATAAACAGCCCCTTTTTCTAAAATCTTCAAACAATGTATGTGCCTCCTCTTTCTCGGTAGAACTTATTAGAGCCATGAACTTAGAACTTTGTTCTGGATCCCATACAGAAAGATTCGCTGCATTTAATGTTATGGTAACACATAAGATATTAGCACCAGGATCAAATGGAAATCAATTCAAAATATGGTGATTAGTGAATCCCCTAGTAGATTCCTCATGATCATTATCAGACAACATTTCATCCGAAAATATGTCACTTCTTGGAATAACATCCTCATTCTCCATAAACAATTTATCAAGACATAGGTCCTCAATAATCACAGGCTCCATGAGAAATTTAGCAAGATACATGTCTTTAAAAGTCTCAATTCAATTTTCCGTTGGATGTGATCAAGAGAAAGTGCAGTAACATACTTCAATGGCATATCTCTTTTTTTTTATTTTGCACCGGGTGTCCGAGTCTCTTCGAGCCCCGACTAATTCCGAGGGTGCACAGGCCCTCGGCAAGGAGTTTCCCGCAAGTGCACCACGGTTAATTCAGGTTTTACCCAGTCCGATGGCCCTCGAAATTGTTTGCACCCAGTGGGTTTCGAACTTGAGACCTTGAAAGGGAGTAAACCCCAAGGCTCAAGTCAATTGCCACCAGGCCAACCCATGAGGGTTCTTCAATAGCATATCTCTTTGGGTACTTTCAGCAAACAATGGGGATTTGCTGCTTAACCTGCTTTCAAGACATTGTAGCTTCTTCAGCGATCATTTCAACTGCGGCATTTGATTGCGCCTTTGCAAATAGTGTTGGGCGACGGCTATTTGACATTTCATAGAACACCTAGACCTCCTCAGATTTTCTATCCTCTAAATCAGGTTGCATCTCAAATGCAAGGGCTGGTGTAGCCAAAAATTTCTTAGATTCAACACATAAAATCTCGGTAAAAGGAAATTGAGCAATCTAGGGCACAAGCTGATCTCGTTCAACAAGAGGAACAAGGAGTGCTTCATCACATGTAAATTGGAAATGCATATCAGGTTACTCACTCTGGGTAGTTCGGTCAAACACCATGTCTTCGATATCTGTAGATTATTCCCTGATTGTCGCTTCGTGACCTTCTGGCGATTCGAGATGCTGTTTACTAAAACGAATCCGCACCTTTGCAATAAAATGTTCCCAATCCGACAATTGCTTGTTTCGAAAAAGCCATCGGAACCACTCCAACGCCTCACCATCTAGGTACAAAGACGCGCGTAATAACATGTTGTTTTCCAATGTGCCATGGAATTTAAAGTAGTGTTCAACCTGAGAAATCCATAACACCGGATCCTCGCCACAGAATCTTCGGAATTCCACCGGAGTACGCTTAACCGTTGCAAGGTTTTCAACCAACTCATGTAACAATGAACGAATTTCAGCGATATCCTTCGACCATGAATCCTTCACGACCTTAATTGAATCATCGATAGTTCGAATTATTTGGCCCTCCATAGAAGACTTCTGGATGAAAGCACCAATGAAACAACCCAGATAATATACCAAACCAACTAATTGTATTAACTCAATACTAATGGGAATTACAAAGCATTTCTTAATGATAATAAGGACATTGCAATAGAAGTCTAAGAAGAATGGAGATGAGGAATAGACTGATACAGAATTAGGGATAAGATAGACACAGAGCTAACACTTTGATAACTTCAACATAAAATGGACTAAGCCTTTTACCGTATTTATAACTAATTTTCTCACGCTGCACTTTCACACACTGAGAACCTGCTTATGCTCAAAACGGGTCCCACACATAGTTTTCCAAATTGCCAATTATGTCCTCCACCGAGTCACTCATTGAGTTCACAACATAATGTAAATGCATCAACCTGCTTATATTGCACCTAATTATACATTTCACTTTTTCAAGTCATCCGATCTATTGTCATTGAAAAAAGTTCAAATTCTTCTCATGCATCCTTAACACAAAATTCAGCTCAATTCAAATAGTTCTTGTAAGCATTCTCTAAAAAAAGAGCCCTTGAATGCATAATGTAAATGCATCACCCTGCTTATATTGCACGCAGTGTTTAAAGAAGCGCCCGTTTTGTCACTTAAAGCGCGAAGCGATGCGATGAGATGTTGTGTCGATTTTATCTCCCGGAAGCAACTCGATTTGCAGAAGCGCACGCTTCCCTGGAATCGCTTAATTGAAGAAAGCGCAGCGACCTTTTAAAAAAAAACATTGGGGTCTAAGACAAAACATACCCTAAATTAACAAAAACCCTCTTCTTCTTCAGTCGAACAAAGGGCAGGGCTTGATTGTGGCTATCTCTTTCTTCAGTCGACAAAAAAGAAAAGCTAGGATTCATCTTGTTCTTCTTTAGTGCTCGACCAGTCGACCAACCCAGGTAATTTCTTTTCCTTTCTTCTCATTTTTTTGTTTTTTCTTTCTTCTCCTCTGTTCTTCAGACCAGTTGACCAGTCACTCTTCATTTTTTTTGTTCTTTCTTTTTCTCTCTGTCAGAACAGCGGAGGGAAGGAACAAAATTTTTCTTCTTTTTTTTCCTTTTCGTTTGTTTGTGTATATTTCCAGCACATAAAGCTAGGGTTCATCTTGTTCTTCTTTAGTGCTCGACCAGTCGACCAACCCAGGTAATTTCTTTTCATTTCTTCTCGTTTTTTTGTTTTTTCTTTCTTCTCCTCTTTTCTTTAGACAAGTTGACCAGTCACTCTTCATTTTTCTTCTTCTTTCTTTTTCTCTGTGTCAGAACAGGGGAGGGAAGGAACAAAAAT